>JAHREE010000480.1:20340132-20448649 GCA_033628505.1 Tringa tobata
GGAAAGGAAAGGAAAGGAAAGGAAAGGAAAGGAAAGGAAAGGAAAGGAAAGGAAAGGGGAAAACCCAACAGAATATATTAGTAGTAGATGCAGTGAGGCTCTGAAGGGACATACAGGTGTGGGAGAAGGCAGTGGTTTTGCTCACAGATGCCGAATGAAGACACCTCAGCACCTTGTACATGCTTTGCTTTTCAACAACAGCCAATTGCTTTTGAAGCCTCACTTGGTGGCTTTCTCCTCCACAGAGGAGGATTAGTGGCTATTTCTTTTATGAAATACACACAATCAATCTAAAAATCAGGAGTTCTGATTATAGTAGCCACAGCACAAATACAGAGCTAGGGACAGTCCCCGTGCTAAAAGGATTATAGTTGAAAAAAAGATTAAATAAAGATTACTGTATCCTTCTTACATATGAGGCAGAGGAGCTCAGTTCACATGAGTGAATTCTTGCAGTCACAAAAAAGGGGAATAGTGGAACATGGATTTAACCCTAGGTGCCTTGAATATTGCTCTTGTCATTTGTATTGCTAATATTCTTCATGATGCTTATGGAGGCTGTGGTCTCCTAAGCCTTCCTCTCACCACAGCATCCCCACTGCCAGGGACTCACAATTCAATTTTCCACAGAAATCTGCAGAAAATGATGTCTCATGTAAAAGAAGAAGCTACTGAAAGTTTTAAAAAAAATTATCTTTTACTCTCCAGATGCTTTTTTCTCACACTGTCTAGTCACACATATTGGCATATGTGTGTATTAAAAATAAAAAATATATGAGTCATCACATGGCACTTCTGCAAGAAAGGTAGACTGAGGAAAGGTAGGTCAAGGATGAGAACTGCAATGACGAAAATGGGTTGAAAGCAAAACACAAGCATTTGTTACAAAGCTACAGCATTGGCTGTGAGGGACTCTATGATAGTGGGAGTTGCTGGAGAAGCTCTGCACCATTTGTTTTGCTGCAGTACTAGAGCCACCGGTCTGAGGGAATGCTGCGTGCTAACCAGTGAAGCAGGAACTGAGATCTAATCTTCATTCTGATTTTGTAGGTACTCTTGGGGGAAAAAAAATAAATAATTTTGGGGCTAGCAGTTGGCAGTGTCTGTGTTTGGTACCCACTGCATAAAAAGTACCCATGGAAGAGAAAGGTATAACTCCCCTTTTCTCCCCTTTTGCACACCAGGGGGTGATGTCCATATGTGGGACCATACAGGAAGAAAAAATTAACCATTTGACATTCTTCAAGATAGGTATAAAGAGGAAGATGTGACCAGCATATGTCTGTCCTTTAGACATATACATGCAAAACAAGACAGGGGACTTGTAGGAAGAGAAAGTTATTACTGAACCTATATGCATACAAAATGAGTGGATTCAAATTCTAAATCTTGCAATTTATACTTAAAAACATGTCTAGCCTTTACCAGGCAGTTGTAATCTAAGCCCTCAGAAAAACAATAGGGATGACATCTTCAGCGGAGTTCAGGAAAATAAATGCACTAGCAGGCAGTCAGGGATTTTAACTCTGCCTAAAGCTACAGGTCTGAACAAAGACTGTTTTGCAAGAAAAGAAACCCCTTCCTCTCTTGCACCTCCGCTGTCTGTGGAAGAAGAAAATTAAATGAAAAGAGCATTCAGGCTGCCACAAACCTACACACTAACAGTGAAGGCACCAATGTGTCATCGTTTACCTCAGCAGGGATTAATTTATCCAACTTACTCATTGATGATAAAAAATTTGGAATCTGTGGATGCTAAAATGTAGAGTTATGATGCTGCCACTGTAGTGAAGTAAACATTTAAATCGTCTGAATGCTAAAAAGGAAGCAACACAGCAGTGTGCTGGTTTTAATGTGTGACATTCAACAGCGTGAATGGTACTGTGGCGTGCATATGCCTACATCACTGTTGTGATCAGATGCTGAGTATCTACAGGGCGGTTAGCCAGTGTCATAGCCCTACTGGGTTGCTAAGGAAAAAGAGGAATGGAATAAAGAGTAAATAACAGCTATCACGTTCAAACCCCAGGACTGTTTGCTTGACCACAGTGGTATTCTCAGGGCCAGTGTGGGGAGAGAAAAAGACAATATGGGGAACACTGTGTCTCAGGGAGGTGAGCTTGTTTCTCCTTGGGGAGGCCAGGAACCTCACAGTGCAAAGATGCACTGTGAGGCAAATCCTGCTATAGAGGCAAATCTCTGGAGAGGGAGGAAGGGCAGCAGAGTAAAAAATACTCTGTTCCCAACTGGAAAAGGGAGAATTTTATTAAGGCTCTTAGTAATCTGTAAAGGAAATATGATGATGAAGAGAGTCCTCTTTCAATTCAGGAGCCAGGAAAGAGACTTGACTGTTAAAAGAATGCAAAATCCCCTTTTCCAGCAGTATTAAAGTGGCAATTTTGAGGCAATTTTGCTTCTGCGGGCTGGGGTAAGGTGTTTGGGGTTGTCTTAAAGCAAAGAAAAAGTGCACTCTCCAAAGAACTGACTAGGTGGAGACAGGCTGGAGAAATTTCAAGTACTGGCAACTTCAGGAGATTAGAAGGAAGTTTCTCTAACACACACTGCAATGCAAAACTTCTGAAAAGTAGCAAGCAACATGTTTTTAAGATTTCTTCTACCAGTCTGTAAACCCAATTTAGACAAGACACAGCTGTACTGCCTTGAATTAAAATGCTGTGCTTGTCCAATTATATCAACAGCAACACCCCTCACAGCAACCTGCACTTCACATAGCTACAACACAAAAAGTAAATAAACTATACATCACTTAGGAACAGCATTGCTAATTGCAACCAACGCATGAGAAACCACACAAGACCACTATCCAATTTCTCATCTGGAACTTGGAGCAGTCAAACACAATTAAGCCAAAAACCCCCAAATTTCATTAGAATAGTACATTTTCATCTGTGGTTGCATATGTGAGGAATATTATCCTATGCAGCAGTAGTAGTCCCTTTTGCCTGGCTGTAGCATGAAGTACAGACCATTTATCTTTGCAGAACCATGGGAACTTACTCATCACATTGTTCACAGTGTTGCTGTGCTGACACCATCACCACTGGCTGGTTACACAGACAGCCAAGGGGTTCAAGCTCTTCATGCCTTACTAAGACCAGTTCTTTTAAAATGTGGTATGAAAACTAAGCAAGTAAACCAAAGACTTTTAAAGTTGTAGGACAAGAAGAACCTTTGCTGTTTTATAGAGGAAAGGCTAGATTAAAATCCTGGTTCCCAACACTGATCGCATATCTGTGTTGATTTACACTTGACTTTGGTGCCTGACAGTTAGTCTAAAAAAGACCAAGAAGAATCTTGAATGTCTGAGCTCATATTCCCTCTACATTTGGATAGTATATTCACTGCATGCTTAGCGATAACAGAAACCAAATCTGTTTTGTGTCTGGAGTCAAAATGAGTTATAGACTGATAGGAAATGAGCATTTTTAAAGAAAAGAAAATATACAATCATGTTTCATAGATTGCAAATGATTATCCACAGTATTCATAGAACAACAGAACAACAACTTTTCACACTTCAGACTTTTACACCAGTCTCTCCATACTGATACATTGGGGCTCAGTAACACGTGTAGTACCAAGTGGTGGTTGCACTGGTGCAGTTTACCTCAGTGTACTGCACAGCTTCTGTAGCTACAGGGTAATGAATTACCAGCAAACAGGGAAAAAAAACCACTTGTGCTGAAAAGCAGAAGTTGTTAGGTAGAGCCATTACCACCAGCATCTGATGCAAAGCCCTTTCCCACTCTTAGTAGTTTTTTTAAAAATCATGTTTAGAACTGACCAAATGCTGTGCAATGTGACCTCTGATAGCCAGAACCTTCAAATGGGTCTGTCTAGGGAGAACTAAAATACAAAAAAGCTTGTAAACAGCTTTCTGCCTTGCAGGCTGGATTCCTGCAGAGTAGGTCTTTGCTCTCAGGCTTGCTTTCAGCCAATTCAGTGGCTTTCTGAGTTACAGCACATTCTATGCCCTCACCCCCTCTGAAAATGTCTCTTTCCATTGCTTCAGAGACCTAGCTGTCTGCTTGATCAAGCGTCCCAGTTGCTGGGACAGAATAGCAGTTTCCAAGTTCCTTTCAGTCCTCTGTTCAATGTAGCCCCAGAAGTCTTCTCTCCCCAGCCAGGCATTGCCCTCTTACAGGAGGCTTCAGTCCAAGTCACTTTTATTGAAGGAACATAATATGCAACTGAGAAACACCATCCAGAATGTTACTGTTCATCACAAATAATTTTAGAAGCTAAAGCATTCTGGCTGAGAACCAAAGGGAAGGAAAAAGGTTTCCCATGAAATGTTTTCATTTTGGGTAGAAAACATTGTTGCATCCGAAATCCAGTTTAGCACAAAGATGTTTCATGGACACATTCTGACAAATTCTCATAAGGGAGAATGTCTTCAGAAGGAAAGACTTCTGTTTTAAGCATAGTGACTCATTTTTCTTGATATAAGAAATGCAGCTTTGGAAAAACAGCATGTCCATCTTTAATGTCAATGCATACAAGCAAATTTGCACTGACCAATGAGCTGCGATGTGAATACTCATTCCAAGTTTCATAACTGTTCACAAAAAGCAGAAAGGTAAAATGTGATTCAGCTAACACAGCTGTGAACTGCAAGCATGAAGACACGCAAACAAAAAGGCAAAGAACATTGATTTCACTGAGTAATTAATCCAACAGATTTGTACGAACTGTCTACTGCAATCACAGAGCAAAATTCAAGGCAGCTCAGCTAGCATTCCACAATCCTGAAACCTATCAGAATTTCACCCCTAAGAAATAAAAAATGGCAGTTCCAAGGCATACCTTCATTTCAATGACTCTGGAGCACACACCTGTGAATTTGGGCCATTGTGAGGAAAACAACTGAAAAGTGATGATGCCAGGAGGAAGAAAGAAGATTGGGTGGGCAAGTGCTAGTCCCTCTTCTCAAAATTCTCATATTCTTCATCCAGCAACTTGTTAATGCACAAGCAGTCCTGGGAAGAGGCAGATGAAGCTTGACCCATCTGAAGTAAGTATTCTCATCTCTAGACCAGGGACCCCTGTTCCTTTTTCCTGGTTTTGGCTGGGATAGAGTTAATTTTCTTTACAGTCGCTTGTATGGTGCTATATTTTCAGTTTGTGACCAAATAGTGTTGATAATACAGGGATGTTTTAGTTACTGCTGAGCAGTGCTTACACAGCACCTTGGACTTTTCAGCTTCTCACACCACCCCGCCAGTGAGTAGAATACAGAATTACAGCTTTGACACAGTGCGGTATCAACCAAGATCTGGGCTCACATTCTTCCAGCCTATACTGAGTACAGGGGAAAATTAAGAGACCCTAATTAAGAGAACTAACACTGTTGGTAAATTGTATTTGTTCTTGTATGCACAAGAAGCTGGGAGGGGACAGAGCTGGGACAGCTGATCTTAACTGACCAAAAGGATGACCGATACAATATGACCTCGTACTCAGCAATAAAGGCTGTCAGAAAAGAAGTGGAAGGGGGGACATCTGGAGTTATAGCAATTGTCTTCCCAAGTCACCGTTATGCATGATGGAGTCCTGTTTTCCTGCCAATTTTCCTGCCTGCCAATGGAAAGTAGTGAACGAATTCCTTATTTTGTTTTACTTGTGCAAGCAGTTTTGCTTTACCTATTAAACTGTCTTTTTCTCAATCCACTAGTTTCTCACTTTTGCCCTTATGATTCTCTTCACCACTGAGCGGCTGTGGGGGCTTAGCTGCCTCCTGGGGTTAAACCACAACATCCTATGAGCTTGTTTATGATTAGGATCCAGCAATTTCCCAGTAATGCCAAGCACAGAGTGCCTGACTTTTCAAGCCTTCTTAGTAGAGTGTTGTCTTGGGAAGACAGGCTGCTTGTATTGATAAAACTCATGCTCAGGAAAATGTAAGTCTGCTTCTTTGGAAAAGGCTTCAGTCTCTAAGCTGTAATGTAAAAGTTGGGTTTATGCTGCAATTGCCTGCTTTTTTATTCTAAAAGCAAAATAGATAATCAGGTGTCCAACCTTAACAAGGCAATTTTCTTGGGTAAATCTCCGTAGTGTTTAACAGCAGATGCAACATTACACCACAATGAATGCTCTAAGCTGCACATGTGCAACCCATCTCTGATCCAGCATTTAGTAGAAAGGGTTGGAGCCACTAACTTTGTGTAGCTTCCCTCTGTGTGTCATTTCCTTACCAGCTTAAGTGGGACACGTACTTAAATAGGAGTTGAATACCAAAGCGACTGTGTAGACAGTGGTCCCTCTGTCACTTGAACACATCGTATTCCAAATTCTGGCAATTATTTTTTATCATTAAATAGTTATGAGTATCCAATAAATTATGATCATTGTATACACTTGGTGCCTTTATCACATAAAATTGTTTCAATATAACCAAAATAGAATCAAGTAAATTAATAAATGGTATTATTCCTGTCAATGGTGAGAGATAAACACAGGAAGGTAGGTAAAAAGAAGAAAAAACTAATCTCGCCCACTGCCTTTCAGTGGAAGATGGTGTACTCACAGTTTCATGGTTTTTGACTGCAGGGAATAAAGTAAAACTAAGTATCCATGCAAACATCTCAAAATTATTCTTCTCAGTTACAATTAATAAATATTTGATCCAAATTAACTATGTGAAAACAAAACTCAACTCCAAATTGAAAAAAAAAACAACCCTAAAACAGTGCTAAAAAACCATAAGTAATCTAGGTACATTCTGTCACTCTGTTCATTCTTCAGATCAAAACAAAAATGACAGTATCCAATCTAGGGGCAGTGAGCTGTAAAACAGTACAGAGTTAAAGCTGATGTACTTCGTGGCACTGTGCTTGCTTCCCACGGCAGTGTTGCCCAAGCAGGATCGCTTCTCTGCCCTCAAAGCAGGAAAGATGCAGCCATGGATCCTTGTGGGCTACTCTGTGTTTAGGAGCACCTCAATGTTTGAGAAGATACCTTGTCGTGCTCCCTTGAGGCACTGTCTCCAGGAGGTTCACTGTGCCATGGCAGGAATGCAAAACACGTTACATAGAGCTGGTAACACTGGTTTTAGAACAGCAAAGTCCTACGCATGAGGGAAGCTGTCAGTGACAGCAAGTGGGCCCGCTGACCAATTTATATCTTGCCAACAATAAGGAGGAAATATACACACATACAAATATGTATATAAATACATATATGTATTGTATTGTCAAATGTAAATATACACACACATACATATATATTTATATATCCATACATACACACATATGTATTTCCCTCTATTCTTTTTAGAAATAAGAGTCTCTGAAGCCACAGATGCTGTGCATATGCATGTGAAAGCATGGGAATGGGTGGAGAGCATCATATGGACATTTGAGATGCTGCCCATCTGATTTTCTGTGAAGAATAGTCCTGTATTTATAAAGTTTCAAAAATGGGTAGAATGACAGTTAGAAAACGATGACCTCAGACTGTCTTATTACAGATGGCCACAGGGTCTCTATACTTGATAAGCAATCAATACTTGTGGTGATAATGAAGTGAGTTATATTTTGAGTTGTAACCTTGTTAAACAAGTTCACTGTACCGCACAGATCAGCTCTTTGTCCAGTTCTTCCTTGGGAGCCATTTCTGGTATAATTAAAGAGTTTGCCTCTCCTCCTCTCCCACAGTCAGGACCTTCTCCCTCTTGCCTCCAGCAGTGGGTTTTTCATTTAACACTCCAGTGCCTCACTAACAATAAAAAAATCAAATCATCCAGACCACTGAATGGGCGATGACTTTTTTCCAGAATGTGACTTCAAGCTGTAAAAAAAATTCAAAAAACAAACTTAAGTTTCCTCCCATCTTTCAGGTTTACAATTGCTAATTGCATAGTCAAGATTGTTGTAAAATCAGATTGTTATATGATGTATTCCTCTCAGGGGCCACACTCCACCTCCACCAAGGTCCACTAAAGTACTACAGTTTCTCTCTAAGTATATGAACATTTCCCTTCATTGAAATGCGATTCAAGCAAATTGCAGGTGCTTTGGTGAACCAGGAGTCAAGTATATACCTAAAATGAGCAGATACTTAACCTTTTCTTAAAGTTGAGGCCAAATATGAGAACTTTTAATGTCTGCATTGTTCCAGAGATAGTCCACTGACACAGAGCTTTCCTCTATAGTTTTACTACTTGTATTTATTCATGACTTTACTTTAGTGAAGTTTCTTAGGCTTAGCTCTAGAGAAAGTTAATTTGCCTGACAGATTAGAAAAATGCTTCTGATATGCAAAGTCCTCTTTTCCTAAATCACTAATACTAATGCAACTTACCACAACCCAGTGGTTTTTCATTTACCTTGGAAAATGTATTTTTGATCTATGTAAATTTCACAATGGTCAATCATCCTTCTTTGAAGGCATCTGTAGCTTGTCCAGCAATGACATTAGTAAGCCATGTCTAGAGTGACTACTGAGATGTTTCATTAGATGTGGGTACTTCACGTCAGAGTCAGGTACATCGACACAGAAACAATGAAAAAGGTCCTGTTGTTGCTGGTGCTAGGCAGGTCTTACAGATAAATAAATTCTATTCTTCTGTGCTATCAGCCCACTGTCTTTTTAAACACTGTGTTGATTTGAGGGAAAAGCTGGCAAGGAGGATTTTTCCATTTTCCTTGTGAGATATTTCAAATCTCAGTGTCATAATCTATAAAATTCATATTTCACACATGACAAATTCATATAAAATTTTCATGTAGTGTTGCTTTTCATAAACCAAACCCAGGCTACATTTAGAGAAAAATATATACAGAGAACAAGGATTTAGGATTGAGTGGAGCTGAAAGCTAACTAAGAGGTACTACTTCAAACTGAACTAGAACTGTGGTTTAATTTTTGATTCGGTCAAGTTTTTACCATTTACTAGGGTATTGAAAGTCATGAATGTAATCAGTAAGCAAAAAAAAAAAAAAATTAGCAAATGAATCTGTTTTCTAAAGAAAACAATATAAAAACAACCACGTGGAAGCCCAGGTCTGCAGCTGTTGAAGACACTGACTGAATAGAGCCTGTATCAGTGTCACGTTAGCTACTTTATATTTAATAAGGAATGTAACTATAATATGTAGATTTTAGCCCCACCTATGAATGAATATTATTTAGTGTTTGATTTATAGATTGTTACAACTTTTATGTAGATATATTAATAATTTCAATCTCACAGGAGATAGCTTTGGGTGCTGAACATTATGAAATCAACACTTTTCAAGCCAGACAGCTTGGTAGGGGACCAAGAACAGCTTTTCTCCAGTTCTCAGAAATGCTGGATTTTATTTGTGGGATGTCTCTGCAAGTGATGGGAACTCAGTACATCTTAAAGACAATCTTATTTAATATCAAAAACTCTGCACTGCAAGACTGAAGTAATTGAGAAGTCCCAAACACTGTCTGAAATTATCCAGTGAGCCATAAATAATCCCAATGCACCAGGAAAAAAACAAGAAAGAAAGAGAATGGGAGGAGGGAGGCGGAATGCATTTTTAGCTGAAATCAATGCTTGCGAAAAATACAAACCAACCAGTATTCAAAGGGTAATGAGCTAAGTATGAAAACATTTACAGACTAGTTACAATAATTGTGCCAAAATCAGCAACAGCAAAGAAATTACATAATAAAATAAACACAACTAAAGAAGATACACAACATTTTAAAGACCATATCTGTCACCATTTTAACTTCTTTCCTTTATGATCTGTCTCTAATTTTCCCTATTACTCGCTCACCAAGAAAATCACCTTGCTTTTTTGGTATTGTTAGCTTTCTGGAGAAGAAATTACAATTCTTTTTACCTAAGAAGTCTTTTCCAGATGATGATATTTACTGCAAAATAAGCAGACAACTTAAGAAAAGGAAAAGAAAAAAAGACAGTTTTGCTCCAGCCACCTTTCACCGCTGGTGTCTCTAAAATTCTTAGAGAGGGGGAGTTCCAGGATCTTTGTGAAATTGAAGGGATTTGTGCAGAAAAGTATTTATGTACTTTGACATTTCTAAGAAGCAGCCTTTGTGCTCTGTGCAACATAGAATTCAGGCAGAGTTTCTCTGTTCATCCTACCCAAAATCAGGAGCTCAGTCTTGGAGCAAGATTTCTTTGTACACAGCACAAGATCACCTTTTAAGTTGTGTTACCCTGCGACAATGAGACCTTACCACCTACATTATAAATCTAGAGATTCCCATAAACACATTTACCCATCTGCCCACAGGGGTACTGCAGGGATCGTAGTCTGCACCCGAATGGTGTGGATATACTTGAAGCCATGTCAAGTGATGCAAGTACAGCTCATTATCACACAGCAGTACCACACAAACCACGACAGATTTTTATTCCTACTGTGATTTCAAATGCCTCATTACAAATAAGCTTCTCAGAGGATTAATAGCTGAATTTTTCTTCTATATAGAACAAGTTCAAATAAAGCAGCCTCAAAAGTCCCTGAAAGGCTTGCACTCTGACATTCATTTGTCAGACAGGAAAAGAAGGAACTAGTGTCATTTCCCAAGTGCCAACATGGTTTACAGTAGTAAGTACTGTTCCTTGCAGTCTAAATAGAGAGGCCCAGAAATCAATGACTGCAGGGATACTCAAGTCTTCTGTTCCCTGGTGGGTTTCAGTGAAAACACTTGTTTGCCATTCCCTGGGATGACGGCTCCCCAGTTCTGCTGGTAGATGATTAAACCAGCGTGGTCTGCTCAGTCCTGTAAGATTGAGAGTGCTCTCCCAGAAAAGCTCTAAGGCATTTTTCATGGTAATACATTCAGTGAAATCAGGTTCGAGAAATGAAATACATCTTGTAAAACTAAATTTTGACAGCAGGCTGGTGTTCAGCTGACTTAGAGCATCACCAACTCCTTCTGAGATAGTATTCTTATGTTCCCTTTAAGGAGACAAAAAAGTGTTTCTAGGTACTGTTTGGTTTACTTCATTTGTTGTATGTACAGTAATTTGGTCAGGTTAACCCACTATGGGGAACCCTCTCATGTACTAAAACAAGTATTTAATATTTCAGTCAGATAACAGATATATTTATACAAATATTTGCAAACACTTAAGGGAGTTAGGTTCTCAGCTAAGACTAAATTTCTGTGTGCTCTGGACATGAAACTAACACTGGGCCCTTTGGAGTTTCTTGACTTGTGTGAGTCTTCCAGCATTGAATTTATTAGGCATGTGCCTTCACCTCTGAGATTTATATTTTCAAAGCTGTCTGAATAAGGCTCAACAACACAATGGGTGATTTGAGAAATGCTGTGAGATAAGTGTGTTAGTACTGCTAATTTATAGCAAAGAAAGCATGTGTGAAAATCAAAGGCTCATCACCGCCAGCTCCTTGACAGTGCTTCCTGGATGCCCTATTCTACGTACTACAAATCAGATCAGGCAAATTCTAATTTACTTGAAGGTGTCTTCTACTGTCATGACAGTATATGGAAAGACAGTACCTTGTAGCCCTGACACACTGACCATGAGCCAAGAAGGGCCCCTGTGAAGCTGAAAAGATATTTTTATATATAAACTTTTGTGTGCCTACACACATGCAGCACCTTGTTGAAAAGAAATAGGAGCACTGATTTTTCCTAACTATACTTTTGCTTTCACAAACAATTCAGAGAATCAATCAACCTGTCTATCTATATCTGCCTATATAGAGGGAGAGAGAGATTGAGAGATTTAAGCAAACTAGAAATACACAATTTAGCAGCTGTGGTACTGCAAAACTGTGTGTGCTCTACAGATGAAAAACAAAGAAAAGAGCATTAGCTAAAGCAAGCATTCTCAGCCTTTTTGCAGGGAGTCTTAATTTAGAAAATCTACTCAGGAAGAATAATTGTTCCCATTCGTTATTTTGCCTGGTTGACTTTTACAGAACTGTTTTTACCGTCAATTGGCAAATTCAATGGAAGAAACAAATTACCCTATTATTAAAGCATATTTGCAGCAAACAATACGTATTCTACATAAGCTGTGCTTATCTGGCCATTTTCCCTAACAACTTCTAAGAACATTATGCCTTCATCCCAATTGGCTTTTGTCTTACTTGTGCTTAATGACAGGTTAGACATCTAACAGAGGATGGTCCTGCTCACCCCTCATGTGCCCCAGTGGGTTATGTTCCAGGTCAGGGCAGCCTCACCAACTGAAACTTGTGAGCTTTTCAGAGAGTTTCCTGTACTGTTTACAGTTTCTGTAGAGCTTAATTTCAACCTCTCTCAATAGTTCTGATAGGGTTATTTTGCATCAGCATTCCTGTTATAAGCTGCCCCTGTTTTTACAGGTGGTAATAAAAGAACGTTTAAAAGTTTCTTCTAGGCTAATGTTTTTCTAACTAAGGCAACTTCTCCCTGTTAATGAGAGTTTGATTTTTATTTCACTTCAGAATTTAATTAGTTTATAAGAAAAGGTTGCTTAGGAAGTGACCTGAGTGTACTTTACAAAGTCAAATATTTTGAATTAGATTCATCTTTCCTAATTTTTGGCATCTGTGAGTTAGCTGTTGCATCTAAGTTACTCATGTACAACCACTCCACAGTTAGTGAAAAAAAAAAAAAAGAATTGCCTTTTGGACTTGCTGCTTTTTCTTCCACTGGTAGAAGAAGTAGCCAAGATTAAAGAAACCATCAACATCTAAACAGGAAACTTTAAAAAACAGGGAGTTCAAATCCAAACCCATAGTGCATTCATCTCATGCATCTTGATTTTCATTAAATTTTTAATGGAGGTTTTGAAATGCAGGTTGAACACAATCTTTATTCCTGTCATTTAAACTGAAAAAGGTTGCACAGATCAATAACCAATGGATTAATGAGTCACTGATGATAATAAAAGCGATTTACATCAATAGTGCCTATTATCAAGAGCAATCACAAAACACTTGGGAAGCAGATTTACAAACTATTTCTGCTTAAGTGGTGTCAGAGGCCAACTTCCTTCAGAAGCCAGATGGAGGGGGATATGAAACAATCACTATTTAACCAAATGCTGAACTACAGTTGCCACACAGTTGCATAGAAGACACAGTACCTGGTTCACATTTGAGGGTGTGGGAATAGCACTACTTCTCAGCTGTCTGAGCATGGTTACTCACTAGCAGAAATCAGGTTGGGCACATGAGCTTTGCTGTGTTCCCTAAACGCCACCAAATAAGAGGTATTTTGGGCACAGTATGTTCCAAAGTTGAAAGGTCCTCACGTGATATTATTGCCACTAGTCAGTGAAAGCCTGCTTTCGTGTGCATCTGCCCTAGATTATGCTGAGCCTCATCAACTGGAAAGCAAACATGTGCCACGGGGGAATGGTGTCACCCTTATGAATATCTCCTGAAGCAGACTTCAGGGACATGACACAAACTGAAGCTTTTTAAATGTTCCTATGTCATATGTGGTGCACTAATAAAAAGGTGACAAAAAGTGAAGTGGGGAAAAAGCCTGCTGACCCAACTGCAATAAGGCTCCCACGGCAGACATTCATGCAGTAATGCATTTGAGCCCTGAATCACTTGACCTTAATGTCTGTAATACTTGGTTTCAGTATGTAACATCAATGGTTTCTTACCCTGCTTTCTGTAGTAGATGTTGTGGACATGTGTACTTTTGTCTCTTACTCCTTGAAGGAAATGAAATCATACATTGTCTTTGTCCTAAAATTTTTTTGAATTGCAGATTCTCTAGCAAACTAATACAATCTTTTTAACTTTGGGCTTTTTAGGCTTGCAGCTCAGCCCTTGGAGTTGCTTAATACTGCAAGCAAACAGGCACACAACCTTTCCATAATAGTCTAAAATATCAAGAATTCTTTATGTTAGCTGCCAAAAGCAGGAAAGAAAATAAGACAAAACAATATAACACTGACATGTGTTTGCCATTTCTCTTTCCTTATTGTCCTATTGTTTTAGGATCACCTAAGTAGATCAGAGATTTCCTCTCTGTCCTATGTCTATTCCCCACCTTCTTTATGCTATGCAGAACCTTTTCTCCTGACTATATCCACAATTACACTACACTCCTTTGCTATGAAAGCACAATGCTCTGTTGTTCTCCATGCTCATATTTGTTTTATTGCTGTGAAGTTTCAGTTACTCTGCAGCTGCCTAATTTTTCAGATCCAGTGTCAATACCTGACCTCTTCATTTTGCTTTTTGGGAAATCTCCCAGGTTCCACCTCCCCTTAGCCCCACATGATGTGGTCTCAAAACTGTCATCCTTTCACGTCCACGTGCTGCTGCTTCAACAGAAAGCATGAAGATTTACAGCTTTGCTTTGCACTAGCCTGGAAGTGACATGACATGGCACCAGCAGTTGGTAGCTGTCTACAGGAACACTGATAAACTCCGTAACACAGCAATTTTGTGAACGCAGGTGGTATTCCCAAGATCCATTTAAATACCCTTCACACACAAATAGGCATTAGTCATCATTGCTCTTTATAATTGTGAATGCATTCAGCATTCAGCAAGATGCTAAGTTTGGTAACAGCTTATGATCAGAAAGGTAATCAGCTGCCTCAACTGGAAAACATGAATAGTAAGTTCAGTGTGGCAGGGCCATGTAGGTGGTACGTCCCTGTGGTGGATGCATCTGCCCTGGTAAGGACTGAAAAGTCACGGGGTCTGCAGTAAGGAACTCTCCCCATGGGTTGGGATGCTGTATGTGGTAACTCTCATAGGTTGAAAGCCCTCACTTTATTTGGTGAGTGAGTGTGCATTTTGGATCCTTGTTTCTAAAGCTTGAGAATTCTTAAGTCAGCTGTGTAGCATTAATTCCATTTTACATCTTGAACTTGGGGTTTATTAATGTTATCGGAGTCTTCAACAATTAGGTTAGAATAAAGTTTATTTTGTGTTTATCACCTGCCTAATTTCTTTTAAGTCTCCGTGACAGCCCCCTAACAGTCATTCAACTTAAATGGTAGTGATCTTGAAACTGCACTTTGGTTTTAAATGGCTGGTGAATAGGCAAAGAAACAGGCCCCTACATTTTCTTTTCCCATTTCCAGTAGAAACATGAAAGGTTCTCATTCATAGTTTCACAGGGAATAAGAAATGCAAGTCCACTCCCATAAAACAAAGAAACACAAAAAGAGAAAAGCACAGACCAGGAAACAAAAAAGATTGTGAAATGTGTAAACACTTGTGTACTCTCACCTGTAGTGACCATGAGTTTGCATAGAGGTATGGATGAACCACAGTCTAACAACCTGTGCTTACTGTAATTAACAGAAATTTTGCCAATGGCATTAACTGTTTGATTCATCCTTATAATGTAATGCAGTTATATGCATGCACAAAATGCCAAGAAAACTTCCATATTTTTTGTCTCTGTAATACTGCAGATCTTCAGGAAAGCTGTCTCCAAAATATGATCTTTTAAATATAATCCCTTTGGGATTTCACAAGAGTGTTTCTTACCTTTAGAATGTATCACTTACCACCACCAAAGACTTAAACACAGAACAATAATGACAAGATGCCCAGAACAAAATAGCTTAAGGCCTATAACACCATATAAGAAACAGCTCTTAATTTCCCCTGTGGTTTCCTGTAATCTTTGACACTACATTTACATTCTGCATAGCTCTCCACTGTGTGCTAGAATCCCAGCACAGCAATATAAAAGTAAAACAGTTCCAAGGGGTTATATTAGGATACTAAGGATCTCAAAGACAATACATTAGCTATTGACAAGTTTCATGAATAATTTTATTGCATTTTTATTATTTTGTAGTAAAAATGTTTGTACAAGATGCAACATCATTATTCTTTCCCCTTTCATTTTCAAATGATTTTTTTGATATGTCTAAAAAAAATCTGTTTTCACTTATAGGTCTAAAAATCACAGTTCTAGTTTGAATCTGAAATGTGATTAAAATACACACTTCCCTGTTGGAGCTGAATGGGCATGAAAATACGAAAAGTCTTTCTGCCCTCTTTTGTAATTTAATATTGCTTTAATTTTTAAAAGACCATTTTTTAAAACTAAGAATATTTTAGTTAATAATTTAGTATTCACTTCAATTAGAATAGTTATTAAAACTTTCAGTGACATTACAATTAAAAGTTTGAAAACAGTTTTACGATAATTTCCAGCTCCTTACAGTTTTCTGCTCTGAAAAGAAACCATATGCAAAATCACTTTTTTATCTTGGTATTGTCACAGTATAATTCCTTAAAACTACTAAGCAACTAACTGACAATATATTTCAATGGGTCGGCTTTTTCAGTGGGTGCAAACTGATGCAATTCTACTGCCTGCTGGGAAGGCATTCTGCTCAGGACCTTGTATATGCCACTCAGCAGAGAAGGGATAGCTTGTCAACACAAGAAAACCTTTGTCCAATTTGTATGTTCCATCATGATATAATTAGCCATGAGGCTGAAGTCTCTCGTGTCCAGCCACCTCAGGGCTGTAATCTCAGCATCACCTTCCTTAGATAAATCTGAGAACAGGACAGGCCCGGATGTACATGGAAAGCATGATTTTCCCATGCTTAGTACCTAGTTATTTACAGTTTTTCAGGACAAATGTCTAGAGGGTATGCAATGTAGTTAAGTGGGAAGAGCAGCACCTACATCCACTTTACAGAAGCCTGCAGGATTAGACAAGGAGACAGGCAGTAGAGAGGCAGGGCTAGAGAGCAGCACAGCAGTTCTGACAACTTTAAAATAGCTATGCCCACCACCAGTCTGATACAGAGTGTGCTATGCTGAAGTTGTCTGAGATACACTTACATAGGGAAGAGAAGAATATTTCATACATATTGCAGTGTTTAAATAGCTGCACTAACTACATCTAGTGTTACTAATCTTGCTAATAATAGCAGCTACAATAATATACTAACCACACTCTACTCAGAAGGTTCATTAAAAGGTTATTTAGTACTGTCTTTACCCCTTTCTACTGGTACATCGTTTTACGTGGTACTTTTTATTTAGATCTTCAAGACTTTGCCTGACCATTTGGACTGAAAATTTCAATGTCATTGTCCCATGCTTCATTTCCTTTTTGTTGGAAAGTCTTAACTAGCACAGATTCAGTTACTTCTGAGAATGAGGCTCAGGAAAATTCTATTATGCACTTTGAAAGGACCAGATGCCTCCACTGCGTTGCAGCCGGATCACAAAGAGGACAGGAAAGGCCTAGGTTTGTGCTATCAGTATGAGAGATCTCCAAAATGTGCCAGGTTATCAGGTACCATATACTTTGTAGAGACTTGAAGGCTAAAGTCTCTTAAAAATTTTCCTGGACTGACGTTCTCCAGCCTGGAGCTTTGAGGCACTGAAGTGGGACTTTATCTGCAAATATGGCTCCAAGATGCTGCAGGCAGCAGAATTAACAAAGGAAGGCTGCCCTCCTCCATTCCCTTAAATCAGTACAACCTGCATGACCTACAATCACTCTCCAGATCCCAGAGCATGCCTTAGCCATGTCCTGAGATGAATCAGATGCATGATGGGGAAGCAGAGCCCATTTCCTGCTTTTCACATCCACGGCATGTAAAGGATCTTTGTCATACTCTGGTTTACAGCCGTGATCTGTCTGATCAGGGTATTGGTATGGCAGGGCATAAAATGGGGATCACCTGCAGCCCCAGTGCCTCACACAACTGGGATAGCATGTCAGAGGAGGGGAAAGGGAGGAGCTGCAAAATCTAATTGCAAAGGGGAGAAGAGCTAGAACTGCTGGAGTTCAAACGAAATAAAATGGAGAAGGAAAGTGGGAGTAGGGAACAGTGGCTGGGACCTGAACCTGCAGGGTACAGGAAGAGCGAGAAGATTGGACCTGGGATGGATACAGGGCATTGTGTGAGTAAAAAGGAGACTGGAGAGTTTCTCACTTCATTGATTTTAAGGCCAAAAAGGGCCATTAGCTGATAGAGTTTGATATGAAGGAAGGAAAGTGAGAGCTAAAGGGTAAATCAGGAAGGAATTTGGTCAAGAAAGGCGGGAGAAGCCCTTACTGCAACCTGGTCAGTCTGAGCTGAGAGAACAACTGGCTTGGCAAAGCAACTAAGAGACAGTAGGATGGAGTATCACAGCAAAAACTAGAGGAGAAGGGGAATCAATAGGCTTGATGAATAACACTGGTCTGAGATAGGATAGGGATCTGGAGACAGAGCTGGAAAAATGACACCTAGTCAAGAAGCCTGTGTCAAAAGAGTGGAGCAAACAGTACAACTGTGAATGAAAGTAAAGATCTGATACCCAGGGTCAGTTACACAGTGTCTGAGCTAGTTATCTACATTGAAATAAGAAAAGTCTTGTCCTGGAAATGCATGTTTCTCTCAATTGGGTTTAAAGGATATTAGTACAGAAATCCACATAGCTTATGCAGAAAGTTAGATGACACTGCCCCCATCTCCAGTGTCTGGGGACTAAGGTTGATAGACTGAATAAGGAGAGAAAAAGGAGACACTGGGAATGGTTGGGTAAGGAACAGAGGCTTTGGAAAAGGGCCAATGGAAGGACAGAAGGAAGGTGGGTGTTAAGATGGAGTGAAGGAGTTTGGATTCACTGGACTGAACAGACCAGACAGCACAAACCTTTCCAGAGTCTGGAGTGTGTTGCTCTGTGCAGCTGTTCCATCATGCCCTTCACTGCCAGTTAATGCCTGGAGGATTAGGGAATTTCTTTAGCTCTTTCACTGCCTGTGCTAGGCAGAGGAAGATAAACCCACTGCTGCTGTCAGTTACTGTGCCCACCTCATGTGGTGGTCCCAAAGATCTCATTCTTTCTGATGACCATGGTGTGCCTCAACAGGTACTACGTGATAAAATCTCTTCCCCCAAGATTTATTTTTAAAGCGATGTAGAAAATCACACTTAGACTGTGGAAATGCAAGCACCTGAAATTCAAGGAAAGCCACATTTCAGGTTTACCCTTTTGTACTTATTGACACATCTTTCCTATTCCGCAGCCATAAAGTGGATAAATAGACTGTGTAGGATTTCGGTCTTATTTCATGCAAAATTTTATTGAAACAAAAGAGCAGGAAATTTCAGGAGGAGTGAGGACATTCTCAAGGAAGTCAAATGCTGAATGGAAGAACTCTTTTCAGTTGTCTCAGCCACAGCCTCTCTGGTGCTAATCAAGTCACTTAACCAACTGTTTCACAAAGACTAGTCATTATGCTTGATTTTATATGGCCTGAGTGTGCAGAAGTGCTTAACCTTTGTAGATGCAATTGAAGCCTCTGGGTGCTAAGCTGTGAACGAAAGTTGAAATACAACATCAAATACTCTGCAATATCAATTTCTACAGTGTGGGTCATCCAAAAGCAGTGCATAAATTCTTAGCTCAATACCTCTATGTAATGCAGAAATTCAAATGTCATGCATGTTTTGTGCAAATACAGGGATTGTTTTGTCAGGCAGTTAGATGATGGGGTGATATGCACTACGGAAAGTAATAATTTCATTTTTAGTGCTGTTTGACTAATTTGAAGTAAAGGGATATATGGACATATTGAGATATGAAGGTAAAAAATAAAGAAAAAAAAATTTTGATTGGGTGCTCTTTGCCCTGGATGGTTCAGGGCACTAGCAGAAAAAGGAGTACATAATTAAAACTTTATCATCATGCACTCATGAAAAAGGGCTAAGCCTCAGTTGCACTGTTAAGCTCAATTATAGCACTTTTTAGCCTCTTATCTTACAAACTCAAAAAGATTTTTCAGGTGTTGTTAGTTTGTGTTGAGTACAATATGTGCAATGCTCGCAGTGTACCTTGTGGAATGTGCCACATCTTGTCTGCTGTTGAGTTTTTTTCCCTTTAAAATAGAGCTTCTTTGAAAAAACTTCATTATGTTGGCTCCTTAGATTCTCTTTACCCATCTTTTGGATTGGGAAAAAAACCAAGTTTCTTGCAGGAGACAGACCATGCTTAGTTTAATTCAGCATGTCCCCTAAATTCCTGGGCACATATCTGAAGTTCGGTTCAAAGATTGGTCACTTGGCACCCTTCCACTGCCTCTTGGAAAAAAAAAAAAAAAAAAAAAAAAAAAAAAAAAAAAAACCACCACAGAAAAACCCTCAAACTAACAACTGAAAGCTTAAGCATTTGCAAACTTTTTTGTTCAGCTTTGAAATGAGTCTTCCACTCATTTGGTCTGAAGACAGGAATATAAAACAGTTAAGGTCCATTAAAGAATAATTAACTGTACAGTTTCCATATAACACATAAGAAAATGTAAAATTAAGATGTTATTTTAAGTATCAAAATATCATAGGGTGTATTTTTCTTCCACTGATCTCGATCTGGCCTGACAGTACTGTTACAGGTTATTTGCAAAGAGATTTAACCGGAATTACTTGTAAAAAACTACATTTTTTTGTCCGGTTGGCAATGCCAACTTTGTGATTCTCTTGCACGAGTTACATTTCACTGCCACACCTTCCTGAAGTTAGTTCCCACTCTTCTTCCAAAAGTTGTTAGGGAGGTCACTGCTTAGTAAGCCACTCCTAGGTTTTTCCACATTCTTTTTGGGACAACCTTGCTGGGTAGATGATCTGCATAATTGAATTTATTGTCAGTGCGGCTCAGGCAAAGCACAAAGGAGTTGTCTATAAGAGGATGCCCTCAGTGAAGGCAGAGCTCATGCCTCATTCCATGAAATTTTCCTTGAGTTGCTCCATATTTCAGAGTATTGCAGCAGTATTACGTAAAGTAATTATTTTTATACCTATTTTTGTATGTCTACTTTTATGGGAAGGAAGCACTGGTGCACGAGTTAAGGATGGAATGGCCTTATGGCTATTTTTGTTAGAAAATGTAATAGAGTTTGTTTGTAAATATGGAAAGGCTTATTTACAGAAACTGTGTCCTAGGTAGTTCCATAGCTTCTAAGGTAAAATTTGTGTTCAAGCCATGCATGAAGTAAATCAGGTAAATAGAACAATTAGTTCATTTTAATGCTAAACTATATTTCAATCACCAAAGGGAAAAAAGGAATATTCTTTCAAAATAATTCCATTTATTTCCTTTTTTCCTGTTCTTTTTACTGGTTTATTCATTTTAGATAATAAATAGTCTGATTATATTTTAAATCCTTTTGCCTTAAAGTATCAGTGGTGTGCTGAGTATCTTAGCGTAGCAGCAGTATGGGGATGTAGCACGCAGGAGATCCTTTGATGCTTTCCTGCTTCTGCCTTCTCTAGCCACTGGACAAGCAGCTGTGGCATACAGACAGCCCTTAAACTTTCATGCTCTGCCATTCAGAGTAAACAAAACAGAAGCCACGGCCCTGCTTCCCTCTTCCCCAATGACTAAGCAGCAGATTAGACTGGCTCTTGCAGAACTCAGTGCTCTTCAATGGTGACAGGGTCAAAGCTGCAGTCTGTGGAGGTGACAGCAGTTTGTCTCAAAGCTGCAGCAGCACTAACTGCAGTATGAACAAACCATGTAAAATTTTTCCACCTACCTACAGAGTTGGGGTTTTTTAGCCAGCTCAAAGTATGGCTGAAGGCATACTCTGAGAATAAGCTCTCTACTTTGTCTTAGTGATATATATATATATATAGTTTGCAATATATACCGTTAGTGGGGACAGACTGCTAGGCTGGTCTGAAGCCCATTCAGAGCTGGATATGTCCAAGCTCCTCATCTGCAGCTGTTTCTTCTCAAAACTGTCTTTCCATTGTTGCCAAAACCAGAGTCTGAAAGTCAAAACAAGGACTCTGTAGCAGGATAGATAACAAAGGCAAGGTGTTTTGGTAAGGTTGACAATTAAACATCAACAGAAGGATTAAAAGCAACGCTCTTAGTCACTAGTGTCATTGGGCCCACTTCGCCTTTTAGACATGCATTCAGTGATTCAGTGAACAGCCTAAGCCTAGCAGTTGAGGGAGAGAGAATACAAAGGTGGTGGTGGTTTTTTTCACCATTTTTATATTCATTGCATGAAAAAATGATAAGCAGCATTGGTCAGGTGTCCTATGACTGGAAGGCCCAAAGACAGACATGTTGGAAGAGTTCACAATTTTACATGTAAGTGGATGCTGGCAATCCACTTTAGGATCCCAAAAAGGGCTGGCAATGCTCACAATATATTTAAAGATTTGCTGCACTTTCTTAAAAATCTAGATTTTTCAAGGGTTGAATAAGCTAAATGGTCTGCACAATTCATTTAACCCTAAGTCCTCTTCAGTCTTCTGCTAGGCACCAGTAGGCTTTTGATGAGACTCTGGATAGATGTGGAATAAATATGAATCACTTCCAAAAATTTAAACTGCAACAGGATAAGTTTCAAGCTACAGCACTGCAATAGTGTTTTAGACTTGAGCATAAATGTTTGTCGTGCCTTTGTGAAAAACATCTACTTCAGGCTGTTAAGTTTGCCCTGACCCAGCAATTACTCTCTCATGGGAAGCCCCCTCAGACAGTGGCATAAGCACAAAAGTTTATTTGCATACACCTATTTTCAGGAGCGTGGTTTTAATGTCAGGACCACAAACATGAAAATGAAACACGATTTTTTATCTTAAACTTTTAATTATACACAAAGGAGACATGAATGTAGAACTATACGAAGAAGATCCACATAAGTAAAACTTCCACTTCTTTTCTTAGCAAAAATCACAAGTGTGAGTTGAAGTTAGATCCTCTTACTGGATTTAAAGGAAAGACTGGAGAGTGTTATGGTAACTGATTAAATCTATAAGAAAGGCAGAATTTGATATATGTAATAAAATCCCCTATCTCACAACTTCAAATTAGGGGACCAGGAAGGAATATTCCGTATCTTCAGAACATCACGTATACTGGGTTTACCCCACCACAGATTTTTTCCAACTTCTCCAGCTCTGCCAAATGCGAGAGTTCGAAACTGTATCTCAGTGCCTGTGGGTGCTGCAGAAGTCAGCTGCAGAGCTTTGCCTGGTTGTCTCCTTCCTGACGTGCAGCAGATAGGGAAAACAGAGAGTTGCCTGTGCAGCCAGGCTCGCAGAGGCTTTTATGTGGCTGTTACGTGATATGGCTGCCCATCTGGCAGCTTGACCAGCACACGCAATTTAACAGGCTGTGAACTAAACTCAGGAGCAATAGGCTTGCTCTACCATAGCAATGATTTCTAGATTTTTATTTTCTAATGTATAGTTTTATAAATATCAGATTATTGAATGGATGTTTTCCCAAGCTGTTGCTAGATGCTTTTTTGTTGTTTTTTCTTTTTTTTTTTTTTTTTTTGTTAACCAAGACTGTCTTGCAAACATATGACTCTGAAACTGCACTAATTAGGGAATTAGTTCCAATGTAACGTCTGGTTTATCATAGACCTATTTATGGATAGGCCAAAAACCATTCTGGCAAATTAGCAGGAAATGGGAAAAAGAAATATCAGTACGAGCTTCATAACTGTTGGCACTAACTGTGCCTTACTTATGCTCTTTAATGATGTTGTTTTATTTTTCTCATAGAAAAAGCTGGTATAAGAAGCCTCTAAATTCAGTAGAGCTATTAAGTTCATGATGAAAATAACATTAAGCTAATGTTCCCTGCTTATTTCAGCAATAGAGTTCTGGTGCTATTGGATCATTAAAATGTTTTAGTAAGTTTAGCAAAGAAATAATAATGACAAAATGTCTTTAACACCTGTGAAATCTGGTTCACCATCTCATAAAAACACAAATTAAGCCATCATACAAGCCCAGAAAGCCCACAGCCCCCTTTCGTCATTTTAGATGTATTTTAAGACAGTAACTCAAGATACCTGTGCCTTTTAAATAATGGGTAAAGTAGTATTATACAAGTTTTGGAAAAACTTATTTTTCTTCATAAGGCATTTAAAATGCAGTTCTTGTCTCTCATTTTCTGCTGTGTTGGGTAACTGCAATTGCGAGTGGTAAACCTAATGGGGGCAAGATAATTTAGCATTGTGTTGCCAGCTGCGGCCAGGATTTGGTCACATACTTTCCATTGGCTCCCATTAAGATAACAAATTTTATCCATTTTCCACTGCATTAATAATAATGTTCACTCTTGTTTAGATTTGGCTACATTTAGCTGCATTTTCAGTCATATCCACAATGCAGACTAATTGTACTCAGCTGCACATATCCTGGTTGCTGCCAGACTGCATGCATGGGTTTCCATTGCATGAAAACTAGAGAGTAAAGAGATGGGGGAATGTGTGCCATGTGTCAGGATGTGATCTTGGTAGGTACTTGGATTCAGAACCTGCATAGCTCTCCTAGGACCTGTCATATAGATTAGACCTGCATGGACATTCTGAAGAAATCTGAAAGTGAAAAAAAATCACTAACTTGAAATCTGAAACTTAACAATAGTACATAAATATATTGAGTAGACTTCAAAGCAAATGTGTGGTTAGCTCTCTGCTTGATGTAATGTTTTGCTTTATAGATTCAGGTATTGGGAACTGCCTTTGTGCAGCATTTAAATGGCTTCTTTTGTTTTTCAAGTGGAAGTTGGCTGAAATGTATCACATCTAGGGAAGGAAGAGTCATTCCCTGACGGCTGGCCAAGAAATAGTAAAGACAGCAGCTGCAGAGGCAGCTGGAATTGCCACCCTCACAGATGGTGTCAAAGTGCTCGCTGTAGCTGAAATAGGAGGGAATGAGTGAAAACAGAAGGAAGGTAAAAAAAGGTAAATGACAAACCAGAAGCTGTGTCTTAATAAGATCTGAAGGTTTTCTGCATATGCATGTGTGACACAGCCTGGAGGTATCTTACAGTCTTAAAGAAGGTTGTATGCACTGTACACATTGTATAAAGTGCAGTTTCCTGGTACAGGACCATAGCAGAGACAGAAAAGTCTATAAATATCCAAATTTCTTTCTCATGTGCAGAGGATGGACAGAGAAATGCAGAGAGTGAAAGAAATCTTTCCAGCTCACACTGTGACTGTTTTGAGGGTTTCACCTTCTCCTGGTGCTGTTACTAGGCGCTAGCTTGAATTATAACAATGCAACCACTGTTGGATTAGATTAGACATGGATCAGTGGTGGTTCTCGGACAGTGGCCAGCAACAGAAGAAGAGTGCAACAACTTTGAAGAAGAGTGCAAAAAACAGGAAAGGCATAACACAGTACTGTAGCCGGCATAAACATTCAGTAATTTCAGGCTTACTGGTCTTACAGCACCAGTTCCCTTTCTCTGATAACCAAGATCTGATTAGTTTGCACCAGTGCATGGTTGTTAAAGTGATTTTAGATTAAAGTATCTCAGATGACTTGAATAATGTCACCCAACTACCTAGGCAGTATAACAGACTGAAAACTGGGACCTCTTAATTTTTCTGAATTTTTTCCAGTGAAAACTGGAAAGAATGTGTAGTTTAAGAAACCAGTTTTAAGCAGAAATTTGAACTAACAATTTGTTTTAGCTTAGTAAGCTTAAGTACAAATGGCTATTTGAATTTTTTTGTACGAATTTAGACATTTTCAACACAAGAAAATATCCCATTGACCAAACAGGAAAATAGGAATAGCCTTTTCCATTTTAGACTTTCTTCATACTTTCTTAAAAATGCTGTGAGAAAGCAGATTTCATGCCAGAGAACTTAGGCCTAGCAATGTTAGGTACACATACTTATGCGCTCATAAGAAACCTGCTGAGGGAAAAGGGGAAAAGGGAAATACAATATGCAAACTCACACTAAGAGAATGTACTTTTTTTGGGACAAATAAAATTAAAGAGAAAAGCAGAAATACAGTTTCTGGATCTGGATGTAGCTAGGGATTAAACATTCAGTCAGGGTTTGAATATAGTTATTTTCTTTCCAGGTTCACTGGTTTCCCTGTCAGTCAGGTCTTCCTTAAAAAGGGTTTCAAACAAAAATCTATACATGGACTCACAATAAATGAAATGCATATTTAAGTAAGTAGTGGAAATTACATAATCTGTATACAAATGTATACAAATGTATACAAATGACCTGTGTTTGATGATGAATGTTATGTGTTTAAATATAAACAATAACCCAGCTTTTAAAGTTAAAAGGGCTACTTTTTTTTTTTTTTCTAGGAAATCTAAAAAGACTTAAAAAATAGTCACTTTGGTGTGCAGGTCTACATGGGAGTCAACTGATCACCTAAATGATAGTGAATCAGTTTCACCAAAGGTGAAAAACCATTTCAGAGATCCAGAACCTCACCACTGAGACTGTTTTGTCGTAGTGTTGGACTGAACAGGTAATCTGCAACTTCCGAATACCATCTGTAACACAACTGACACCAGATGCCAAGAGCTAAATCTTTATAAGCTGGGTGACTCTCGTTAAGAAAAATGTTACACAGATCTGTCCCTATGAAAAAGTACATACTGTGGAGGTACACTGCCTTAACTTCAAGGACTAATTAGTCCCAGGTTGATCCTGCCTAACTGCTATCATTAATCTCCAATTTAATTTATTCTTAGATCTGCTGTTGTTCCATATAGCTGATAATGGGTATTAGTGCTCGAAGTTCATGCAAGAGAGATTTTGCCTTATGTGTTTAGTTCAGTTACATTCAAATGTCTGTACATCTATCCCCTGTCAGACCCTTATAAGAAGTCTGGTGCTAGCTTTAGGCATTAGCTCTGCATAAAGTGGATTGTAGATGAATGTTCCTATTGAGTGAAGCACCAGGCTGGAAGATATGTTTGGACCTTTGGTCCCATATGAAAAATTGCATGTTCCAGTACTTCACCACATGGAGATCATTCTCAGATCAGGGCTTCCAGATAGAAATCTTGTCAGATTTACAGGTTTACACTCACAGAAATGTCTGACAGCCTGAAGTGAGGTACTAAACCTTCTTGTACATCCCCAGAGATAAAAATAGACTTTAAAATCACTCTCTTGAAAAAAATAGGTGAATAGGAATTCCAGTGCCTTGCAAGTTTTTGAAGGAGAAACAAAAGCATGTATGGTTATCTTTTCCAGACCTGCTATAGTACTGGATTAGAAGCTAATTTTAGACTGGATTTACCGTCAGTAAAAACCAGTCTCCCCTAAATGAGAAAACAAGGATTTTTTCCCTGCTATATTAAACTACAAACCATAACAAAATGAAGTGACAAAATGACAGTTAGACAACCAGCAGAATTCATGGTATTTAGAATTTTGTCAAATGAGTCCCCTTCTGCAACTGTTTTGGCCTTTGCATATTTACATTTCTTGTGCTTCATGCATTGATATGCTTCATGTAGCACAGCTTCTGCACTCCATCAATTAATGCTGCTCTTCCTAGCTTCTAGTCGGCAGGTTTCCGTTGCTTCTTTGTTTCCCTGTTTGAATGCAATACATGCTAATTTTACAGTAAATGCCAGTTTACATTAGCTCAGCTGTCCTCATGACATAATTTGACTTGAGGTTATGCAAATGACTTCTTTCCAGATACCTCTGATTAGCTGTAAAAAACACTCCCTAATTAGTCCTGAGATAATCAGGGAGAAATCACAGTTGATTACATATACTGAATTTGCTTCTCCAATCTGAATTGCCGTATTTCCTGCCACAGGACCTGTGAGCACTCTATAGAGTTTGCACCTTTCCTTCCCTTGAAAAGCACTTCAACTACTCCCTCACAGCTCCATCAAATCAAACATTTTTTTTTATACTGACTCTATCCAGACAGCTAGGAATCCCTGCTGACAGCCTGAGAGAAACACCAGCTAGGTGCAGAAAAATTCTGCCTATTGCTGAAGGTATAGGCTAGTAAATCTTACTGGAAATATATGTGTCAGAAAGCTTTATACCTGGCATCAAAGAAAGACAGTACAAAAGATCTTCTGATTAAAATGTTGTTGTCAAATGATATCAAAGTGACAATTTTAGAGGTCAGTAATTTATAGTGTATTTCCAGTGAAGTTTTGCTGGCTTGCCTCACATTGAACTCTTTCTGTCCCTCAGTGATGACTCAGTAATTTATCATAATCCATTTTTCAAATAAACAGGGACAAGTGAACTTCAGAAGGTTCAACATTCAGATTCAATTTGAGTAAACAGATAAATGTAAAAAGGTTTATTCAGAGTTTGGTCTCAATTACCTAAAACATCTTAAGTCCTTGAGTTCCCAGGACTGTTAACCTTTTCTACTTGGTACCTAAGCTCTTCTCCATATAGAGTGCCTTGGCGGGGTGAAGAGTAGGTCATGCTCCTCTTTAAAAAAACTCTCTTTTTCAGAAGCAAGACCACTGGCTGATATTTGCTGTAAGAGAAGGAGGAATGGTAGCTGAGCTGGAGGTCATTTATTGCTTAACAACTCCAGACACAAATAAACATGCGAAAAGCACATAAATTTTGGTTTCAACTTGTATAAGTTATTGAAGATGCAGGGAATTCAAACTTGGATTTGAAATTCCCAAAGTGCCCCTTTCCAAAGGAGGTTTGAACTTTGAATTTGTACCTCCCATTCAAATGGGGTCTACTGTTTCCCCTATAATAAAGTAATTTTGTAAAATTAAAGGAAATCCTAACAGCAAAATGGTGAAAAGTTAAAGTTGAAATGAACTGCAGATTTGGTGATTTAGAGAGATCAAGAAAGGAATTTTCATGATGTACTTTTAGCAAGAAGAAGAGGATTTTGCCCCTAAATGAATCTTACAATGTGTGCAAGACAAAAAGAAAAAAATCCAAAACTTTCAGTGAGCTAGAACTCCTTGAGCTCTATGAAATAAAAACAGAGATGTTGGAGAGGGTCCCAGGGAGGGTCACAGAAATGATCAGAGGGTTGGAGCACCTCTCCTGTGAGGACAGGCTGAAAGAATTGGGGTTGTTCAGCCTGGAGAAGAGAAGGCTCCAGGGAGACCTTATTGCACCCTGCCAGTACTTAAGAGGGGCTTACAAGAAAGACAGGGACAGGCTTTTTAGCAGGGCCTGTAGTAATGGAACAAGGGGTAATGGTTTTAAACTAAAAGAGGGTAGGGTCAGACTGGATATAAGGAAGAAATTTTTTACGATGAGGGTGGTGAAACACTGGCACAGGTTGCCCAGAGAGGTGGTAGATGGCCCATCCCTGGAAACATTGAAGGTCAGGTTGGACAGGGCTCTGTGCAGCCTGATCTAGTTGAAGATGTCCCTGCTCATTGCAGGTTGGTTGGACTAGATGACCTTTAAAGGTTCCTTCCAACCTAAACCATTCTATGATTCTATGTAGGACTAAGTTCTGCTCTCATTTATGCTAATGTAAATCTGAAGCAGTGATATCAAGTTTGAGTCTTATCTAAATCTAATACCAAGAAGTTATCGTACTACCAGTAAGAGTCATGACACTTTTTCTTTTATTTTTTAAGAACAGATTAGTGAAGTTTCTTTGGGCTAATAGTAGGAATTCTATTCTTTCAATGAGCACTGTTTCCGTTTGTCTCCTTGTTGCTGGGTGATGATCTGGAGAAACCAAGACCTGAAGATTTCTGTATCAGAAAAGGCAATACAAAGTGCCCAAAGTGGCACTATATCCTCCCACACTCTTTACTTCTGAGATATCATGGTCACTGCTCTGTGGAGAAAAGCAGGGGCAAGGACAGAATATGACCATGAAATGGATTCCATAATGGAGTATGGAGCATAGTCATTCTGGGATTGCTTTGTACAATTTTTATTGCAACCATGAAACCATGGTAGCACAAATATATATCCCATCACTTATTCAGAATACTTTTGTCAAGTTCATTCAAGATATTCTGGAGCTGTAGTGATCTCAGATGGAAATAAAAATCTCAAAAGGAAGAGGAATTATCCAAATAGGTATTTGGTTAATATTTGAAGTAGGATTTAAAGACATATATTAGCATGTCAAAATTTTTCACCTTTCTTACAGCTTTTTTCACCTTATCTTTTGTTAACAGCCTTTTTATAGCTTGTAAAACACATCTATTCCATCAGAACACCCAACACAGACCACAGCCTTACTCATTTTCAGGGAAGGGGTTGCAGATCATATTAAACATTCAGGCAGTCTAGATGTCCTCCTTCACTATGGCTACTTAGACCTTCCCTATCAGAATCAGAAGTAAACTCCTCCTATAGCAAATTTCCTCACCTGGCAGGGCACATAGAGTCATAGCCAGTAATGATAAGTGGCAGATAGTTTGTGACTTTATGACAATCTAAATGTGTGTAATAGCAAACAACATCAAAATTCTTGGGCACTCACACTATCACGTAGCCACAATACTAGCTGTGTGTCCCTACCCTGCTTGCGCAATAATTTCCACTCCGTTTCTCTCCTGTATAGCTCTCTTTTGCTTCTACCGGGGCTGCTCTTTCTCATTCGCAGAGTCAGGGCATAGTTACAGAGAAAGATGCACACCCAGCCCCTTTTCACCACTTTGATATTCCTTTATCTTCTCCCAAGGACGTACTATAGAATATGCATAATTAGTGAAGGGTCTATGTTCCCAGGAGAGGAGTAAGGGCAGGAGGGTTATCCCATATCTAGGGGATTAAAGAAGGAGGGAAATGTTTCCAAACTACTTTGGTGTTTTAGAGGCTATCACAAGTTGAAGTCTCTCAGGAACACAGCCCAATCACACAAGGGAGATTATTGTGAAAGAATGGTTAGTGGAGTACATAAACAAACAAAAAAATCATGTTATTGCCAGTCTCCACTGACTCTTTTTCTAAAGGCGACATAGATGGAGGTGCAATGTCACAGTTATTTGCCTTAGTATTAGAAATGATTCAAATAAAATTGTCCCTCACAGCGAGGTGAAACATTGTGGAGACTTTATAAAGTTGTATAATATCAGTCCCAGCCACTTGGGGGTAGAATATGTGCCATTATCCTCCATAACAAGGTTCAAATATGTATATTCACCTTTGATAGTGAGAATCTATATTTTCCCAATAAATCCCTATTGATGCTTATGCATCTATATCCTGGTAACTCAATAACCTCAAGAAGTTTTTTTTTGTTTTCTTTGCTTTTCATGAAACAGTGGAGGGAAGTTTGCTTTTGAATTAGTTCATCTCCACAATCATTTATTGTTATTGCTGTATTTTATGAAGGACCTATTTGCAGGCTGATAGAATAAACAAGTCCTGAGGACTCATATATGAACTATACAGACAGAGGAACTCCCACCCTGCATTTTAAAAGCTGCATTTGAGCCCATCACAAAGTAATTCATTCTAATGAAATAGATATTTTCACAACATAGTAGTCTGCTTCTACAAAAATCCCAAGACCAAAGCATTCTGACCTTCTACAAAAATGTTGAAGTAAAGCAAGCAAAACATTTGATGTCAAGGCAAGAAATATCAGTCTATGACAATGTTTTGTAAAATGATGACTTTAATTCCATTATAGCAAATGCCTTCTGTTGATGCAGTCATTTTTTATAACAGATTTTAGTGGGAAGGGAAAGCAGTTCGTTGCAGTCATGATTATATGGAAACTGAACTGTCTCACTAAGTCAAAGAATGGCGGGGGCTGTACTGCTGGTGAAATACATAACTGCATGTTAATGTTCACTGAGGTCAACAGCAGAACTCATGTGGACTTTAGTAATGCAGAATCAGGATTTCATTGTTCAAGTGTTCCTTATTTTCTCCCTTATGGGTTGTAAAAGATACTACTTTGCATAATAATTGAATGGTTATTGAGTTACTAGGATAGAGATAGGTGCATAAGCATTGAAAAAATTCTCACTAGCAAAAGTAAGGTTCTTTCTGAGCTTAGTCCTGAATTAGCCACTCAATCAAAGGCAAGTCTTTTCTTTTTTTATGTATTTTCATCCCACCTTTGTCCTTATTGGTTGGCTGTCTCTGGGCAATAATGACACAGGTACATCCACGACTTAATTTACTATCCATCCTTTGACTGACTCTGCTGTCTTAATTGTTTGCAATATCCCATGTTTTCCAGTGTATGTATTCATAAAGTCCTGAAAGTGAACAATGTAGATGCTTTTTTTATTCCTCAGTCTGATGGTGAAGGCTCAGACTCCTCAAACTGAGATCTGTTTACTTTCTGTATATACTTTAAACTTTAGCTTTGCACTTTTAGGGCATATACAGAAAGTACACGAAAAGAGAGCTAGAGGTCTAAACCAGTGAAAATCTGCAGTTATTCCACAGACTCCATAGCTTTTTCTCTAGAGGGTGATCAGCATCACTGAGAGAAAACAGCAATAAATATTTTCTTTCTAATTGGTTTATAAAACAAATGTGATGTGTATTTAGGATAATGAGAGGACCAGTTACCCACAGGACTAGTTTTTGTTGCTATTTTCTTATTCTTAAAGTGCATAAAGGTGAAATACAGTGCAATCTCTTTGGAAAGCACCTTTTGGAACACTTGAAATGTGTCTCTTACCGAAAGTGCTGGCTTTTGCTTCTACACCTCTTTTTCGGCTTATACTGTTCTCTCCTTTATCTTCCCCACCCCACAACTTCTCTTCTGATCAGTCTTTCCTAGGTGCTCTCTGCTCTGAAAATGAATTGCTTTCTTTTGGTTTGCTTTCTTCCCATGGATCTCTGTTCTTTCTTGAAGCTGAGGTCTCTAATTTTTTCTTTTTTTTTAAAATGAACACACAAGTAGTCTTTGAATATATGTCCTTAAAAGTTCAATTTTCTTTTCAAGGGTTTCTGGATTCCTGGAAATAGAACTTAAAAGTTGGAAACAGCTTAAAACAATCATAAGAACCCGTGACTGAAGAACAGAGTTTGGTTCAGAACATGGGGTCAGCAGGAGGGTTTCAGCTAAAAATGAAGTGATGGTGCTTTGCTCCCTCAGTTATGTTGAGGTTTTTTTTCTGGTGATGTTAACTTTTATTATTCATCATTTTGATGTCTTTTGTTTGTTCTTTTTCAGTGTTAATACAGAGAGTACTAAATGATAATACCATTACTGGCCACTTACACTAATAGTCTTGGCATTGGTGCACTATATCCTTAAATAAAAGAAGTTGGCCAGATTGGATTATTATTATAGTGTGTGTATATTTTAATGATCACACTTAATGATTTTCTGTCTAGGTCAACATCATTTCTGTTTTATTATCAGCAATATTCATATCCACCATCTAGTTATGCTTTATGCATGTTCCTAAATAAAATTACACTACTAATTTAATGATTTCATATCATGTGAAAAGAATTGTAGAAAATCCAAACTGCTCCTTCTTAAATAAAGCTTACAATTATACAAAGTGTGAATTGGATGTATTAATAATCTGCATTTTCCGTTTATTCTTGACTGATGAGTATGTTGGTTTTAATCAGATGCAGTTAAATCTCTGCATGAGACATCGCACCATTTGATCAAAAGAAAGAATAGAGAAAACACTGCTGTCACAAATACTTCATATGATGCTACTGGAAGGAAAGACTGAGTTGGCTTTTTAATAGTGAATTCTTCTTCATATAATGATTATTTGACTGGTGTATCCCTCAGCAATTTTAGTACAGAAATAAGCAAGGCACAGGCCTGATTGCCGTTGAACTTTGACAACGTGTACTAGTGATTACATAATACTAGTATTACATTTTTTTCTCTGTAAGTACCACTATCAGTTCATGGTATTTATTTTAGTTTAAGTAGCTGAGAGAAGTTCAGTTTAACCTTACACTTAGATGGAAGAGCCAATTTGCCTGTGAATCTGAGTTAAGTCCATGAGAAACAGTGAAGTAAAATGTGTTCTATAGTGGCCAACATGCCTGGTCCAACCAGGCAGGTCAGTAGACAGTCATTGGACTCATCAGGTATCTAGAATTAAGCAAATGCTGAAATGATTTGTCAGATATTGAATTAAGTAATTTCTTTAGCTCTCAGCTAAAGAGTTGAAGGACTGGAAACACTGAAAGTCAAGATGGTAAGTTGAAGAATGAGGTAAAAAAATTCCTCTCTTTATCTGTAGGAAGAAGAGGGAGAGTTTCAGAGTGGTGAAATAGACAAGTTGAAACATATTTAAGAAAAATTTCCTTTCTACAGCATGTTGTAATACATATTAGGGAGCTGCAAAACCAGATTATTTTCTTTAACAAGATTCATTATTTTTGATTGACTTCTACCAGGGAAATTAAAATAACCTGTGCTGAAACTATAAATGACTTGAGGTTTCGAAAAAGACTATCTGCTTTCAATCTTCATTTTCTATTTGATGAAATGAGAAAGAAATAATTATAGATGTATTAAAATATTGAATAATATTAAGATATTATTTAATACAATTCTGAAGAAAGCCGTAAAGAATTCCTGCTATGGCTTGCAGATGAAAAAGCTTATCTAAAGACAGCTATTCAGATTATTTGGTAAATTGGTTCCAAATACACAACAAGCATTTGATACAGCTAAAAGTAGAATGTTGTTGCAGCTGTAGTGGCTTAATGGTATAAAAGCGAGGTGAGGTTTGTAGGAAGAGGTACTGTTTTTTTTATTGGATCAACAGGTTTAACTGGAAAATCACTGCAACCCCCAATCTCATGCACAAAGCCCTCTTTAGCTCAAGGACAGCTCTGAGTAAGAATAAGTTAAAAAACAGAGCAAGTCAACAGTAAAAGAGAGAGAGAGGAAAGCTGCCACAGAATACACAATATCCCAGTAGTTAGATCTGTCACCGGGGACATGAGAGATGCGTCCCTTCCTGTTTTGAAATGGATGAGTGCCTTAATGTCTGGGCTTTTCAATATTCGGGTGCGTATCTGTCTGATTTTGATCAGAGTTTCCACACAGAAATGGAGAGCTCACATGCCCCTCTTTTTTTCTTTTCTGAGTATATATGCTGATCTCATAGAAGATATTTCTCCTTACAAAACCTGCCTGGAGTAAAGCTAAGTACATTTTTTACAGAGATCATAGTTAAAGGTTGTGGGACTTTGTCCTGAAAAGCAGTGATTCTGGAAAGGGATTGGGAGTCATGGTGGATAAATAATTGTTTATGAACTCTCAGTGCAAAGCTGTGACAAGCAGGACTCTGGCACTCCTTGAATGTGAAACAGGCATGTTAGCAGGAAGGAGGAAGAAGGTATATTCTCCCATATACAGGGCTGAGGAGACCACCACTGGTGAGCTGTATGTAGTCCTGAAGTGTGTGCTTCAAAGAGAATACTGCAAATTTAGCAGTTTCAGAAAAGATAGACAAAAGTTATTCCAGGAAATATATCTCAGAGTGAAATAGTCTCTGAAAGAGAAGGATGAGATGTGGTGTTGAAACAATCTATATGTAGACTTGACAAAAGAAAACCAGTATTTAATATAACAAAAGCACAATAACAGTCAGTGATTGGCAATTAAGGTTAGAGAAATTCAAACTGGAATTAAGGTTTATTTTTTAAGAGTAGACAGGTAACTACTGGAATAATTACCAAAGAACAGGGAAAAAAGATTCTATTGGTTGAATTGGATGTGTCTTTTCAAAAAGATATCAGCTGTGAGGTATTGGGCTTGACAAAAGAATTTTAGACAAAATTACTTGGGCTACTTTCTGCAGGAATTGTTCAGGCTTCAGACTCGATTAATCTAGGAACCTTGCAACCTTTCAGTCCCTGGCACATGCACACTGAAAATAACATCTCATTATAGCGTTCCTTTTGAACATTTTAACTCTGAAAGACTCTTAGCAATGAGCAGAACACAAAAAAACCAAACAAAAAAGAAAAGCTCCCAGACTCTGATGAGTCAGGAACTGACGAAGGAGGAAGTGGCAACAGCAATCCCTGGTCTCAAAGGTAGTATCAGTGGCCACAGAATCATGAACAGCATGAGATTAGCTCACTGTTTGCCCTTATTATTAGTGATGTTCAGGAACTGGTGATCGCTAATAGCGTTCTCCTTAGCAGTAACAAAGAATGCACAGATGTCACTTACATACCCATGCTCAAAATGGGTATTACAGAGTACAGTTATTGAATATGTGTTCTGTCAGACACTGCTGCACCACCCAGTAAGAATTAATAAGAACTGATATAGGAGATGGAGCCTGAACTACACAGTCATATGTATGGTTTTCTGCTCTTTATTACAACTGTGCAGCTTTATTAGCCCAAAGCTAACTTGATCAGTTTTGCTGTAAGGATGACCTGGCAACAATTGGTACTAGTCATGATTCAGCAAGTGACTCAAGGGGATGAGTAGTCCAAAGGATGTGTTTAAAGTTGAGCACATGTTCACACCTTTTGCTGAGTGAGTGTCATGCAAAAGAAGCTAATCAGGAAGCAGCCATGGTCAAAAGCAAGGATAAAGTACACAGCTTAAAGACACTTCCAGCCTTTCATTTTTTATAGTTTTAGGCAGATTTTAGGGATTGCTGGAACCCAGAGCCTTGATTTCTTGCGGACTTGGCTTAAATGTCCTTGCAGTTCACATGCCAGACTTTCCCTCCCCCTCACTGTTGCGGCAAGAGCTGATGTTGAACACCCTCTTTCCTATCCTAAGCTGTTATTATTAGCACATGGAATTTCCGTCTCCTCCTCTGTTTGAAATCCAAGAATTTAATAGTAGGAAAAGAAACCACCCAACCATCCTACAACCCTTCTTTGCTATTTAATCTTGACAGAGCTATTTGCCAAGAACCTTTTTTCCATTTTCTAATCTCCTCAGGCCAACCTTAGCTTCCAGCTCTCAAGGATTGCTCTCATTTTATGACTAGAAGCTGCTACAAAGCGTTGTTCATCCCAGTGTCTGTTGTCTTTATCACTTCAGGAGCTTCCTGCTTCTGTTTGTTGTCTTATGATGGTGTTTTATTTAATTGAAGACAGTTTCTCATTAAAATTCTCATTAATTATTATTATTAATAATAATAATTCTCATTAAACTTCTGATTAAATTTCTCAGTTTCTCATTGAAACGACCTAGACTTCTTGCAGTGAAAATATTACTATTTTTGTTCCTTGCATGGTGATATCTATCTTTCACATATGACCAGATCTTGTTCCTGTTATGTTCAGTGTGAAAATCCTTTTGTATTTAGAAGGAGCCAGCTCTTATAGCTAGTGAATACTGAAAGCAATGCACTGTGATAAAATGTTTAAACTACTTCTCAAAAAAAAACCTCAGTGAAAGTTATTTTAGCAAACAGAAAAAAAAAAAAAAAAAAGAAACAATGATTTAAGAACAAGGCCTCATATTTGTTCTCAATTTCAACAGCTCCTGAATAAGCCTAAAGGCACAATTCAAAGAGTTTAGCTATTGGACTGCCTAAAAAGTAAGAGTCTGGCCCCAGTAAAATCATTCAAGGAGTAGGAGTCAGGCATCTATGCTCTAAGCACTACTAATGGCTCTGTGTCTAAGCTCTGAAGGCTTCCAAAGGATAATTTACAGGGACTGGTGAGAGTTATGTGCCTCAAAAGGATAATAAAAAACAAGTAATAATACGCTGAGCAAGTCACCGAAAAGCTATAGAAAAGGCATAAGAGAGGGTGCTGAACTCTCACCATTTTCTGAAGCCTTTGTGAATTCAAGGCTTCAATAGTCGAGTTCTCTTATCTCTTCATGGGTCCATATACCTATAGACCTACAGAGAAGAACCTTCATCAGGGAGAAAAGTAAGAAACAAGTCTATAACCTGATTCTTTATCTGATATTAGTGGATCTTAATCTTTCCTGCTTCTGTCCCATTAGATGCCAGAAGTTTTTTGTGCAGAAGAGTGGATTATAGGTGGGCACAGATGCAGCACTTGGAGTCAGCTCCATATTATCATGTTCTCAACATTCATCTACAGGCTGTAGATAGATTTCTCTATATTTTTTGTGGCTCAGCTTTCAGAAGTGCCTGTTTCTTACCAGTCACTGTGAATTATGCTTTGGAGACTGTTAGAGTATCTTATTGGCTGTGTAGGAAGCCCAGTTGTTTCATTACAGCTTTCTGAATCATGTCAACAGAGCCAAGCACAAGATTTTTAGGCAAAGTAATGTCTCTGAATTTTCCATCCTTTGATTATAGGAGGAATTGGGATTTGGGTCTTCAGGTGCCATTGTGAGAATGTCAGTAATTCTGATTAGCTGGTGCATTTTCAAAGAAGAATGTGGAACAAATGGATCATTAAAATGAATTGGAAATTATACAGGCATTATGTTAATATAAGACATAAACAAACAGTCCAAAGGCAGAGATTACTCAACAGAAATTTCCCTCTTCCACTGATTTTAAATCAGAAGGAACAATCAGGTAGAACATTTGTAATTCATCCCACAGCAATAATAAATAATGTATCTTCTTCATACCCAGATTCCACTTTGATGCACCTTCCCTGTGAAAACAAAGCAAGAATAAAAGTCCCACAGGATTCAGCAGTTCCCTTCCTGCCTCCTTTAAAGCAACAAAACTGCTTGTGGAGAGTCAGGAACAAAGTGAGTTATAACAACAATGGAATCATCAATGTAGCACACTAGTAATTTTAGGATGAAGACAGATATAGCACCCTTTTAATAATTTACACAATTAGGGAGATGTTGCTGTTTCCTCTTTTTTTTTTTTTTAATTGCGCCTAGCAGTAGCTACATATTAGGGCTAAAAGGCCACTTCTTTGAGTGCTGACAGTTATACAAAGAGATTTTTCTTAACACAAAATAGACTACACTTAAGAGATCCTTATATGGAGTTACACTTTGGAATAGTAATCTTCATATTAATTGAGTTCTCAGTATATCAGGTGACATGACTCAAACTCACATCTGCTCTTTATATTGACATTAACAGCTGAGAAAAAGTCCTTTAGTGGCCTACTTGCATAATTCTGTTGTTGGACAGTATGATTATAAAGTGTGATCTCTTAGGGTGAATTATTTAATATTGGTACTATACCAACAGCTGAAGGATTTAATCCCATCAAGCTATGTTTGAAAGAGGAAGAGGGCAAAATAATTTTTTCACCATACTTTTCTTCAGCTGTTTTCCATATTCCCATTCATATTCTTTCTCCCTTAAGACTTTCCTTTTTCTCTATGCCCTTAGTGTGTTCACAGAGAGCTGCTATAGTACTGTAGTATGGTATCTGACGTGAAGTCATGCATGGGGTATTTTTACAAATCATCGCTAATGTACTTCCTACACATTGTTTTTAAAATATCTCAAAAAAGAGACAATTTCCTGAAACACAGAAGACATTCCACTAAAACTGAAATTCAGTGGGATATGTATGTCCACTAAACACCTGTGTCTTCGCATCTGTTCTTTTTTATCTATTTTTTCTTTGTTATCTACAGGTTACAGTTACTTTTTTGTCTCTATAATCCACAGGTCAATTACTCCAGGTTCCCCTGTATCTTTGCAGTGAAGTGCAAGTTAGATATATGTTGTAGTAATCTTCGGTGTGTGTTCCTTCTCAAAAGCTTTAGAATAAAAAATAAAACTACTTTTGAGAATAAAGTGCATGGTCTTTCATCAAACAAGTATTTAAAATTACACAATATAAATAAATTCCCCCCCCCAAAAAAAGTTTTAAAAAAAAAAGTAGTATCTCCCATACACACACTTTTTTTCATTCATAGCCATTTTGCTGTATGGGTGCTACCACATGGTGGAATGCCCTAATCATAAGATTCATCAGAAGAGAGCCGCACAGACAAAACCAGAAGAGCACAAGAGGAACTCGGGGAGCCTGCAGGGAGAATTAAGATGTTTCATCCCTTTCCTTTCAGCTTCCTCAGCAAGACTTGCTCTACCAGCCTTGAGATTCTGCTCATACCACTTTGCAAACCAATGACCTTTAAATCTTTTTCATGCTGACAGACATTCCTAATGAAAGAGGCGAGTTTCGTTTCAGAGAACTTATGCAGAGCCTCACAAAGGAATTGTGGCACTTCAATTTCATTTTAGGCTTCATTCATGTACTTAACTCTGAGGGGATTCGCAAAAAAAAAGCTGCTTTGCTGCTGGAGTGCTTCAGCATGCACAGGCACCAGAAGTTTTCAACACAAAGCTTAAGTAGGTGCCTAAAGTTTTGCTGCTGTGCATGCTGAGGGAAGCCACCAAGCTGGCTGAGCTGCATGAATCAGTGCCTAAGGCTGTCAGGAATTCACAGCTTAGGCATCCCTCTACCAAAGTCCCCTGAGGTCTGGTCTGATAAGCTTCGCAGTACACCTAATACATCCTGACAGCATGAAGGTCAGCCCAAAGCACAGGAGCCACAGTTATTTCTGTTCAAAAGAAGTGATTATTTCAGGTTGCTTTCCTTTCCAGAACTGCTCAGTCTTTTAAAGAGCTTATCAAGAAAGCGAGCCGTACTAGTTCAATGATGGTGATACACTTCTGCAATTTCTGTCCAGTTTGGGGGATTCTGTGTAATTTGGAATTAAAGAAATAAATGAATTGATCCAGTCTCATCTGGCAAAATGGAAAAATTGAATAGGGAATAGGGTTCTTCAGTCACAAGTACTAAATTCATACAAGGCATTTAATCTCCTGGTATTTCTGTTTGAATAGCATTACATCTATCAGGTTGCCTGTTAGGAAGCCATGTTAAAGAACATAATTCTCCCCAGTGAGTGTGTAAGTATATTCATACATAAGTTCATAGGTATGTAAGTTTCTTAATATGTTACTGTTAACAGATTTTGATTAAACTATACCTTTAATTGCAGGTGTTACAACATTGAGCATGACAACTCCTAATAGTCTTTCTGAATCTGAGCCTTTGTGTCTGCTTCTGCGAAGAATGGGAATAAAGACTTTGGTTGATACCTAGCCTCAAGGAGTCTTTGCTTCCAATGGGAATGTGATTCCTGACGTTTCTTTCATGAAATACTGGGTTTCCATGACTCAAGTCACATAAGGCTGGGTCACTGAACCAGATTCACTACTTACCCCCCAAGTAGAACCAAAATGTCTGTGAAATTAGACTTTGATGAACCGAATGCAGGGGATAATCACTGGATTGACCCTGCAACTTATGGATATACTATATTTTTTCATTGGAGAGAGCCCGGAATCTTGATACACACAATGACCTGGGAAATTTATACTTTGCTTCAACTGACTCGCATGAAACCTGCTTTTGCAGTGATATCATCTAACCATACACTGTGTTGAGTTTGCCATAACAGTCAGATATTGCTGAACATTCACGCTTGGAAAACACAAGATTCAGTTCACTTGTCATCTCAGCTGAGCTTAAATGGTTCTCATGTGGGTGAAAAAATAAGGGATTACAGAGTCTCACTCTATTAAATGTTTTCTGCAGTCTATTTCCACGTGCTAACAGCTTTAGTATCCTCACTAAATTCCATCATTTGACTTGTGTATTTTTTATTTATTTGGTAGTGCAGCTAACCCAACAGTTATTTTCCTCTTTTACCTATTTTTTCAGGATATATTGTCCTGACTTATTATAGTCTTACTCTGTGAAGCTGATGAGAGCCCTGCTTGCTCCTGCACACTGTCTACCTTTTAATTTAGCTTCCTCTAGGACAGCATTAGCAAACATCAAGCATGGTGGTGTGGTTTCAGCTGAAATCACCGCAACCAGACTGACAGATGGCCCTTCCTCCCCACACCCCCCAAAAAAAAGAGGAGAGGAAGAGATAGGGAGATTCAAAAGTTTAGAGTGAACTAAACTACTTTAATGAAGAATTAATATGAAAAAAAAAAAGAAGAAAATAATGAAATAGATACAATACATACAAAACCGTTTTAAGCTCCCAGGATGACAGTCACATCCCAGACTGGACTCAGCGACAGATGGGAACTGGATTCCAGCTCTGGAGTCAGGGACACACGATCGGGATCAAAGGCAGATGAACAGACAGAGTCCTCTTCGGACGTCAGCCATCACAGGAAGACTCTTGACCCTTTGATCCCTCAGCTTTTATACTGAGCATGGGGCAGATGGGATGGAATACCCCAGTTGGTCAGGTTTGGGTCACCTGTCCTGTCCACTCCTCCCCACAGATGTGACCCCTCTACGTTTTTTCCGTTTCCAACCCTCTAAGGGACAAATAATGAAAATTGGCTGACCTTGGTTGTTATAGTAATAAGTATAAGCAAGGGCCTCTCTGCATACCATTCCTTGGCATTTATCACAAATATTGGTCTTATCATTCTGGGAACAAGCACTTTTCTCCACAATATTCCGTTAATTTCACAGAGTTAGAGGAGGCCTAGCTAAAATGTAAAACTACAGAACACAAAATTGGTTCGGTTTTACTTCAAACCGGGACACACGGGCACAAAGACTAACATCTATTAAAATTTTGTCTAACTTACCAGCATTGGCACCATAAGGAAAATAAAATAGTTTGAAAAAATTCTTTGTCTGTTGTCTCTACTCTCCCTAAAAAGACAGGATTCTTGTGTAAGATTTTCTTACACACTGTTTACGATAAGAACAAAGAGTACCAGTTATGATTTGTATTAGAAACTCTCAAATGCTCCGTATAATCCTCTCCCTGCTCCCTAAGCTGCAAGTAGTTCAAATGTAGGTCAGGCAGTACATAAGAACATCTTTCAAACCACTCAGCTCTATTACCCACAACTCAGCTGCTTGTTCATCAGCTGGTCCTTTGCTGTCTGCAAACTTATTATCTATGGCCTACAGGAAAAAAAACCCATACTTTTTTCCAGAAGCTAATGAAAGTCTGTCTCATTCACTATTTTATGGTTTTGGGATTTCAATCCTTAGCCATTTAAAATGCTTTCTAAGAGGTCAGTAAGAACCGGGACATCACAAAACACATATTCTTAAAGCTGTGTAATACACTTGCATGCAAGTAATTTAAAGCCCCAGGTATGCAGCAAGATCTGGGTAAAAGATTTAGGAAGGTATAGCTTTTAAATGTCATCTACTTACTTGTTCCATAAATCCAGTCTTTGGATTTGCCCTTTTGCTGCCTGTAACTTGGTTTTACTTGTCATGTGTTAGCCATCTTACATTTTTTTAACGTACCAACCATATCAGAAAGGAAAAAAAGTTTTAAAACTTCACAATAGAGAAGTTCAATGACTTCAATAGTCATTACTAATACAATGGCTCTCTTTCTCTAAGGAATATGAGAGCTTAAGGGACACCTGAATGTTGCCCACATATTCCAAACACAGGTCAATAAATCTCACTTGTACAGAAATCACTCTGAAAAAACAAAATTTAAAAATGAACAGGCATTGCAAATATGTATGTGCCGTGAGGTAAGACCACCTTCGGGAGGATTTTGACTTGAGAAAGATATCTTGCTGACTGGACAGTGGCAGATCAGTTGGGAAAAGGACGTTTTTTATTTTTTCTGCTCCTTTCTCTTTAATTAGTATCTTGATGTTAGTATTTGGTGTAGTGAATGAGAACTTCTTGTGACTAACTGAACAGGAGAAGAAAAGTTGTTTTGTGTAATGTAAAATTATTTTTTGTCTATGCAATAAAGACTGTTTCATGTCTCACATCTTAATTTAAAAAGAAAAACAAAAAACTAAAAAGAAGAGAGAAATAGTAGACACTAATTGGAAGGGCAGTTTGCAAGGTTCTAGGAAGATAGCCAGAAACTAAATATTTAAGTCCCAATCAACTGCTCACAGGTCTTTATGCAGAGGGCAGTTCCTAGCCTTGTCTCCACTCTAGTTTGGCACTAGGTAAGAATTTTGAGGATTATCATTCCTTTATGTCTCTTACAGCTCCTGAAAATCATAAAAAATAATGTTTAGAAAAAAAATAGAGTTTCTTCCACTAACTAAAATTTCTGTGCAGATTTCTCTGGTTTAGCACAGTTTAAATCAATGATTTAGGATTAGTTAATTTCAAACTCGAGTGGTGCTAACCCATAAGATACTGCTGAACTCTGTAGATTTCATGCTGGGACTCACATGTAAAGATTTTGACAAAAACGCTTTAAGTGCCTTACATCCTGCAGCAGTTCTACACAGAGCAGTCTCTCTGGAAAAACAATGCAAAATCAGCTATCATATTGCTGCAATTTATCATGGATGACCACAAAAAAGAACGGTCTGGAAACAGGACAGAAAGCTTATGGTCAGCCTGGTTGTACATCTTTTCTCTGTGGGCACAGTGGAAGGTGCCTTAAGTTATTTTCTGTTCTGCTGGAGCAGTACAGAAAAAGAAGTTGTAGAAAAGGCCCTCCACGACCTCTGTGCCTTTGTAGAAATTTGTATGCACACAGATGATCCAACTGCAGTCAGTTAAATTGAGTTTGGGGCAAGATTATGATACCATTTTGCCATTAGCTGTCTAGGCCCAAAGCTTGGTCTGGATTCTATTTTATTTTATTCATTATCTTCAAAATTGCTGTTATTGATTCCATTGTGCTTTTTCACTGTCATATGGGTGGAAGGATGTAGACAAATATTTTTTTCCACCAGATTGGATTTTTTCCCCCAATCCCAAAGGCAGATTCCATCATAACTGTCAGCAGAGGATCTGCCTGGATAAAGAAGGAGAGCAGGGTCAGGAAAACTGATGGGGAAATGACGGGAGTCAGTGGGGTTGCTGGGAGGAACATGTTACAAAAATGAGACTAGACACAGATGTAAGGGAAGAACAAGGAGCCTGGGACAAGGTTTTCGGGAGGGAATAAAAAGTTACGATTAGAAGCTGCTCACACAGCCCACCCTTGCTGACATAGCCTGAATAACAACACCTGTTAAGACAGAAACACGAGCATGAGAGTGTGTGTAAATCAACACTCCAAACTGCCTAAGAGCACATTTGGTCCCAAATTGATCCTGTTAAAGAGGAAAACAATCATCAGTCAGATTAAACAGTAACCATAGAATTACAAAGAGATTTTGGAAGCAAAGATGAAGTCAATTTGAGAAGTACTATAAAAGAAGCATGAAATTTTGTAAGAGTATGGAGACACCTTGAAGTGAAAACAGCAGCAAACCTGTTTTGACACTGCTGGAAGTCTCCCTGCTGGTACCATAACCTCTGTCAAGGCCACACATAGCACCGTTCTCATCAGGTGCCTTGGGAATCCTGCATCCAGGTGCTGGACAGTCCCTGTGGAGTGTGATGAGTAGATCTGCACCTCAGGTGTGCGCAGGTGACCTCAGTAAGGACTTTCTCACCGGTGTGGGGATTAGCAGCCTGCAGAAGTGGCATGAGTATACATAAACCTAGACCACCCTCATCTCTAACAGGAGGTGCATGCAAGCAGGGGAACCCACATCCCCAGGAGGGGTGTATGTACTGGTAACCAGCATTTAGAGGGAATGGGTTGTGTCAAGGTGTGTATGCACACTTGTGTGTGATTATAGCTTTTATGCACTAGCTGTGGAAGGGTATTTAGAAATGTGCAGGTGTATATTCATAGTTTGTAAATGTTTAGAATTGTGTTGCTGATCTTGATCTTGATTTTATAGTTCCCTGATCTGTCATTAAAAGGTCAATAAATCACTTTGATCATATTTTGATTTAAACTATGTGAACTGAGAAGGTTTTTCCCAAGACAGAGATTAGGATTGGCAACTGTTGTGAAGGAGATAGAAGATGAATTAGGTAAGGAGCACTGAAGAGAGAGCAAGGACAGATTTGCAAAGAAAACTGGGAGTGGAATCAGAAGAGTCAAGACAGACTGGCGACAGGAGGTGGCTAACTGGGGGTTTTGGGGTGATGTGAAAGATTGTACCAGGTTTCTTCCTTAGAGTTTGAAATAAAATCTAGGATGCCCAAAACTCGTATCTGCTGTCTAAGAAAACACGTATCTCATCCCATTTTGATGTTGGTCCAGGAGAAAAACAACCTGCTGCCGTTGTCATTTGTTAATTAATCCAAGAAGAGAAATGTGGAGTGGTTCTTAAGGTTCAGATTCTGTTAGTGAACCAAGTAGGTGTCAAGATCATGCCACTGATTGAGTTTTGCTTCTAGTACAGATGTCATTTCATCTCTTAGAAAAATATGATCATGGCTGTGAAGTTATGCTGCCAAAGATTAGAAATGTACAGAATCAAGGTTACCAGTATGACCTCAATTTGGCCACCTTTTTCATATGAATTGTAGTCTTTAACTACAGGATCACAGAGGCAGTTCTCTCAAGAGTACTCCTACTTAACTCAGTGCATCGAAAGGACTTAATTAGCATCTGTTCAATATTTTTTTTAGCCTCATTGTTCAATATGTTGCCCTAGGCCTTATTTAAAAAACACTGTTCAAGCTCAGCTCTGAAAACAAAATTATTAATTTCCTCCTGGGCTTTCTGTGATGTTCATCACCTGAGAATCTGAGTGTTTTGCGGACAATTCATTCATCATTGTAAAACCCATGCAAAACTTGAGGGCATTATCTCCATTTAGGAGACAGAAAGCTGAGACAGAGACTAAAGTAAAACACATTGGGTGTCCAATGTGAAATACTTCAGGCTGTCAAAATTATATTTTAGCATTACACAATAACTTACATATTGATAGGTTAGTTCCCATAGACTTTGCTAGCAACTGAAACCATTCAACATTTTGCAAAGCAGGCCTAGAGGTACAGACCAGGCACCCAAAGATGAAGAACGTGTTTGAGTTTCAAATGACTGCATACAGAGTTTTCAGAAGGGACAGGTATAGAACTAATTTTCTGAGAAAATCTGAGCCACGTCTCCTGTTCCTGCAGTTCCCTGGTTAAGTCACTGTCTGCCTGCCAGCTTCTGAAATGAACAAGGAAAATGGATTCATAAAAATATATCTCATTCCTCCATTTCATTATCGAGGCATCTGTGTGTTAGCTGAGGCCAAAGTTCTGAAGAGGAAATAATAAGTGACCTGTGGCTGAAAATTTTATTATAATACCCAGAAACAGAATTTCAGGCACGCATGGGGGCATGGCGGTACAACGATAATGGAGGTCTTCTAAAATTTCTAAACTTTAGTCCTTTAATTGTATTTCTTTACATGAATTAATGTGCAAACAAGTATATGGCTACTTATGTACGCAGAAGATTTTTGAGTTGGGTCTTTTTAGTCTTGAGAAGAGAAGGCTTAGGGGAGATCTAATCAGTGCTTACAAATACTTAAAGGGAGGGTGTCAGAAGGATGGGGTTGGTCTTTTCTCAGTGGTGCCTAGTGATAGGACAAGAGGAAATGGGCACAAACTTAAGTATGAGAAGTTCCACCTAAACATGAGGAGGAACTTCTTTACTGTGAGAGTGGTAGAGCACTGGAACAGGCTGCCCAGAGAAGTGGTGGAGTCTCCTTCTCCGGAGACATTCAAAACCCACCTGGATAAGTTCCTGTGCAACCTGCTCTAGGTAGACCCGCTTGGCAGGGGGGTTGGACTAGATGATCTCCAGAGGTCCCTTCCAACCCCATATGATTCTATGATTCTATGAGTTACCAGCACTGATCAATATGAAATGTAACTAGGAAAAAGTCACTATCAACTGCTTCCTCTTTGGAGATAGAGAAAAGCTTTTGAGCATTTTGTAATTGATAAGCAGTAATATGCAAAGCTAAAGATCTGTTTTCTATTGCTTTGTGACACAATTAATGTTAAGCGGCTTGGACAGCCAGCTCTTCTGGATTTCAAGAGTGTCAGAAAAATATGAAAGCTCCACAAATTTCTTGCTAGGGCTCTGTGCTATTCCAGCTGTGAACTCACTAAGATCCTCAGCAAACTTTCTAGCCTGACATTTGATTAAATTAGTTCCCACATCTATGTCAGGAAAAAATACACTTTGTGTTTCCAGCTAAACAATGTAAACCTGCTCAGTTTTACTGTATCTGCTCAGTAACTGTAAAAAGTAATAATTAAGGAAAGGAGCTAGCCCACTCTTCTAATATAGTATAAAGGTCTCCTAGGATAATTAAAATTGTTTATTGCAGTATCTCCCTTTTCCCAGTGTAGCTAGCATGTTGACAGCCCTCAGTTTATCTGTTCTTTGACATAGGCATTGACTTCTCCAAAGGCTGTAATGTTAGAGAGCTAATGTGTTTTTTTGACCCAATGGTCTAACCCAGCTAATTAATTTGTCAGCAATTAATTTAATATCAGTTTGTTGAAACAACCTTTAAAGTGAATGGAGACATCTATGAAGGGACTCATTTCTCAAGTCTTCACGCAAATTTGCAGAGCTGAGGGAGCAAGAATGACTGAAACGCAATCTTCATACATCTTTTCTAGCACATATACACATTTCCTCACATAGTATTCTGCCAGGGTCTTTCAAAGTAAAGCTCTAGTGAGAGCACAACCTTGTCCTCTCCAGGAAGGAAAAAAAAAACAGTCTCCTTACTATCTTCAGTATTTCATCAGAAAGTAAAACTGGTCTTGAGCTGAAAATACATTGCGTTCCAATAACAGCAATGCTAAAGCAAGCAAAGGCAAGGTGATTGCTCCTTTGAAGTACAGAGGTTGCACAGACCTGGCATCCTCTACACATATTGAACAACATCAATTTGAATAACATATGAATGGCTGAGGTGTTCATTCTCAAGTAAAAGAATGACATCCACACTGAGGCACCAGAATAAATAGTTTAATTTTCGAAGCTACCGACTACATGGTGCGCCTAAGTGAAGTCAACAGCTGAACTCTGGAAAAGCCCTGCTACAGGAACTGCAGACAGCCAGCTCAGCATTTTGACATTTGATTGCTTCATATAACACTAAGACTAACTCAGATTTCAGAACTTTGAGTTTTTCTGATGGAAGTTACCTCCGGCGAACTGAAACAGTTATGGGAGAGATCCAGCAAGAATTTAAGTGAAGGCTTTCCAAATTATTGTCCTTGCTTTGGATTATCATCAAAACCTAAGTCTTTGCACAAAAGTTCAGAATGTTTTTTTGCTTACTTCCTGAAAAACAATAATTCATTTAAAAATCACTTTATGGGTATATAAAATCAGGATTATTAATAAAACAGCATTATTTTGTTAGGTATTTTCCTTATTTAGGATTCTTACATTATTTTTGTTGAGTTGTTATTCCCTTGTCTTTCCTCCCGTTGTCACAACAGTGCAGGTGATGTAATTGTCTTGGGCAATCAATGCAACTCCTTAAAATATCTACTAACAAGAATTAATTTTTAAGAAACAGTGTGGTGTCTTTTTGTCATTTGTTCAATTACTTATTCACGACTGCTAATATAAAAAAAGCACTTGTGCATTTGCTTGTCTTTCATTCTATTTTGACTCAATGCTGTGGTGTTTCAGGGCAAAAGAAGGGCAATCCACTAAGAAGGGTATTAATTTGGTTCATAAGAAAGTAAAGCATAATTCTGTACTCTGCCACAAATGCCTTTTGTATTCTGGGGCTGGTCATTTATCATTTAATGGATATATATATACACACATAATGTAATTCTATTAATCTGATGGTTCTAAGATGAGAAGTACAAAACTTTCTGCCTGCTCTCCATTTCTCTGTTTCCTACTGGAAATGAAAACTCTGCCTATCATGCATGGATATACAAGGCATGGCGTTACAGTGTCCTGATCTCCCTGTAATAACAGGAAAATAGTCCTGCCTTCTCACAATGTTGTGCACACCTCTGGCACTAGATAAAAATGTTAGCAATGCTGCTGAGATTTTGTCCTGCTGTCTCCCTGCATTCGCAATCACCATGTGCAGTTTTTATGATTTTATTTAATGGCTGGTATTGTGACTCATGAATACCTCAATTAGGCATAACAGTTTACACAGGAGTGTTTGCAAGGATATCAAGTTTAGGAATTAACTGTTTGCCAAGAGCAAATAAACTTCAAAGACTTTTTTTCTTAGAAGCTATCAAGTTGGGTCTACTAAGGTAAATACATTTTAAGACCTGATTTTCAGAATTTTTAGCATCTCCCATTTCTGTTGAAGGCAAGAGAGCTGTGGTTGCCAAGGTCCCCAGAATACTTACTGTTTTATTCAGTCTTCCTTATAGCTTATCCATTTTCACATATGTTGGTAAGGCTTTTGGGAGCAGGGGGACAGGGAAGGTTTTCTAACATTATGCTATGGCCATATCATTGTATTTAATCAGCTATCTAAGAAATTAATTCAGTAGCAAATGTCCACACCTATTTAGACTTCCCACACAGATTGATTTTCTCTTAAATAACCTTTGCAAGGGGACTAGATACAAGTCTGAATATACATTTTGCAAATTATATTTTCAAAAAATTTTAAGTTCCTAATGTATTTTTGCTTAGTGATTTGCGGAGTTAAGTCTCAGTCTCTCAGAAGGACCTAGGAATCACAATCATTTAAGCAGAATTTAAAATTTACATTTCTTATTATTACAAATGGTTGCTGCTTCAGGGTGATTAATCTCATCTTTAGCCAGAAATACCAAGCACTCCGGGTAACTGAAAGTGATCCAGCAATTGGTATTAGGCTCTTTCTGTTGATCAGCAAAACACATGACTGAACCCTAAAAATAGTTGTGGAGATATTGTTCCAAAACTGTGTTGTATCTGGATTCCAAATATTTATCCAGGAACTTCTATGTGCACCTAAAAACTAAGACCAGAGTGATAACACTAGATATTGGGTTGATGACTGAATCATAGAAATTCTATACATTGGAGAGGGGAGGAGGGAGGAAAAAAAACCACTAAGAAATCAGACTGCAGAGTTATTTCTTGGACATATACGTCCAGAAATTTCTGAAAATGACTCTAGCAGCAACACTTGGCGTGGTGAGTTAGCCTCGGCTAACAGCCAAATGATCACCCACTCACTTGCTCATTCCTCTCTCTGACGTGATGGGAAGAAAACAGAAGGAAGTTGAGAAGGTTTGTGGATCAAGACAATGGCAGTTTAATAGGGAAAGGAAAAGCTGCACGCTTAAGCAAAGTAAGAAGAGGAATTAATTCAATACTTCCCTTGGGCAGGAAAATTTTTAGCTACTTCTTGGAAAGCAGGGCCTCGGCACGCGCAACAAGTGTTTGGGAAGAAGAACACCAGAACCATGAATGTCCCCCCTTTCTCATCCTTTCTTTGAAATTTTATTTTTGAGCATGGTGTCATATGGTATGGAATATCCCTTTGTGAATCTGTGTCAGGTGTTCCAGCTATGCCCCCTCTGAACTCCCCATTCCAATGCCCCAGCCTACTCATTGAACATGGGCAGGGAGAGAGGGGCAGAGTGGGAAACACAGAGAGAGCCTTGACACTGTGCAAGCAACGTTCAGCAGCAACCGAAGCTTTGGCGTGTTATCAACACTGTTTTGGCCACAAAACCAAAGCACAGCTGCAATGAAGAAAGCTAACTCCATCCCAGCCAGACCCAGTACACTTGCAAAAAGGTCTATTAAACACTGTTGCTTTTGACTAGATGAGATATTATTTACACTGAAACCTGAATAATACCGAAAGAGTTGTTTGCTATTTCCTTCAAGATGTTTATAGGTATCAAACCTCATTTATAGGGACTAACCCTACAGTGCACTGAGATGCTTCCTTTAAACAAAACTGAGATCTGAAAATCCCACGCAGAAAGGAACTGCCAGTATTGGAAGGAATAAGCAGGTCACATACATAACTTCGTTACTACTGCTACTCATTATTATTTCTTATTTTACTTTTTTGCCATAGAAACAAACTGAAACAACAACACAATAGTCTTCTTTTTTGTGTGACTTAGATGCTACTCATTACATTTAATACAAAATATCCTGATTTCTGCAAAATATTATGATTCTAAGAAAGCTGAAAATAGGAACACGGTGCATTCTTCAGCTGAATGAAGAAAACATTAAATTTCAAGTGTCAGTGCATGAGTCACAACAAAAAGTAGTAAGAAAAAGGTGAATCTGTGCACCGGAACATTGCCTACATCTCTCTGTTAGTAGGTACAGGAGTAAAAGCGTGATTTTAAATTGCTGGTCTGTACCCTGGAGCCTTGATAACGGGAAGAAGATATGGGGTAAACTATTCGATAATGAGAAAATTAAAGCCTTTACAGAAAATGGGGAGACAATCTTTTTATCCACATGACAAAGAGACCTTCCTTTAGATCTTCCTTGCAAGTGTAGGGGAAAGCACTAAGCAATAATTTCTCTGCCCTTTATCTAGATTATTAGAACAAGGACCATTTTAATGAGCATGCAGAATTTAAAGTTTTATTTTGAATCATATTTTGTCATACTAGTCACAGGGCAGAGCTTTCTTTGGCTTAGCTCTATGTCACTGCAATGAAAATCCCACAAAAAATAAATGTCAATTACATATTTCAGATGTTGACATTAGAAACATTTAAAGAATGAAAAATTAAAAAAAATCTCTGCCTAATTTTTTAAGTGATTTAACTTTTTCTTCCAAACTAAATGGGATCTGTTCTTCAGTTGATTACCATGTAGTAAACAACTAAATGGCAACTACCCAGGTTATGTACTGATATGCACTAAAGTTATCATAGGACATCAGTGCTAAGATATAGTAACAATTTGGAACCGACCTAAAAAGATACACAGAAGTTAAGATCCAACAAAACTGAAGGGAAATCCCGAACATGGCTTAGATGATAGGGGAGGACTGAACTAGTGGAGGAAGCAGCTATCAAAACCTTAAAAAACTATATTCCTTTCTGTAACTTAGAAGGAATTTTGACTGATTACTTGTCTGGTGATCCACTAGCAAAAGGGGGATGCATTCAGTTTCCTGCACCATTCTCCTAGCACTTATTTTAACAAGGTGCTGATCTCAGTCAATAAACTCTTGGTTGTATTTGATATTTAGGACTGTTTCCATGCTTTGGAATGATCCTTCATGGGATTCCCACAATGTTGAGAGCGTAGTGCTGGAATAGCTGAGAGCTGGCTTTGACCATAAGCAGAACCAACTGGCCTGGGCTGTGTCTTACTCTACTGTCAAATATATGATGCTAAGAAGAAATGATAGAACCATAATCTCTATGGTCCCAGCATTCACCTGTAGGCTATCCTCTGCCTTTATCTGTATCAGAGTCTACCCCACCACTATCCCAGGCACTTAAGTATAGCTTGAAAAGACAAAGGTCTAAGACCTGATTCAAAGACATATACTCCTGTCCTGTCAACCACCTGCAGAGCCATTTCAGAGCTCTGGTCTTTCTTGTTCAGCAAACAGCATATTGCAATGCAGAGAAAATTCTGTGGCCACTCAGCCTGAGGCAGGGTGTCATTTAGTGGTTGTATCTATATATCACTAAAGGAGAGGCCAGAAGAGGTAATATCCAGCCTGCTATTTCTCTGTAATGTCAGTGGTGGGCGTGGGTGCAAGGCTGAGGATGGAAACTGAACTGACAGCCCTGGCTCACGGGCAGGAATGGAGCTGGAAGGGGAACAGAGCAGCATTGTACAACTGAACAGAGCTGGAAAAGCAGCATTTAAAATTCAATATATAACTGGCTCTGAAAAAGAGCACTTAGAGAAGAATATTACAAGGAGAGCAAGGGATCAGGGACAGTATTATTTTCATGTACATACACTCCCACAGTTAAACTATTAAGAGAAGAAAGATACTAGAGCACAGCAGAAAATAGAAGCTGTAAAGAAAACACTATTTTTAATATACATATCTGCCAATCAAACACTATACTGATAGTTTTAAAAGGTGACCTGATTGGTTGGCCATTAGCACAGCAGACTGCCTTGTGGGGAAAACGAATCCAAGTCCAGTTGTCTGAATATAATAGAAACTTGACAGGGGAAACCCAATAATGACTAAACTGTGTTAGGAAAAACAAGGGAGAAAAAAAATACAGTCTTCCAGTCCACTTTGGAAGATCAGCCATTTTTATGTGCTTAAAAAAAAGTGAATGCAGGGATCATGTTTATGAATTAGAACAAAAGTCAATTAGGACAAAGGCCTAAAAAGAAGTATTGATGGGTTATTAGTGTCCTCCAATTTTACTATAGCTCAAAGCATCTATTATCAGTAGCTCCATTTGTTTTTCCCACTTTTATTGAACTCTTTGCACTTCTACTCCAAGACTGCAAAGCTACTAAGTACACTAGGGTAGAGTTGATAAATGAGTCATTGACACAATCAATCAAAATTTGGACTAAAATTGTGTAGCACATTCTACATGCAAAAGATTTAGGTTTTTTTTTTCTGATTTTAATATATTTGTATTCTAAATAAAGCCTTTCTTTTTTATATAGCAGAATATAAAATTAAGAGTCAGTGAGGAGAAATGTCCTGTATACCAAATTTATGTCTATATTAATTGCATGAGGGATAAAAATACTAATTTCAAAATACAGAGTTTTCAAACTGAACTTTTCTTTATCTTCAGGAGATTTGTGGGTGGAACATCTTGCTACACTTTCTCTAAGTTAGAAGACTCATTTTTAATATGACTATTTTTCCTAAGTTCTTCTCATTTATAGTTTTAACTCCTATATTTTGACTGGAAGAAAGATTTTACAATTCACTTCTGATAAGAAAACACCATATGCTAGTGTTACTGATGAAAGTTACTGAAAACACATTAAAAGTTATTTGCTGCTCAGTTTCATGCAATAAACTCAATTCTACTGTCTGCATTGAATTTATAGGCAAAATAATATTCCCTTATTAAATTAGATTCATGCCAAAAGAAACATGAACATTTAAATAAATAAACTTTTGCTGTATTGGTTTCATGGGAGAAATAACCTAAAACAATTACATTTAAAACATATCTCCTTTTACTTTCCCACTTAATGACCCTAGAATTTTAACTACTAGAAAAAAAAATCATGTGGTAACCCATATTTTTGGCACATTATCACAGTATTGAATCTCTTGGCTGGTACAGAATTCATTTTATAAAGCAGAAGTTAAATTCAGTTCAGAGACTGGATTTCTTTGGTATAATAGGAAAATTGCATGAAACTGAACGAGCCCTTACCACTGTCTTCATCTTTATCGCCTGTGCCTTAACCCCAAGTTTATATATGAGCCTACTGATTTTTTGTGATAAAGTTTTGAGGGAACTCTGAATGGACTGGAGTGAGAAACAACATAGAACTACTAGAGAACCCTCGAAGGTCAAATATAAATCTTTCAGGCTATTTCAGTTTCCAAGCCCCAGAAGGGAAAAAAAATAAATATATTATCTGTTAAACTGTTAAACCACACAGGCAGCTGGATTTTAACTTCTAGCCCAGCTGTGGAGAACAGAGATTTTAAGAAGGCACAGTGGCAGTTTAACCTTTATGAGCAAAAGGCAGTACTTTCTAGATAAAACAGAGCTGACAGATTTGCTGGCACAGTTATGATTAGCTATGCATCACCTATCATTCAAGATGACAGAAAGACTTCTATTCAAAGTTAGTCTGTCTTCTTTTTTTCTTTCTTTCTTTTTTTTTTTTTTGTTATTAGCATCTAGATTCATCCTGGAGGCTACCAGTAGCTTTGTAAATGTGCACCAGTTGATCCACAAAACATCACTCTTGCCTGCTTCAGCAGGTCATCATGCTTAAGCACAGGGTTTAACAAGGGCTTGATAAACACTTCAAGAGTTTAATAAGCAAGATAAGCATTACAGAACTTATAATATCCATAAGTGCAAAAGAAGACCTCCCTCTTCTTTTATTCTGTCAGTGGGGTTTAGAAATTAGATGACTGAGAAAGCCAAAAACATGCAAAAGAGATGGATAGTTGTGCAACTAATAGTACCAGGAATGCAATGTCAGTGGTGCCACTACAATACATGCTCTGATTCAGTGCCACTTGAGCTGCTACAGTAAACTAGACACGTAAAATTCATTGGTCATCCTCTGATCATAAGAATCGGTCACAACTTGTTATTGTCTCCTCAGTCCCATAATCACAACACTAAGGCTATATGTTTGCCACATATCATGTTATTCTTTTGACAGATATACATTTATATTTATGCAGTATGGTTGAAATTCCATGTGGTCTTTTTTAGAGGATGGGTAACAGGAAAAACTGAAAAATGTGAGGGCAAACAACCAAAAAAAAATACAGAGAAACTTGAGAAGAACAGAAAGAAAATTTTGTCTGCATCAGACTTTGGAAACAGCAACTAAACAAGGAATCCTCATAATGCCAGACTCTTCCTGCGCTGTGTATGAGTGCAGAGAGGAAAGGACTCAAGGGCAGAGCCCAAACCAGTGATTTCCCTCTCTCTGCAGAACCAGCACCCATGCAGGAGATGTGAGCTATGCCCATGAAAGAGTTTCATAGCATTCAGCCTCTGAATGCTGAAGAGCTTGGTTATCTTCCTTACAACTGCTCCCTCCCTGCTCATGGGAAGAAAGGGCACATCTAGAGCCAATTTGTGACGACCTCTCACTTGCAAAAGCACAGAAAGTTCTGTGACTTCTCTGGGGTAAGGTAGAAAGAAAAATCTCACAGGTTTAATAGCTGACAGTTTAAGTACAGAAGGGTTGTGTCTGCTCTCTCTATATATGCACAGAAGAGGAGATAAAGTGCAACAGGGAAGAAACAGCAGTGTTCACATACTCTTATTGAGGACAGAACTGGCAGGCACCATAAAAGGGAAATGCTGTAAGATTGCAACATAACTTCTAATTGTGACTCAGATCTTCTGGCATGAGGCCGGCCTGCCTTCTTCCTCCTCCTCCCCACCCCACATAATGAGAAAAATATTATTAGTCTATTAGCTAATAGCTCTAATTATCACTCACAAGCTCTTTTTCATTGCACTCCACTGTTTTCATGGGAACGTTACGCAGATTCTTCTCTCTCAGCAGCAGCACCTTCCAGGGCAGAAATATGAACATTTTTTAGAATATACTCAGAAAATTGCAAACATTAAAATCAGAGGAGATTCATTGATCATGAAGCCCATTTCTCTGCTAAGGGAGGCTTAGTCCCGAAAGTACACTTTCTTGTGTTTCACACAGAATAATGTTAAAAATACCAGTGGTGAATCATCCTCCAGATTCTCTCAGGAGGCAATTCCTCAGCAGAACTCACTTTTGTGTTTTTGTTGTGGTTTTGGTTTTTTATAGCCTAATTTTTTAATCTCTTTATTTTATTCTTAGCTATATCTTCCCTTACAGCATTAAATACTTCTCTCTTTGCATACATCTAGCAACCTTCACACTTTGCTCACCCATATAATCTTACACACTCAGCATAAATCTCATACTGCTGTCCCCCTTTCATACTCCCATATGGCTGAGGCCTTACTGGGGGGCCATTTGCGATCAGCATCAGGTCCATATCTGAATCTCTGAGCAGATAAATCTGACACGTGGCATTTCAGAGCAGGAGGGAGGCAGGAGCAGAGAGCTGCAGCTAGCTGCATGCCCTCCAGCTGCAAAGGCCGCCTTGGTACTGCTAGAAAGTATGTTCCCCTGCTCCTGAAAATGAATGGTTCATCCTTTTCACAGAAGCAAACGTGACATCGTTTTGATCTGAAAGACATTCTCTGTCATATGAACAACTGTGGTGGGCTGAGCCTGCCTGCATGCCAGGTGCCCGCCAAAGCCACTCTGTCATTCCCCTTCTCATCTGGACAGTGAAGAGAAAATACAGTGAAAGGCTCATGGGTCCCGATAAGGACAGGGAGAGATCATTCAGCAATTACTGTCATGGGCAAAACAGACTCAACTTGGGGAAAATTAATTTATTACCAACCAAATCAGAGGAGGATAATGACCAATAACAAATAAATCTTAAAACACCTTCCCCACATCCCTCCCTTTTTCCCTGGCTCAACTTTACTCCTGAATTCCCTACTGCCTCCCCCTAAGTGATGAAGGGGGACAGGAAATGGGGGTTGTGGTCAGTTCATCACACATTGTCTCTGCCACTCCTTCCTTGTCAGGGGCAGGAGACCTCACACTCTTCCCTTGCTCCAGCATGGGGTCCCTTCCATGTGAGACTTCTCCATGAACTTCTCCAATGTGAGACCTTTCCATGGGATTCAGTGTTTCAGGAACTGACCACTCTAGTGTAGATCCCCCATGGGGTCACAAGTCCTGCCAGTAAACCTGCTCCAGCGTGAGCTCCCCTCTCCATGGGTCCACAGGTCCAGCCAGGAGCCTGCTCAAGTGTAAGCTTCCCATAGGGTCACAGCCTCCTTCAGGCACAAGCATCTGCTCTGGCATGGGGTCTTCCACAGGCTGCTCCACTGTGGACCTCCATGGAACACAGGGGGACAGCTTGCCTCACCGTGGTTTTCACCACAGGGTGAAGGGGAATCTCTGCTCTGGCACCTGGAGTGCCTCCTTGCCCTCCTTCTTCACTGTCCTTGGTGTCTGCGGAGTTGTTGCTCTCACATATTCTCACTTCTCTCTCCAGCTGCTGTTGAGCAGCAGGTTTTCTCCTTCTTAAATATATTATCAGAGAGTAGCTACCACTGTTGCTGATGGGCTGAGCCTTGGACAGTGGCAGGTCTATCTTGGAGCTTGCAGGCATCAGCTCTATTGGACATCGGGGAAGCTTCTGGCATCTTCGCACAGAAGTCACCACTGTAGGGCCCCTGCTACCAAAACCTTTCCATGCAAACCCAATACAACCACATAACACCATCTCAGACACTGAACCTGAGCAAATTTGAGAGGTTTATCTGAACACCATTCCTTGTTTTGCTTAGTCATCACATACCTAATTTAGTACCTTTAATCCATCTCCTAAATCCTCGTTGTCCTCTAGTAATTAATTTGTTGTTCTTCGCTAAATTCTCTCCAATTGATCAATATCTTTCTAGTTAACATACTGCTGAATGCTGCCCAGTATTTCAGAAGCAATCACAAGCAAAGCGCTGTTATTGTTTATTGAACTCTTACTTGTGCTTTGCTATTTTTATCAGCTACTACTGTCTTAAAAAACCTCAGGACACCAGAGAACTATCTCTTGGCATTACAGCTTCTCACTGGGGAATCATCAAAAAGAGCAACATTTCACCTGAGCCCACTGAATTATTCCCAGATCCAAATTTTTAACAAACAGGTGCCTTGTATTACAGACAGGCTGAGTAAATAACAGGTGAAACTTCATGGTGAATGCTAAAAACTGCTTATATTGGTAGTTATTTTAACTGCGGCGACTTTGAAACCTCTGTAGGACTTGGCTAAAAGCCAACTCAGAGGGGTCATTCTCACTTTATTGGCAGGACACAAGCATAAAGTGTCTTCTGATCACTTAGTGCCTTTTGCTCCTTTTGCTCCTACACCAAAGACGAAAAAATTTACAAACATTAAAAGAATTTAACATTCTTAAAAATATCAGAGTTTTAAAATCCCTTGCTTTTTTATGGACTTCAATTTTTTATTAATGCTACTTTTTTCCTGCATTCTGATCAGTATCCACAATGTCCTCCTGAAGCAGAAATCTTTTTTCATATGGGAGTCTTTGCTTCCACAACACGCAAAACCACCTCTTGTTATCAAATACAATGTAATCCACCTTGCTCTTTCTCCTAATAGGCAAGGGTTTAAACGTTTTCTGTGACTGATATTCTAGATCCAGTGTAAAGAAGTATAAATTTATCTTTGTGAAACTTACAACTGTGTAAGATGTCACAAAGATAATGATTTTTGCTTTTTTTGCATTAATTAGTACCTGAGTTTCCAGCAACTTGTATTTTTGCTGTTTGATGAATAACACATCTTAAATCTATCTTAAAAGGTGCTCAGCCAGTTCTAAGGAAGTTTTTAATTATTATGAATCAACTTCCTGTAAACCAGGAATTTCATCAGCTGGTGAAGTTTAGGTAAATAAAATCATCAGCTAAATCCTACTTTCTAACCAATTACAGTTGTCAAAATAGACCTAAAGACCAGTCAAGTTACTTTAAAGATGATTTAATCTTTATAGGGGTATTTTTTTCCTCAATCTACAAAATCCTGCCCTCCCACAAACCTCCCCATCTCTAATATTTTTCTTTTTCATTAGAATATCAAACATCTATATCTTTGCATATAGTAAACTAGAGAGAAAATGTAGAGAAGAAACAGAACAAACTGCCTGCAATTGAAAAACTACTGAAAAATGCAAGTAGGACCCTAGGGAATTATAACTTGCTGCTTCAGAGTTTTGGAGGATGTGAAAGTGAGATAAATCTTTGCATAGTTTCAAGGGAAATATTGCACAGTTGGAGCAAGGCATGCAGATCCTGCTGTTCTGACCTTCCCAGAGAGTCCTGGTCCAAAACCCATCACTGAAGTGCAGATACAGCTTCATAATTCTCCAGAGAGAGCACACAACTGACTAATCATCTTGCCATCAAATGACATATCTTCCTCCTACTTTTTAGGAGGATTATCGACACCTTATGATGTCAATGGCTCCTTCACCCAGAATGTGATGCTGTAACAAAATGTTTCATTGTATTAAGGTTTAGCAAGGTGCTCAATAGTAATCACAAGCCCCCAGGGACATTTGAAGAAATTGTTATGTGCTGGAAGCAGTAATCTGTGTAATAATGATAATAATGTATAGAATCTATAAGATGTTCATGTTCATGTTCAGCCAACAGTTGAACAGGTCTGCATGGGGTTGTTGTGACCCAAGTGCAAGACACAGCACTTGGTCTTATTGAGCCTCACAAATTGGCCTCGGCCCATCAATCCAGCCGGTGCAGATCCCTCTGTAGAGCTTTTCTACCTTCAAGCAGATCACAACTCCTGCCCACCTTGGTGTCACCTGTAAACTTACTGAGGGTGCACTCAATCCCCTTGCCCAGGTCATTGATAAAAATGTTAAACAGAACTGGCCCCAATGCTGAGCCCTGGGGAACACCACTTCTGACTGGCCACTGACTGGATTTAACTCCATTCACTGTAATACTTTGGACCCGGCCCTCCAGCCAGTTTTGCAGCCAGAGAAGAGTATTGTCTTGAGCTATGAGCAGCCAGTTTCTCCAGGTAAATGACATCTGCATCCTTTCCATCATCCACTAAGTGGGTCATCTTTTCATAGAAGGAAATTAAGACCTTTTCATAAACCCAGTCACTGCAGTAAGCAGAGTCACACTGATGTTAAAACAAGTTAAGAGAGCAGAAGCAGAACACAAGAGTGAAAGTTGCTCTAAAACAATTTCAAATGGTAACAAAAATGAAAGCACTGACTGTACAGACATCTCTGGTATTACAAAGAGGGATTTTTTAATGTGTAAACACTCAAAGCCTCAGAGAAATGCTGACAGGAGTAACATTGTGACATGTTTTGACAGTTTTTTGTAAAAATCAATGCAAAATGCTTGATCTAAGTTTCTTCTTTTTGTACCTTTGAGATAACATTAGTTTGGGAATAGACTGGTGGGTTGACTGGTAGACCTGGACACAAGAAAACATGATTAAGAATACATTAACATTTGTGAAACCAATATATTGAATTACCAGGCACAACAACTTGACATACTAAACATCAGCAAAAATTAAAACATTAGCAGAAATTAAAGCTTACCAGCTTTTGGGAAATCAACACTTCACCTGTTCTATAAATGATCTTAAACAAAATAAAATTGTGTTAATTTCTTACTTAGGTCAACAGCTCAATATTCAACATACACTGAGGCTTCCAGAAGCAATGTTTTTAATGAAAAATTCTGTACCAAAAATGTTCCCTTAAAATCAGGAAATATCAAAGGCAAGAATATAAATTTACCTTTCTATCCTCAGAATCATCACAAACAGAAGAAACATTCTTTCTACTGCAGTTGTGATGTTTCTTTTCATAAAATAAATAATGCCATCTAAACATTTCAAATCTGGAGTCTTAATTTTCGTAATTAAGAAGGTATACGTTCCTATATTTAGGTCTGGTCTTTCCTGTAAACAGCACTTTTTAAAGCACAAGTTGCCACTAATGTACCTGGAAACAACTAAAATAATGACTGCATCTTGCTTTGTGATAAGTGTCCACCTCTGAACAGTTTAAAACTTCAGCATAATATGCAAACCCTTTTGAATGTCAGAATTTCACCTTCAGAAACCAAAGGGAGTAGTGACATATTGCTCTGCTTCTGTACAATGCCTCTGCCTGTGGCATACACAGGACCTGTGTGGCTTACCCTGCCTGGCCATCCCGGGTAGGCCTTATGCACTGCATAGCTCCAGCCCGGTAGTGGCACAACCAAAAATTCCACAGAAATTCATGGAGATTCCACCTAGTGAGACTATGTTTTTCAGATGACAGGGAGCCATTCAATCAGCAACACAGTATGGCCATTTGCAAAGCTGAAGAATTATGGCATTTGAAAAAGATTGTTAGAAGGTTTTCCCAGAAATATATTTTTTCTCTCTCTTCTTCTTCTCTTTCCCTTCCCTGAACTGAAGATATTGTATTGCTGAGATCAACTCCCAGCCACTTCAAAAGCAAAGATGCAGCCACCATTCCTGCTCCTGAAGCCACATTCTTACGTGGTATTCCAATACTTTGGTACTGGAAGTAAATTTTCACATGCAGATTTGGACCTACACTGCCTTAAGCAGGTGGAAGTCTGGACAATTCGGCAGCACCTCTGTTAACAACCCTGTCTATGACTACTTGATGTTAGAGAATGTACCACACTTCCCTTTCTTTGTCTGTCATGGGCACATTAATTTTCTGAATATGGTAATGTCTATTATGCAGTGTTTGTGCAAGAATGAGATAAGAAGAAAAAGACTGCTCCTGTGATTTGAATGGAAGAAGTTCTTTCATCAAGAGCTACTCATTGTAACTTTCTACTTTCCTCATTAAAGAATGAAGAAAGTGAGATGCCGTCATATGTGACAAATAAAAAGTGAATAAATGTATCTTTACACACGTGCACACACACATATGAAAATCCCAAGTTGGAGAAGGGGTGACAAACTGGCATGAGGGACAAATGCTTATTTTAATATTCATGTGATGTAGCATCAACTGAGTGTAGCATCAACTGAGTGTATCAACTGAGACAGTCACCTCTTATATCGGTCAACCATGTAATATAAATAAATAGTATTAGTAAATAATTTTAAACGTAGATAATTAATTTCATATAATTAAAAACATACATAAAAAATTTTGACCTTGTAGTAGAGATAGTTCTGAGTTGTTTGGGCAAGGTCCAAATTTGGCTCCAAACTTCTCCAAAGTTCAGAACCAGGGTTTTGGAAGCATAAATCTGATGCATTTGCATTTACAACAGTTCTCTGCATTTTACTAATGCACTATGAATAGCCGTAAATAACTAAAACTAAAGCAGCAAATAAATTAGGGGTAAATTTTGTGATAAATTATCCCAACTTTTTAAATTGTATTTGCCCATTTATAAGCTTAGTAGTAGATTTCCCAATTATTGCTATAAATTAGAGTTTCTGTTAATTAGTGGGCACCAGATGTCTCCCATATTGTTTTCTCTATACAATAGAAAAACACTAAGAATCATGGAAAAATCAATACAAACAAATAAATAAGAGCTAAAGAGTTCAGCCAAGGCATGCTCCTTGATTCATGCCCAAATCTACAGTATGTTCTTTAAAAATCAAACACAAATTACCGTGATTTATACTGTTCCTATAACAGAAAAGCAACAGTTGCATATAATTCCATTTTGTCTATGCTGCTCATCTCCTTGTAAGACAGCATCCATTGAAATATTTACTTTTTGCAGTATTAGCTTTTTTTGGTCACTGAAGAAATGTTGCATCCAGAATTACTGTCTAATTTGTTTTGGTCTCAATGTCAGTAGCTATGCGCAATCCAAATTTTTGTGTCTCCTCAACAATTTCTTCCTTTTAAAGTGAGGAATGAAGACAGAATAGACTGTAGCTTTATTCTTGGTCTCCATTTTGTGCACAAGCTGGTGAAAGGATGAAGGGCATTCTGCTTACCTTCCTCACAGTGATCCAGCCCCATTTTTCTCTACAGCTATATTGACCTTTACACGTGTTGCTATACAGTTGGAATAGATGTGTAGAATGAAACAGCTGGCATGGAGAATCAAATGCAAATGAGAACCACACGTGCTTCCCTTAGACTAGCTGCAGTTTGATCCTATGAGCTGATCTCCCTTTTGTAGTTAGCACTCATTTGATACTGTCCCAGAGCAGTTATTTTTCAGTTTAGTTTCATTTAAATAAATGCCATATAAGCACTCTGAAACCACTCCATAGTGCAAATTACATAATGGTAAGTATTGACAGTCAGATATTTACTTCAGAAGAGTACTGAACAAAAAAAATGTACTCATGTAGTTGCACATTTCTCCACAGAGATCCTAGAAATCTACTTTTAATATAGAATGATTGCATTCTAGGCATGGTTCCAGACGCATAACATCATATGGTATGTGTTTTAGCAGCCTGAGAACATCTGAAGACTTTGTAGAACCTACATTTGATGCAGCCCAGTATGGCTTGGCATTTGTGTTTCCACTATAGCTTGTTTCTCAGTCATCCTTGTGTGTATGTAGTTGCATAGACAGTTTATAAGACAGTCACTACCAGATGAAGCATAATAAACTTACCTAAGACAGAAAGCACATTCTACCTACAGGTTGTTCTGTCCCAACCACTGCTAAAAACAAGAGGGAAAGTTCACAGTTTTGCCAATATACTCCACGTTTTGTTCTCAGCACTGCATGCCATCAGTCTCAGCAACTTGATAAGGTGAGCTGACCTGTCCATTTAGAGTGCCAAAGAAGTGATTACTGGCTTTGGTTCGAATGGAAAAGAGCTTCAGTATGAATGCCTAATGTATTCTGACTCAAATGACTGGGATGAACAGCATCAGAGCCTTAAGTTCTAAGGGAACTTTCTCCTATAGTTCCCTTCATAAACACTGTTGCCTCTTCGAGATCAGAGAATTCCCTCAGGCCACACTCTCATATAACTTTGTGCGTTTTCTACTGCATCACTTATTTATCAATATGAATCTTTGTCTACAGGTGATGAACACTCTTTCAGTTGCAGGAAAGAATAATAAAGGCTTTTTGTATTTTTTAAATAAAATAAAGCCATTTTAAGGAAAATATTTAAATACAACAGAAAAATTGTCCAGTGTGCTTATTTCTAGTGCTAGCAGCAACATTTTTTCCTTTTAGCCTGCAAACTGAACTCAAAGCTTTCCTTGGATGCTTCATCAGCTTGCTGTAAGTCTGTTCAGCTCCTCTGCACTTAATGGATTCATTACTGTCACCTGAATTTTGTTCCAGAAGCAGGTAAAAACATAAATAGGTACCATGTAACTTGTCTAATTGCTGACACAGGGGAAAAATTAAATTAATTTTGCACTAAAACATATCCAATTAGAAAAATATTCAAACTCAATCAAGGAGGGAACTGGGAAAGAAAAATTATTTTTGTATTGTATTGTAGAAATTATGCGTTCGATTTAATGTGAATCAAAGATGCTCGCCCACAGTGACAACTTGATATTAAACCATACTAATCAGTTATTTCATTTAATTTTGGATGCAACGCCAGTAGAAAATTGAATTGCTTTTTTTTTTTCTTTTAAAATGTGGATGTTTACATATTTTGAGAAAATTATATGAAATTATCAAAAATACTTTATTGCAGAATATATACGTCTAACTGCATGAAAAAAAAGGTTTTTCTTTAAGTAAGGAAATATGGAGTCATTCAGTATGTCTGCATAATATATGGATTTCTGATAACATACTGAAGTTATAATGAAGCTGAGAGTTCCTGGCATAACAATACCTACTGCCTGGCAGGCTTGCATGAGGGTAAAAGCTAAAGCTTAATACCCAAATTGATCTTGCCATGCACTACTGGAGCAGAAACACCCAGAGCTTTATTCCTGCTTTCCTCTTAAGATGACTTTCGGAATTCTAAGACTTGGTTTAAAAAAATAAAAAGGGGAAAAACAAGAAAAAAGAATAAACTAATATATCAAAAGTAGTTTGTTTAGCATGTAAGAGAATCTATAGTAATATCAATCACAGAAATTAAATGAAACCTGCAGTTAACAATGTAGCATATTATACTTGAAATAACCCTCTCCTGGAGGTAGCCTAGTGTATCCCATTTATTACATCACCGGAATAAAACCACAAAATTACAAGTGAAAAAGTTGCAAAGAGGATAGATTAAGTTCATGCCTTTTCCCATTCATGTTATATCCTTGTCATGAGGATGGACTGACTGGAGAAAAGCACGGATTATACTTTTCATCTTTCTCATTTTACCCAGGAGAGTTGATTGTTTTCCATCTCACAGCTTTCTTAGGGGTTTACGGTTGGTTTGTTTTCAAACAAGCAAGAAACAAATCTTTCCATTACATTTCAGCAGAAGCTACAGATAAGAAAACATTTGATACTGAAATCCATTCACCATTTTAGAATTCAAGCATTTCAGGCATCATGTACCATACTTGGAAAATATGCATATCTGTAGGTACTCATAACATGATATCAAGACAGTGCTGGGTACTGAAGATGGAGATATCAATAGTCTATTTTCTCACTGAGGAGATGAGATCTTATTTTCTTTGCGTTACTTTTGCTGCAATGTGAAGTAATATGCTCAAGATCAGTATAAATGCATGGAAAATCACAGCAGCTCAAGGCAGTACATTGCACAGATTGTTTACTTTGATGTTTTAACTGTAATGGACTTGATTGTGCAGGGCAGTAGACTGAGACCAAAGTTCTGACTACTGCTTAAAGAGTAAAGCATCTGCCTGAGACACCTAATTTACCATAATTTACACAAAAAGAGGCTTTTTATTATCCATTTCCATTTTCTAAAGTGCACCATGCTTCAGTGCCTATAGCAGAACTTGAATATAGAATCATAAAAACTTAGGATCAGAGGATGATTTGGGTTGGAAGGGACCTTTAAAGATCATCAAGTCTAACCCCTCTCCCATGGGCAGAGACCTCTTTCACTAGGTCAGGTTACTCAAAACCCCACCCAGCCTGACCTTGAGCACCCTCACAGGTGGGGCATCCACAGCTTCTCTGGGAAACCTCTTCCAGTGTCTCAGAACTCTCACCTTAAAAAATTTCTTCCTCATGTCCAGTCTGAATCTACCCTCTTTCAGTTTGAAAAGTTACACCTGGTCCAGTCACTACAAGCCTTGGTAAAAAGTATCTCTGTATCTTTCTTATAACCCCTCTTTAGGTACTGGAAGGCCACAATGAGGTCTCCATGAAGCCTGCTCTTCTCCAGGCTAAAAAACCCCAAAACTTTCAGCCTTTCTTCACAGGAGAGGTCTTCCTCCGACATTTTTGTGACCCTCCTCTGGACCCATTCTAACAGGTCCATGTCTTTCTTGTGCTGGGGACTCCAGAGGTGGATGTAGTAATCCAGGTGGGGTCTCATGAGAGTAGAGGGGCAGAATCACTTCTTTTTTTTTTTTTTTTTTTAATGGGAGAAGCCACTGCTTCTCAGATTTCACATGCAGTATCTCCCAAATGGCACATCTGTTTGCCACTCTAGCTGGGATTCTCTCTGCTTCATATTTTGATTGGAAAAAAACAAAACAGGATAATCAGTCACCCACTAACGAAGTTGATCTCATTAAGGGATAACCCAACATCAGCCACTTCCCATTTGTCACTGCTTCTGATATCTTGTTAATCATTTGTTCTTCTCTGGCCCTGCAGTGATCACTACCAACACAACAGAGGGAAAGGCCAAGACTGAGCTTGGCTCTCCACACCCATGAAAGTCAGATCACAACTGCTTTGAGACATATACAGTTCCTCTCCAAATTATAAAAAAATTCAGTCACAAATAGTCTTCTGTCATGTTAATCTACAAAGAAATGCAGGAAGAGACTTGTAGATATAAATAGACTACAGTTTTCTTGTTAACATGGTATTTTGTCTTGCATAATTAATGTCACACTTTTAGCCAATCTGCCACAGCAGAATGCTATGCATGCCCTTCGCTCTCAGGCTGCAAACAGATGAACATAAAAGGGTAACTGGTCTCATCTGTAGGTGGCATGTTCAAATTCTTTATTCTTTACCAAAACCAAAAATCCCTGATAGAGACAGATGCAACAGCTATTCCATACAGTGGGAAACAATAGAATGGGCAGGGTTACATCCCCTGGGTTTTCTGTCTGATGCACATAAGCTCTGTTCACAAAATTGGCACAGGATCAGCCTTTCAAAGTATGCAGTTTGGAAGCAAGTGGTTGGTCCCCTGCAGCATTTATGAATAAAACTCAGAGGAAGAATGGACCGTTAAAAGGTACTAGTTTCTCATTGTTCACTGCCTTCGAACCCTGCACCTGCTATGTTTTTTTTTTTTTATTTTGTAATTTTAAGTCATACTAGGGCACTGGAAACTTCCAGAAAAGTATGACTCATTTTATTTAAATAAGTAACTATGAATGTTGTCAAAGTGTTGGTCAATACACTCAATTAATACTGTTAAGGTCCAAAGCATCATATTTTAATAAGAAAAGAAAATATCCAGGATTACTTGAGCTTACTGAGAAACTGTAAACACAGCAGCACCTTGCAAAGCCCCTAAAATCTAGTGCCTTAGAGAGTCAAGATCAAGTCTACATGACCACATGCATTGAATGCAATCCTGAGTTTTTCAGAATGAACTGTACTTTCCCCTTACAATATATTCTCTCCTATTAGAGCAGGCATGCACAGAGCTCCATCTGAAGGAACTTCCTCATTACTGGGTTTCTCTGAGCTGGTCCTTTGCTATTTGGAACAGTGATATCAGCAGGTGGACACTACTTATTAGCTGTCAATCTGAATATTTTCAGAAATAAGTGCAGAAGGTCTGTTTCAGAGTCCTCTTATTAGGCTTCAACTGAAATAGTCTCATTAGATAAAACAGGCAATGCTGCTCCTGCAGAGCTGGAGACAGGACATCACTGGCTGTACAAATGGTCTTCAGTTACTTCTTTATTCCTCAGAAGTTGCATAGTAAAATAACACCACTAAAAGCTTAGAAGGGAGCCTTATTTCATAACACCTAACTTGGGGACACTGGATCAGACATCATGCTTTCCATTGCATGAAAATTTTTTAGCAGCTGTTAAAAAAAGCTGAGGCAAAGATTTGTCTGATTCATTGCACCTCACTGTCACTCTATCTAAAAGCTTAAGGCAAGTTGTCTCTACGGCAAAAAATAAGAGCACCATTAATATAGCGACCTCTATATTTTAGTTGTCAGTAATTTCAGTTTGTGCTTTCTGGCTAAACAAAACCTTATTCATCTCTTCCTTTAAGCCTTTTTTTGTGTCATACATAGTGTGTTCCCAGAAAACCCTACAGGCCAACAGCTGTTGGCTGTTCCTAACAGCTCCATGCTTTGAAATACCAGTGATGTTAATTGCAACATGGCACTCCATTTAATTTGTGGCTTCTAGACACACTGTACATGTGTAGACAATGTATCAGGATTTCAGACCCCACAGAAGATGACAAGTGTGAGGATGCTATCACCAGTTATGTTACTGTGAGCTGTCACTGTCATCTGGCTCAGTCAGCCTTGAGGCCCACTCCACAAAGCTGTGATCAGATGGTGAGCTGGTGCTGCAGTTTTTTCCCAGGTTCACTCAAATGTATAGCTCTTAGTGAGAGCAGAGGTTGTGATTTCCAGTTCAGCAGGGAAAGAGCATTAATATTGATCTGGCATCCACGCGACCCAAGTTCATGGAAGTGGTATGAATGTGAACAATCAGCTTCTTCGAGATGGCACTAAAATAAAGACAGTAAGAGTGATGCAAAGAAAATGTTTCTGAAGTAGTGCTGAATGTTGCTTTGCTAGAAGAACAGAGGGCTGTTCTGCTTTTTCATGCATGCAAATGAGCACCGATTCTGAAACTCGTCCTGCAGGCAGTCGATCCTACATGGATCTAAAGAGATTGTGTATGGCATGAAACATTTTCCTTTTTTAAACTCAGGCTTCTCTGCACTGCTATTTCTAAGTCACACACTTTTTTCCCCTTCATAATTGAGGCACTGCATACATGTGTGTACAGGACACAGTTTTGCACCTCTCTCCCAGCTGGAATAGCACAGCATTCAGATGTGCCCTACAACCAACAGTGAGCTAGGATGCGAGCAAAGCCCAAGAGGGCAAAATATGAAGATGGCAGAACAAGGGAAAGCACTGAGAGAGAAAACCCAAAAATCTTCTCTGTATTTTTATCACTTTTCCTACTCTTTATTGGCACTAAAAGCATACAAACTCCAGGAGGAAACAGGATGTTTTGCAGAACAACTTGCAGAGTACATCAGACCAGGAGAACTACAGTGATGGCAAGAGAAGCACTGGCTGCACTGAGTCAGTGGTAACTCTTCTCTTCTTACCTTCAGCAGGGTCCAAATTTCCCCATGTGTTATCAAATTAAGCTACTGTTAGGACTTCAATTTGATTCAAGTGGCTTATTTATTTCATGATGCATAGAAGGAACTTCAACACTCTGTGCATTAGCTTGCATCCTTGGAGCAATAGCAAGTATGAATTACATCTCTAAAACAGAAAACTTCCCCTCTCTTTTTACACCAAGGAAGCCAATAGGAGCTGTAAATTTTGAGTGCTTCCCTTCCCTGTTCCCCACTTGGCCTGATTTACCTTCATGCACTGATTCAGTTCCATCAGCCAAAGTAAGAGAGGATGGAGAGAATTAAAACCTTTCTCTCTGTCCAGCCACATGCTCTCTTCCCAAGCAGGCTACATAGAAATAGCATCTCTGTGCAGGCATCAATGGCAAGGAAGAGACAAGCCCCTTGACTTTGAATTCCAGACTTGTCAGCTCTTGTTTTTTTATTACAGCCCTACTTTTCTAGTAACTATGGTATATGAAAGGAATGAAAAAAACACACTGAAACATTTTGGGATAATAATATTAAAGAACAAGATTCAATTTGAAATTTCTATAATTTTTCCTCGAGAAAACATTGTAAGTGATTAAATAAGTAAATCTTATCATTCCCAGCTTTTGATTACTGAATAGTAAATTACTATTTACAATTTACTAAAACAGTAATTACTTGAGGTGACAGAACTGCTTCCATACTTGCTGCTGTTATCCTGTTAGTTAGAGTAATAAGAAATGTGAGAATTATTTTATGCATTGTTATTTTATGCTAAATATTTGCACATTTTTCTTTATTCCAAATACATATCTTGCTTTTGCTTACAATTTTTCGTGAACTCAGTGGAAATTACCATAAATATAAAATCCAAGAAAAGTCAGCCAAGCTGCCTCAGTAACCTTTGACACATTAAGAGTTCTCTTGCTTACTGAAATATAGGAGAAGAGAGTGAAATTTGAAGTGTTATTTCATAGCTAACAACTTCAAATTCTGAATAGGCATGTCAGGATATGAAAAAAACCTCTTCTGATTTGTTCCAGAAAAACGTATTATCCTTGAATACAGTATTCAAAGCAGTATTTTTGAGAGCTCTACACATAACAAAGAGAGTCATCCTCTGACTCTGAAACCACTATGATTTCCTATATTCATTTCATAGAATGGCCTTGTGCAGTGTATAGAAAACTGAAAAAGACTCCATTTGCTATTTTTCACGCAGCAGATGTTTTCTAGTACTGAAAGAAATATAATAATAGAGCTATTCTAAATAGATGTTTTGATTACTATCTTGTTTATTTTAATTTTTTGTTGAGGAATTGTCTTTTAACCAACAATAACTACCAAATTTCAAATGAGTGAATGATTTTGACTTTCATGTTTTTTCCCCTTGCTGAGCTATCTCTTAACAATGTGGAAGAGGCAATACCTCAAAAATGGCAATTAAAGAAAAAAAAATCAGTGGAAAAAATTTAGAACTTTAGTCTAAAAACAAAACTTGTCTGTCCCTTTTAATCTTGCAATACAATAAAAAGTTGTGATATTTAAGAAGGTGCTTTCTTGTTGGGAAGAAGTAATGCATAAATGCAAAACAGTTAAAGGACTTCTAGAAACAACTTAACTGCTACTGCAACATCTGATGTTAACATCCCAAGCTCCTTCCAGGTTACTAACTGGGAAAACAATTGCTCTGAGTTTAAATAGATTAATAAATGAGAAAAAAACTACACCGCAGCCATGGAGCTACTGAGCAGTCTTTGGAGATTATCAGTATCTTGTCTAATTCTGAATGTGTCAGCTGATGTAGCAAAAACCTGAAAATGAAAACTATTGCTCTGTCTATAAAAGTTTCCAACATGTCTACAATGACATTAGTCTTAAGACAGGGTACTTGTCCTTCAAAGGTTCAAGCAGTCTCTCTTTCCTCTGGCCTGGATAACTTGGCCTCCACCGAGACCCAGGGCATGGTATTTGGGGGTAAAGAGAAGAGAAAACAGACCTATGAAAAAAGTAATTGAAATGATAGCTCATTAATGAAAAATCAGCTCCAAAAGTGTTTCCATAAGATGTCACCAAGGAAGCCATTAGTGTGAATATACCTGTAGAGTTTATCAACTGCAATAGCGTGTTGCTTATACTGATATTCATCACGCCTAATTATTAGTTTCTTAACAGTCTGAATATGTTTATATGTAAAGCTATTACTAAATAAATGATGACTGACAAACTAAAGTATGCCACATGCAGACTGAAGAATATGCAGCTCTTGAAGGTTTGTCCTCCTGATCTAAAAGGAGCTCTAATGGGCTCAAAATGGTAAATAAATCAAACTCATGCAGTGGCGATAAACGGTAGAGTTTAGCATTTGTGTACATGGACGCCCAAAATGTCTACTAATAGGACATTGCCTCCTATGCTCTAGTGCTTTTGTGATACATGAGCAGCAGTAGTGAAGAATTCTGCTCTAAGATATAATGAAATGGGAATCAACTGATTAACCTGGAAAATATTCCAGGCTTGACAATCAGGTCTGTGGAATAAAATATTTATTGTATAAGGTAGGAAGAAGAGAGAGAGCATTACAGTCTGCAGAAAATGCTTTCCAATTGCAAAATGAAAATGAACTACTTATGTCATCCACATTAAATCCAAAATGTCATGACGGCGTTGCTTCTCTGCAGCATCTATTATTAGTATTAATTATTTGTATATCCCCAGGAATGAGCTTGGTATTTGATGGATAAATATAAAGAAGTGTCTCTGCTTGAGAGAGCTCACAAGGGAAAAAAGTAGAGTGAATATTGCTTTAGAACACTCGTATTTGCAACCTAATACTTTTTATCACAGTAGCTTGTGTATAATAAAAAGTGAAGCTTGAAACTACATTTCAGTGACACTCATTGAATGTCCTCAAATATTATCCTTATTTTATGGTTAATATCCATAGAGAGGGCTCTATAGCTTTATGTTAAAAACATCAAGAAGCTTAGGTATGGAATGAAATAGTGAAGTATTCAGCAACTCCCAACTGACATTAAAATCTAATCCCACTCAATGTCTCACTGTCTAATTTACAAAACTCATCCAGCTCTAACTTTACACCTGTAAGGTCCTGCAAGCTCTGTAAGGGTGGAACCCCCAAGTTTATGCTGAATCACTTAAAGATCAAGACCCAGCTATGGTATCTGAAAAATAACATATTTTAGAAAGAAGGAACAAAAATTAACAGGCACTTGAGCAGGGAAGGTGAGAATGTGAAAGGCTCTAGTGTTAATTATCTCCTATTTCAGTGTAGACCCCATGGTACATTTACAGAAGATCTAGCAAGGATTTTTTAAAAAAATACTTGTACAATATTTTGTTTTTAAAGGTGAAGTTCTATAGAATCACCAAATGGTTTGGGTTGTAAAGGACCTTTAAAGATCATCGAGTCTAACCCCTCTGCCATGGGCAGAGACCTCTTTCACTAGGTCAGGTTACTCAAAACCCCACCCAGCCTGACCTTGAGCACCCTCACAGGTGGGGCATCCACAGCTTCTCTGGGAAACCTCTTCCAGTGTCTCAAAACTCTCACCTTAAAAAATTTCTTCCTCATGTCCAATCTGAATCTACCCTCTTTCAATTTAAAATGTTACCCCTTGACCTATCATTACAAGCCTTGGTAAAAAAGCCCTTGGTAAAAAGTATCCCTTTAGGTACTGGAAGGCCACAATGAGGTCTCCCTGAAGCCTGCTCTTCTCCAGTCTAAAAAATTCCAAAGCTCTCAGCCTTCCTTCATAGGAGAGGTGTTCCATCCCTCTGACATTTTTGTGGCCCTCCTCTGGACCTGCTCCAACAGGTCCATGTCTTTCTTGTGCTGGAGACCCCAGAGTTGGGCACTACTTGAGGTGGGGTCTCACAAGAACAGAGTAAAGGGGCAGAATCACCTCCCTCTAACTGCTGGCCACATTTCATTTTATGCAGCCCAGGATACAATTTCCTTTCTTGGCTGCAAGGATACATGACTGGCTCATATCTAACTTTTTGTCCACCAGTATACCCAGGTCCTCCTCTGCAGGGCTGCTCTGAATGAAACTTCATGAGGTTCGCATTGGCCCAATTCTCAGGTCTGTCATGGTCCTTCTGGATGGTAACCTTCCCCCAAACAATTGCTCTCTCAGGAGTGAAAAAAGATAAGGAAATCTTTACTGTAAAATCACCATTTCTGAGGCATAATCTATTGCTGAGCATCTGAGGTATTCTTATTTTTCTGTAGTGATTTAATGTACAATTAGTATTTACATAAAAGGCATATTGTACTTTGACTGTGTTAGCATCAAAGACTACAGCCCATGAAATTCTGAGAAATGGCACTCATGCTCCAGCAATTTATTTCTAAGTATTTTTCCATTGCCTGTAGGAGAGAAACTCAATGGGAGAATAATTCTCTGCCAGTATGCTTTGTTGTTTATCAGGCAAAGTAAATAACAGTGTGGGAGGTGAGTAGCATTAAAATTTCAAGGACTGACAATCTGAAAAGCTGGACCACAGTACCGCTATAACTCAACTTTTCAATAAGCCTTGACTGGATTTTCCATTTTTGACAAACTGCCTAAGTAGGATATTCCCTGAGTTCCTTCTTTGCATCCAAGGGTATTCACAAAAAGCTGATCAGGATGTAAAATCCACCAAGGTTTTTTGACAGGCTACCAAATGAATGCAAGAGTAAGGAGAGATCTTGAAAGAGCTTAATATTTTCTGTTAGGTCTATAAAATAGATACAGGTGTTCCGTACACTGGAGATGCATCTTGCTCAACTTGACTAAAAGTGGTTATCTTATCCTGTATCAGCAATCTGCAAAAGGCTTAAGACATCTGAAGACAAACTTGGGACTGCAGACTCCATTTTATAGATATATATATATTGCAACCCAGGACAGTTTTCCATAATTAGAATAAATTGCGCTATTCTTACGAGTTTTTTTTTCTGTCTTTATTCCCCATCTTTTCTTTGTCTTTTGCCGACATAACATACGTCAGAGTGGGAAGAGAATTAATTACTTTTAAAATGTCATTTGGGATATATTAATAAATTTCTTGTAATATTCTTATAGCTCAACTCTAAATGACTTAAAAAGTTTTAAAAGACAACATTTTTCTAAGCATTTCATATATAATTCCGTTTTTATGATGTTGCTTATAGGTAAGTTGTTAGATTATAGTCATACTAAAGACTCCAGCTATGAAATTTGTTGCAGAAATGAACATATATTCTTTATCTTTAGGAATAGTAAGTAATAGTAAGTTATTCCTCTTGTTCAGCAATCTGTTCCCCTAGCATCTAAACCATGCAATAATAAACATAACATGTATATAACTGGTCCCAGATATCAGTGCTCCCCTCTACAATAAGACATACTCAAAAATGACAGATCACATGATGGCAATCGTATCTTTTTAAAAGTGTGTGTGCTCTCACAGCAGAAGTTTTACTTTTGCAGCTATTGTTCAGCCATTTTCCAGCATAATTAAAACAGCCTGTCCAGTGCCCAGGCTAGTAGCCTAGTATACTTTTGTGTTTATGTATCTGAGAGGGTAACAAGAGTGTAAAACGTAGCTCCTTCTTTCAGTAGACTTCCCACAATAGTTGGAAACTCTCCATCAGGAAGAGCAATTTCTCCATTTGTCTCCCCTTTCTCCTTTCCACTTGCACTGCTCCAGTTGAGCTCTACATTGACTTACAAAAAATTAGCTCAAGAGTTAAGACGTAGTTCTGGACCAAATGAATGAAGGGGACTAATCCTCTGGTACATCCACTCTGACAGAGAAACCAGGACTATGATTTGCCACTCAGTCAGGTTTGCTCCAGGGCTTCCTCTCCTTTTATCTCACAATGAGGCTCCAATCAATTGCAGAGGCTGGAAAGCAGGTAGTGGTGAGATGAGACCCTCAGCCTTCACTGAATTAAAGACCGGAGTTAAAAGATATATTTGACCATCTTTATGTCACTTTAAAAGGCTTGCTTTTGTTTGATTTTAATATCAGTGCTGAAGGCTCTTTCAGACTTATTTTGACTGACTCAGGTGGCTTGCAGTGGGCAGGCATCACTGAGCTTCAATAGCTGTTTTTTACTGATGCATTGTATCACACAGCTTTCAAAAAGGGACATAACTTCAGTTAACTTCCTCTCCATTCATAATAACATGAAGACAGATAAAAACAAATTATTCCTTTTATTTTGCACTAATTATCTACATTCATACAACAGAAACCAGAAATTTCTTCTATGTGTCAGTACTGTGAGGTGCACTGAAGAATTAAATGCACCCATTTAAATTTTCTCAATGAAGTTTTATTAAGCATAGAAAGTAGTTTCAAGATGTGTTAAGAGGTAAAAGTATCAGCATAGTCACTTCGCAAACAGCTCAGAACCTTCTCTAAGTGAACCCAGGATAGTACAAAAACAATTTTCTAGTTAAAAAAAATTCTCTTTAGATACAGAAATCACAGAACGATCATCTGCAATGACAGAATACAATTATAATCAATAGCAGCATGAAAACTCAGTTTGGCAAATATGGGAACTACTTAGCATGAAATAATTAGAACCTCCGCTTCTGGCTTAGACACTTTCCTACATTCATTTCTAGCCATTTCTAACTCATCCTCTTGATGGATTGAGACACACCATATCCGACACAGGAGTAATGTAATGTATTCTGCTAAAGGCTGCTGATTATATGCACATGTGCACAGTGACAAACAATTAGTGTAATGATCCAGTGATTGCAAAGCTTACCACAACATTGTATAAGATCTCATGCACTAGAAATTACCCTGACCACCTTTTCATGCTTTCCATCCTACATTACTTTAGAATGCAAATTTGTACACTGAACCCTAAAGGCTGCAAAGGGACTGATCTATATAAAGCCTGCGCCGGGGAAACACTGCCTTCCAGCAAATCTGGAAAATAAATTAAAAGTGATTAGGATAAAGTGATGGAAACACAGAGCCAGGGTTAAGAGCTAGTGCTCAGCTTGGTACTTACTGAAGCATGCTGTTTCCAATGTGAACCCATTGCAGGAAGTCTGATGGCATGGGGTTTGTTTCTCCTTGCACCACCAGGTGCTCCATCACTGCTGATTGCCCAGAAACCCCCAACTCTGGCAGAACCAAGGTCCATCCACGTGTAGCGCAGGCACCCTGCTATCTTTAATTGAGGGTGATGGCAAGCCACACTTCACCTCTTTACATGGGCTATACATTGTATTACAACATTACTGAATTAGCAATCTACCTTCCAACGTCCTTCAGCAAAGATAAAGAGGAAGGGTGCTCTGTGTGTGTCTTCATTTCTATTTCACAAGTAACACACAGAGGCATGAGAACCAAGAGCTGTGGGGAGAGCAAGCAGACTTCTCCCCTCCTTCTTTTCTGTCAGGCTTTGAGCTGAAAAAGCCAAAAAAAGGTGAGGAGATGGTCCTGCTCTTCCCCTGACTGAGCTGGGAGGACAAAGCAGGGGGCACAGGGCACGGGAGGCAGAGGATGACGGCAGAGGCCCGTGCCCCATGCAGGCCACGGATGTGGGGCACAACTAGGGCTAAAAGGAATATGGGAAGGGATACAGGGAAATAAGGGCACAGAAACTCCCTGCCTCTTCCAGACAAGGATTTTTAGTTTGTTGTTTGTTTTGTTTTTTTTTCTTTTCTCTCCATTTACCACTTCTCCCCTTCCTTGGAGACTTCTGAGCCTTTACTCTATTTATTGTCTTTCTTTCTTTTTGCCTGAAAAAGTATAAAGTGTATTTTTGGGTTTCCTGGGCATCCTTACGGTTCATTTAATCTTTCTTCCTTTTGTTCTTCTCCCCTCTCTTCTGATTCTTTCCACGAGTCCTCTGTAAATGAATAATAAACTGCCATGAGATGGTTTCTATTGCTCAGTTTTTTTCTGGATCTGGAGAATTTTGCTGTGAGGTGACTGTGGGCAGTGACTCCTGGCCCTTAATGATATGAAAATGTGACATGTTGCTTTTATGGCTTACCCAGCTGGGGTTGTGAAACATCAGTTGCACTTGGCTTTCTTACTGAATAAACAAGTACAAGAGAGAAAACCATTATTCTTGCACTCAAATGCAAAGGTCTGCACCACCCCTGCCCTGCTCCAAGCTCCCACTATCTTGTGGACCAGAACTGAACCAAAACACTAACTGCATGTCCCTATTTTGTGTGTCAGAGGTCTCAGCTCCTGAGGCACTGCGTTGTCTTTTGAGGAGAAGGTATCTGCTGTGTTGGAGGAGGACTTGCTCTACAGCTGATGTGTCAGTTTGTGCGGTAGAAGGAAAGGTCTAGTTCAGTAAATATTTTCTTGATATTTTCTTGCTAAAAGCATTTCTTAGTCTATACAGCTCCCTTTTATCCTTCTGTGGAAAAACAGATATCATTGGGCACAAGGAGGTTGCAAGTTTAGGTCCTCAACCCTCATTCACAGTTCAGATATTACTTTTTATAAGGTATCACAGCAGATTCAGCTTGTTGCTGGGACAAAAGGGTCTTTTCTCCCCATCCAACGTGTAGGACACTTGGCAGTGATGGGAAAACAGTTAAAATAAGTTCTGCCACATTCTGTCAAAGTGCTTATAATCTAGGAGATGGGACAACAGATGCTCTCAGACAGGCAGGGGAGGACAAGGTAAGAACAAGACATGCTTGGGCAGTATGACAGGACAGCTGTCTTTGTCAAGTGTTTTGCATGTGTACTTGGAAATGCAAAGTTTAAGAGAACGTATTGCAAAGCAGATCCTTGAAGATATTTACAAGGAATCTCTTTTGAGCATGAGAAATGGAACAGGGAAAAAAAAAATCCAATATAGATATTAATGTATTAGCATCTTGAATGAAGAGTTGGCTGAAGGAGCAAATGAGAAGTGACAGATGAATGGCTGCCTAAACAAAATGCTCAGCTTGGGCTAAGCACATCACAGCTGTTTGTATTTCAGGTGCAGTAACAGAAGAACATCAAAAGCACAAAGGGCACACCAACGCTGCACTGTTGAATGGAACACCAAATCGGAGATTGACATGGTATTAGCATTTGCTGTTATTTAGGGATGGTGTAACAGGATACCAGTATGTTCTGCGTGAGGACAAGATTGAGCCAGAAGAATAAGTCTTACTTCATGTCACTAAATTTTTAGGTTACTTTTCTGTCAACATTGTAACATATCCAGATGGTGATGCTTGAGGAATATTTGTGAGGTCGGGTGCTTTGTGCCACATTGTTCAATTAAAGCACTAGCTGAATTTCCTTTTTAAAAGCTCACTCAAACCTTCATTATTGCTGAAGTGACAACACCAGCCACAGGTCTGAAAAGAATTGTACTCTGCACCTGTCTGACATTATCTTCCATCTAGCTCCTACCTGCTCAGTTAGAATGTGTTCAAGAGAAAAAAAAAGAACAACTAATCATTTAAAGGGCATATCATTTAGTAATGCCTAAATTGCTGCTAGTGCTATTTATAAATAATTCAAAATAAAATGAGAGCCACAGCAAACACAGCTGTAGTTTATTTGCTGTCACCCACCTGCTGGTGAATCTAGCATTGAGCTGTAGCAGCTGCTTATCAGCTTCAAACAAAAAAAAAGGTCCATTATTATTGTTATTATTGTCACTACTAAAACTCTCACCTGGATACCTGCAACTTGCAAAACCTGGCTCTTGGTATTGTCAACTGGCATACCAGAATTTTCTCTACTGCTACTCAGGACATTCATCTACAGTCTGACACAAACCTCCCTGGCATTACACCTACCTTCAGCCTGAGGTAAGCAAGAATGCTGCTGACTCTCTGTGCAGTTATTTTCACACAAAATATTAGGGATGAAAATTCTTTAAGTTCCACATGAATTGAGTATTCTTGTGTTTGCGTGTCCTTGTATTTGCCATCCTCTGAAAGATAATTGGTGCTCAATTGAGCTAAATCCAGATAGCGGCCGGTCACAAGTGGTGTTCCCCAGGCCTCAGTGTTGGGACCATTTCTGTTTAACGTTTTTATTGACGATCTTGATAATGTCATAGAGTGTATCATCTGTAAGTTTGCAGATGACAGGAAGTTAAGTGGGAGTGTTGATCGGCATGAGGACAGGGAGGCTCTACAGAGAGACTTAGATAGGTTGGATGTGTGGTGTTGGGGGATATGGTGTAGGGGAGAACTTTGTAGAGTAAAGTAGACGGTTGGACTCGATGATCCCAAGGGTCTTTTCCAACCTGAATGATTCTATGATTCTATTCTATGATAAGCTTCTGATGTTAATATATCTGACCTTACTATCTGCCTATCCCAGTTGATAGAAATGTCCCTTGCAAATAAACTCAAAGTACTCTCCCTTGTGCCCCACCCTTTTGTACCTGCTGAAGATTTGATTCTGAATTACTCCTGAAAATATGATTTTCCCTCCCATTTCTGATCTGTATGGGTTTGCAACATAGCTAAATAACCAGATGGATTTTTTTTTTCTCTGTCCTGTGAATTTTCTCTTTCTTAACTTACCCTGAATATCTGCCTGATATCCATGTAAAACAGCTTCAAGATGTATGATGACTTTCTTGGCTCTGTAGCTAGCCACTATAAAAAGAACATTCTTTGGTCCTATAGGACTTCCTAACATGCAGAATAAAAACAAAACTCACTAATATCTGCTTATTAACACAAAATAAAATGTTCTGAAATAGCGTTTTGTCCAAAAGTAGGAATAAGTAAGTGAGAAAGGAACTACCAATGCAACTCTAATACCTTTCATAAGGGGACATCAGATCCACACTCCAATACCAGATGTCTAAACCACATCTAATCTATAAACCCTTCCTGCTGGCCTCTCTATGTTCTTCCTCATGCAACGCCCTTTTCCTCAAACACAAGGGTTAGCTCAATTATTTACTTTGGCTACTTGATTTTAATTGGCCTCATACACAAAGTTGTAGAGCAGTGGTTAAACTAGCAGTGCACTTTCCCTGGGCTCAACTGTTAAAGAAGGAAAATGCAAACAGGAAGGCTCTGCTATGATGTGGGGACAGCTGTCTTGGAAACAGTCATGTGATGGGTATAAAGATGACCAAGTGTTAGTTTTAAAAATAAACTATTCCAAGAAACAGCTTCAGAGATCTGGGGAATTAATTTGATTTTCCCTTGGTTTTGTCCAAGAAATTAAGGGACTAAGGGGAGGGGAGCTGCAAAAAAGCACACAAAGCGGTTTCCTATTTGAATGGGAGTGAAGTCTGCCAACTGGTGGCAAAAGTTCACTTTTTACTTTGGTTATAGAACATATCTTGCTAATTGACCAGACAGAATAAACAGACTCTTTCTTCATGGAAATATGAAGTGTTTGGAAGAGCTGAGGGGGAGGAGTACCAAAAAGGGAGAAGTGAGTTGAAGCCTTAGATGCTTTTAAAGTCTTCTCTATTTATAATCACATGCAATTCAAGTAAAATAATTGGCAAAAATGCACATAATCTTTAAAAGGAAAAAGTGAATCTTTATAAGAAGTGTTTTCTCCTAGAAATCCTAGGAATATTACTTGTAACTCTTTTAAAATACAAAAGCTTCAATTACTGTGCTAGGAGACCCTGCCAGCATTATGAAATCAAAGCTGACTTTGAACAGTAAAATATAGGTTACAGAATGCACAGTAGGGTTTCCTGGTTTAGATCTATAGCTTCCAAACTAAGGACTAACTTGCAATTATTTGACAAATCTCTGGAAGATATCCTCTTCCTCCAGCGTTGGAGAAGAAGTGTTCGCTCAATGTTTCAGGGTCCTGACTCAAGTTTTTTACTCCTCTCGCTCCTATGAACAATTGCTATTTTAGGGATCACTGATTTCCCCCAACCTCTCATATTAATAGACACAAATGCCAGGGCTCAATTCCAACAATAGTCCCTTCCAATTGTTCATGATTAAAAAAGATAAAACTTAAAGCAGGGTGTTCAGAGTGAGAGAACAAAATTGGTTAAATTGGTTATATTGCTGTAATTAGCAGCCAAGGAAAGTTAGGATCTCATTCCGTCAAGTATTATCAGGCATTTTATACTGACATTAGGTACTTTTTCAGTTGATTTTAGGATACTTTTCTCCATGAAGCCATAGTATTTTACTACAGCCATTCCTAATTATTAGATGAGTGGATTGGAAATATGAATTCCTGAGTTTTGATCCATTTCCTCACAACTTGCTGCTCGGCATTGGACACACATGCTTTATTTCAAAGGAAATTTGAAAGAGAATACTCCCTTCCAAAGGAATGGGAAAGGAGTGGACTTTGGAAGGTTCCCTAGACATCAGACAGAGAAAGAAAACCCTGTTCAATGGGATTTTCATAGTGATCAGTGACGTGAATAATGCATCATATTTATCAGGCTGACTCCTTGGGGAAATGGGGAAATGGGGTGGGGACAATCAAAGAATGGAGCTACAGGGAGTCTAAACAAGGCAGTACAAAGTATGTTTGTGAATTTTCCCAGAAGTATTCATATGGCTGTTTTGCTAGAACTCTGGATGTAGCATTATCATACAGAGGCACGGTAAGAGGAATGATGAACAGGAAGAGAGCAAAAAGAAGGCAGTTTCAGTCCCCACAAATTACCAAGTGGTAACTTTATCAGATAGGCTGGTGGTTTTAACATTCAGTTTTAAAAACAGAACTCTATGTGCTGGTCTGTTTGTTTTTTTGGAAACGTTCCGCACTTTGCAGACTTTCAACAAATTGCACAACTTTCTTGTAGCAAAAAACCAGTGCTGTTTATGGACTATATTAATTCTTGCGGTTTTAAAAGTGAAAGATTCATGCTGTGCTATTGTTTCTTGTGCCCAAACTTTATTAGTGCCCCCATTATATAAACAAGATATCAAAATGCCTATGGCAGCACAGAGCAGCCACAAGCCCTTTGCATTGTATGATTCAGTCTGGGAATTCTGATGATCTGAACTGTCAGATGTGAAAGCCTCCTACATTGTTAGGGGTGGAAGTTTGCATAATTGAAAAGTAATTATTACTTCGTATGCAATAAGACTGAGTCAAATATTTAAAAGTATTTTTTTATCTTTGGAACTGATGCGTTATTGTAAATCATGGAATTTGTACTCCTAAACCATTTTGGAGCTTGTAAAAATCCATGCATGCAACTGAAATACTGATTTACCCATGAACATTTTTAACATGCACTTTTCCTTAAAAAAAAAAATAACATTTATTTTGTGGCCTACATTGCTGCTGTTTCCATTCATAATAGCATCAGCAATGTTTCATCTAAAGTTCCCCAAAATGCTCCGTGGTATTCAGTTCCCACTTCTGCCCCTCTCACTCGCTTCTGATGGAAATGAATATCCTGATGCTTCATTTTCATGACAAAGACTGTAGCAGAAAATAATTCAGACCAAGCCTTGTCCTGACATTGACTGAGGTAAGTAAGGAGAATAGAATGAAAATAACTCATTCCTCACTCACATTTTAGCATCATTATCAACAGGAATCCATAGATACCAGTTACAGAGGTGATATTGGTATGCATCATGTTCAGCATTGCAAGTGTTGCATGAGTTACATTTTAACAGTCTCTTTCATACCTGCAGTACTGCATGATCAAAAGAGTTCTTCTGTGGAGAACAATGAAATATGATTACATTTGTCATAACTGCAATATAGCTTAACATCAAATGACAAATTGACAGAAAAGGATCCTTATGCCTTTTTCTTCTCTAGGAAGATGCAAAACTCTCATTTTTATAGCGAATTTCACTGTAGCAACCCAGTGTGAAAACCTGTTGTAATAGGTTCGAGTGCAGCACATCCATTTTCAGGGTTGTCCTGACTCTTTTACAACCACAATGATGTCTAGGAGGGCAGAGAGAACTGATGTTGCTAAAATTTTCTGCAGTACGTTAATTACTTTTATTAAACACTTTTAAGAAAGTGTTTAATAAAAGTAAAAGTTTCATCACTGAGTTGAGCATATTTGTTGGTTATTCCATTTTTCTCGTCAACATTCTCATTTCCTCGTGTTCACAGTTAATAGTACATGCTGTGTAGAGTGTGCGGCTTTCTTCATTCTGCAAACTAAGAATAACTTAGAAGCCCACAACTGCATTTAGTTTATGTCACTAAATTCTTCTGTTCATGTAGAAACTGAATTATATTTCTAAATTTTTAGATCACATAGGTGAAGAAAGTATCTACATGTTCTGTTTTGCAAGACTTAAAGGAGATTTCAAAATTCAGATCTTCCAATTGGAGATTTTGACACTGTCTCCCATAGCATCCTCATTGGGAAACTGAGGAAGAGGGGACAGTGAGGTGGATTGAGAACTGGCTGTGCGACAGGACCCAAAAGCTAATGATTAATGGAGCAGGTTCAAGCTGGAAGCCTGTAACTAGTGGTGTCCCCCAGGGGTCAATACTTGCTCCAGTGCTGTTCAATATATTCATCAGTGACCTGGATGAGGGGACAGAGTGTATCCTCAGCAAGTTTGCTAATGATACCAAACTGGGAGGGGTGACTGACACCCCAGAGGGCCGTGCTGCCATCCAGCGGGATCTGGACAGGTTGGAGAACTGGGCAAGGAAGAACCTCATGAGGTTCAACAGGGAAAAGTGTAGGGTCCTGCACCTGGAGAAGAAGAATGTTAGGCATCAATACAGGTTAGGCATGGACCTGCTGGGGACAAGCTCCGAAGAAAAGGATCTGGGGGTCCTGGTGGACAACAAAATGACAATGAGCAAACAGTGTGCTCTTGTAGCCAGGAGGGCCAGCGGAATCCTGGGCTGCATAGGGAAGAGTGTGGCCAGCAGGTCAAGGGAGGTCATTCTGCCCCTCTACTCTGCACTGGTGAGGCCACAACTGGAATACTGTGTCCAGTTCTGGGCTCCCCAGTTCAAGAGGGATAGGGAACTACTGGAAAGAGTCCAGCGTAGGGCTACAAAGATGATTCGAGGACTGGAACATCTCCCTTATGAGGAGAGGCTGAGAGAGCTGGGACTCTTTAGTCTGGAGAAGAGAAGGCTGAGGGGAAACCTTATTAATGCCTACGAGTATCTCAAGGGCGGACTGAAGGAGGAGGGAACCAGACTCTTTTCAGTAGTTGCCAGTGAGAGGACAAGAGGTAATGGGCACAAGTTGGAACATAAGGGGTTCCACTTGAATATGAGGAAAAACTTTTTCACAGTGAGGGTGACGGAGCCCTGGAACAGGCTGCCCAGGGAGGTTGTGGAGTCCCTTTTGGAGATTTTCAAGACCCGCCTGGATGCACCCCTGAGTGGCATGATCTGACATGCTCTGGATGGTCCTGCTTTAGCAGGGGAGTTGGACTAGATGGATCTCTATGGTCCCTTCCAACTCTAAAAATTCAGTGAAATTCAGTGAAATTTTTTGTTTTGACTTTTAGAAAGTATTTTAGAAACTCAGAGTAGAAATTTTATAGGAAAACTGATATTCTTTAGGATACCAGATGACTTTATAGGGTAATAGCTATGTACTGATAAGGGTCTACATTTCATATTCTTTTCAGGGATTCTTGCTCCTTACCTCTTTTGATAATCTCTCCATGTCCAACATTTAGAATTTATTGTCAGGAAAAAGATTTTCCAAGGAGAACACTGATCAGTGACATTTTGAAATTATGTGTCAAAAAACAAGTTTCTCTTTAAACAAGGAAGGCTGAGCAAGTAAAGCAGAGGTACAAGTATTGTTGCCAAAATGGATATCAGCAGCTGTCAGGCAGGAAAGAAAAACCTTGTAGCTGAGGCAACAGAGTAAATGGATGATCACCAAGAAACAAAAGAAGAATCTGGCAGTGGAGCAAATGCTGCAAACATCTGCCTCATATCTGTGATATATCAGGGCTCTGCAGTGCTTGGATCAGTTCCTTTTATCTCCTGAGTACTGATCTCATGCTCTATCACTCTGTGCCCAAAGGATCTCTTGTCCCTCTCCTCCAATGCTTTCTAGATTTGCATGCTTTAGTCTAATTCTCTTCACTCCACTTTGCTCAGAGGATACCACAGAGGCATGCTCCTATACCTTAATGACTGGAAAAAATATGAGAAAAAGGAATTGCTCTCTGTGAGTCAAGAGGCAGATTAATGTCCCAAGAGGAACTATAAAAGTTCTTGTGTGTTTGCTGCAGCCCACTTTTGTTGGTACTGCTTGTCATTTTCAAGACTCCAAAGTATCAAGTGAGTCTAAAAGTCTCCTGTCAAACAGCATTTGACCTCCAGATGAGCTAGTTAACACTAAGAAAAAACTGCATCAGTGGTACAGTAGCTTATAAAAGATGTCAAAATTCACACTTATGATTATTATTATCTTTTCACTAGGAATAGAAATGCTATTCTCATCCCTCCTGCATGATTTAACTTCTCTCATTACATTAGAAAACTGCTAAAGCAATGCTCCAAACTTCTCTTTAACACAGTTTTCTCTTCTTAAGCTGAGCACAACTCTTCTTATATTCCTGAACAGGAATATACAAGGTCAAGCCACCTTCTTCAGCTGACATTAGGATAAAACTATTTCCAGATGTGCTGCAATAAACTGGCAGGTACTAGCAGTACATCTTGCTTTCTTCTTCTGTTCTGAAAGAAGTGTCAAGTGGTGGTTCTTGTTGGTAGAACAAATATTTCTTCTTATGTACCATGAAAAAAATCTGACCTCTTTTGAAATTCTTTCAGAGGATTTTTCCACTTATGCAAATTATGACTAATTTCTAGGCTGCATAAACAGAAGTATCCAGTGTGTTCCATTAGTTCAGGGTATCTCCTCTTATCCTGATGTTGCAATTCCTCATACAGCAATTCATACATTTTTCTTCTGTATCTTCACATACTAAAGTCAGAGGTTTTTTGGTCTTTTAACCAAGTTAAGAGATTGTTTAACTTTAAGACCCAAGTTTAGCACTTTAGAAAGCAACAAATTCATTTATTTACCTAACGTAGGCGTAGGCTTTCTTTTTGATGCGTACAGTGGTGTTCTTACTGCTAATCATCCTACTGCTTTATAATCATCCAGACCAGTACCTGTTTAGAGCATTTAATGGCACTCATCTTGAGCATGTGGCCTGGTTTCCTTTATGTACTGCATAGGATTTGTGGAAGGGAAGGTGCTGCAAATCCGTGCCTTGTCTTCACAGAGAACAAGGATACGGCCAGAGAACGCTTTCAGATTCAAGAACTGGGAATCACTCCTAGGAGCTGTAAAGTAAAAGTAGCATCAGTATTGCACTTGTAACTCACATCAAAAGCCCAACACATAACATCTGTTGCCCCAAATGGATCTGTAATTCTTTAGCATCGTGTGTAGAATATAAACAGTCAGTCTGGGTGAACTAAGAACAAAAGTAGAGGAAGGGTGGAGTGCTCTACAGACTAACATTAGCACAATATTCTCTGTAAAAAATCTCTTTCCAAGTGTAAAACACAGACACTTGTATTTGAAGTCTACAGATGAATGTTGGGGGGATGAAGCATGTGGGGGAAGGAAATTTTGTTGCATGCAGGTGTTCCTAGGAACTGCAGAATTTCTTGGGAAAGAAATAGTTAATGTTATTTTCCATAAAAGGTCAGTAAATATTTTACAATGAAAATGTTGAAGAAAGTTCGTTTATTTCTGAACAAAAACTTTTTTCTTCTACTGTTGAAGTTAACAGCTACAGAAATCCAGATACCAGAATCCATAATGTAGGGTTTTGAACAAGAAGTTGTATGTTCCAGTACCACCAGTTTGTTACCCAGCTATCCCAAAGCAATGTGTGTGACATTCTTATTCAGGTAAAGCTTATTATTAGTATGCACTTAGATGAAATAAAAGTTCTACTCAGATAACCGTGTCCTTATTTGGACAAGTGCCTTATCGCTAATGTCAGACTCGGGCACCAAACTGGATCTTTTTATCTCGTCTTCCTCTAGCAGTCTTTGAGTTCCATCCCATCGGCTGGAACAGTAATTTTTGTAGATCTAACAGAAGTCAAGCCAGCAAGTCTTAAAAAAAGCCAGTATTTCCAGTGGTCTCACTGACTAAGACTAAGCAACAATATTCAGTTCTCACATACGTTCTGTTCAATGGAAGAGGAAACTACAAGTGCCTGTAAGGCAGTAAGGAGATTTGTGAAGTGAATAACCTCGCTGCATGTACTACTCAATACCAGAAATTTCTCATACCCACTTATACAGAAAACTTTGCTAAGACTGAGGAATCTCGGAATGTGCAAAGACAATTTACTAGGTATTTTTCTCTTCCTTCACTCATTACAGTCTTGTAGTTCTAAAAATACATGGAAGAATATCATAAAGAAACCTAGTTCTGTTGCCAGGCAGTGCAATTAAGTGTTTGAGCACTTAATGATGTCATTGAGGAAGCCTCATTTGCTGAAGTTCCTTGTCCTCATGGCTGAGTGGGGTACTATTTTTACATATATACATGCATATTTTTATCATTTTGGGACTTCTGCTCTACTGTGACTAGTAAGATTGTTAAGTTCTGAAGAATTTACCAGATGAGAAAATAGGTACCGATATTGATTCTGATTCACAGTAACTGAACCCTGTTGTGTTTTTAAATATTACGTAAACAAAGCTTGGGGTTGGGAAGAACTGTTATTGGTAATATTGCAAATACAGATTTTTTTCAAGAATTAATGGATTTATGACATATTGTATATTTTATGTCTGGTGCAAACTTGATTGTTGTTCTAAAAATATTATAATGAATTCATGATACTTGTTCGCATCAGCTTCACTGTGTACCATGACGGTAGGTAAGAGAGAAGATCAGCAGCAGCCTGACCCCTGTAGGCCAGTGTGCCATCTCCAGAAATGGGACAAAGAAGCCCTGCTGCTTGGGAGGGGGCCATGCTGATTCTACTCCTGGAGGTTTCTCTCTGCTCTTTTCCTACCTTGCACTAGATAAAATTAAGGAAGGAGTGGAATAAATCATCACCCTGACCACTGCTTCCCCAGACACCACCACTATCCTCAGTTACCATCTCCCACGGCACGGCACTGCCCTTCGCTAACACTCATGGCAGGAGCTGTAACTCCAGGGTCATGGCTGCCCTTGGCATTACCTCACCTCTCTGTGGCATGACCACGAGGGCACGTCTGTGGGAATGACTCTTCCCACGTCCAGATTTTTCTCTACACCACTTTCTGCCTTCTGCAGTGAAGGACTTCAAGTTGATGGGGCAGAGTGGAGTACCCATCGTACTCCTTTTATGCCTGCCCTACACCAGAAATTCTTTACTCTTCCTCTCCCTTTTCTGTTATTTCATACAGATGGGCAATTTTTCCCCATCCAAATTTTATTTCCCCTCTCATCTCCTTTTTCCCTAATAAGCAGCAGGATCTTCCCATAAATCAGTGAGACCCTGTCTTCGCAACACCGGGAGGTAGCCACTTGACATGAGGGATCACAACAACTGCAGGGTCTGTTTCCTATACCAGAGCAGAGGGAAAACAGTTTGAACAATGGCTGGTAGTGGATTTCTAAAGGAAAATAAATAAATAAAATAAGGCAAGGTTGTGGCCATTCTTTCCCTGGCAGACTACTTGTTTTCAGCAATCTGCCATTCAGCAGGCAACCCGGACTACTCGTTGGAATAAAATGACATAGTTACATTGAAAATCAGTGCAAGTTTGTGCTTACACTTATACTATGCCCAACACGAGTCACTGTTTCTTCTTTCTGAGTGGAAGAACATTGTTTCAAAACAGCATACATTTATACTCATCAGTATATCGAGTAGCCTATAAATTATAGAAAAAGCTTGCAGGTTTCAAAGGGCTTTTTGGTAATCTGTGTGCTTGTGCCTGGTAGGTAGAATCAAGCTGTAAACTCCTACGCCAAATTGCAATGTACGGTTCCCAGACATAGAAACCCTACTGTGTAAAATAATATGAGGTGAGGGGAAAGACTTAGTCCAGTATCGTATATCTCAATGGTCAGAAGTGGATGGGGGAATAGAAAGACAACTGTTTTTCTGAAAACTGGAACAGTGCAAATAATCTATGCCTTTCACAAATCTGCCCTTATGATTTCTTTTCTTTCTTCTTACAACAGTTTGCTGATATTTTGTATTTTTCCCCAGTATTCCAAAGAATTTTAGAAACTGCATTTGATATGTGGAGAGAAAATTATATATGCTTTGAAATTTAGCCATCTCTTATTTGTAAGAAACCATAAAATATTATAACAAAAATGGTAAAGAGAAGTAACTATCTGAAGCATGCAGTTTACAAGAAAGAAGCCATGTTTTCAATAGTCACAGAAATATTGAAGTGAAAGAATAAGAAAGCCCAGCACATATCAAAAGCATTTTTTAAAACTCCAATGAAATGTTTCCATAGTCTGCATCAGTAGCTGGTTCCAGTCACCACTTTGTTATCTTTAGAACATATTCCTAAATCTCCCTTACTAAATATTAAGTCATTATTTTATTTCCCTGCCCTACAAGCACAGCACCGAGAACAAGTATTCAATTACTGTCCATTTTAGTATACTATCTTCTATAGTGGAAGACTACATGTCCTCCTTTTTTATCTTCCCATTTGTGAAGTTGATAACTTTGTCCTCCTTTCCTTCAATGTCACTCTTACTAAAATTCTTTGTCCTATTACTCTCCTCTGGATTTCCCTACATCTGTGTTTACTTAAAGTGCGGTCATATGAAGTTTCATCAGCACTAAGTAGAACAGGATAATTTCTGTCCATGTCTTACATGTGATAAACCTGAAATAAGATGCAGTTTCTCCAACAGTTCAATATTTGTAATTCATTTTTATCTCGTCATCCATTAGATCTTTTGGAATTTTGTTCTTCAATATTACTTCCTACCTAAGTGTATGATATTTTGGCATTTATTAATTTGATTTCTCCTGAAAGGTAGGGCTTCTCTTTACTGGATGTCATCACCAGTTTGAATCTCTTCTTCAACTGATGAACACATTTCTAAATTCTGAACCAGATATTAAAAAATTTGCACCACTCCCTGTGGTGCCATCTATGCATTTTGTAAGTGCACCATCTACACTATCACACAGAACATTACTGGAAATATGGATTAGAGCCAGGTCTAAGACAGACCTCTGCAGTGCTACATGAAAATTGGTGCCTTTATTTAATAAAAAAAATCACTGACAGCTTCTGCTCAAGTGAAGCTTTTAAATCATTTTTATGGTAATTTCATGGGGACTGCAAGTTGCTTATGAGTATGTCACATGAGACAATGTCAAAATTCTTATTGAAGTCAGTATACAGCACAACTGCTTCTTCCTCATTGACTGAGCCAGTTGTCCTGTCAGAGGAGGAAATTAAATTGGTTTGACATAATTTGTTCTAAGCAAATCTGTGCTGTCTGATTTTCTGTCACTTAACTTTCCTCTCTAAGCCTATAAATCGATCATTTAATAATCTTTCTCTGCTATCTTAGTATTGAAATTTGAAAGTCTGGCTTAATTTCTGAGTTCTTCTTTTTTTTAAAGATGTTGCTTTCAGAATTTTAGTTTATGGGTGGCAAAAGAAAAAATAAATATAAACTACTACAAGTGAAATCCAGAAATATGGAAAATCTGGGACATCAAACACTTCATCCAACATTGGCTTACCATGTCAACCGTACATATGTGACACAATTCATTTGAGGATAATAACACAACTAATTATAGGTGCGGAAAATGCAAAACTTAATCTTCTGTGCTTCACCTATGCTGACACTTTGTGACTGCACTTTGTATTTGTCAAAAACCCTTGGTTACATTTTAACTGCCATTCTATCAGCACTCAAATTAGGAGCAGGCCACAAGCAAAAGTCCTGCCCTGCATGTCCACAAAGAGACCACACTGCTGTCTGACAAACCAAGTGACTGATGTGCAGAGGAGCATCTGTTCTTCTGCTGCTCTGAGAGACTTAAAGGCAGAAAGGGAGTGTAGGCCACGGCTATGCTCCTGCTGCCAGTACTAAACAAAGAAGAGGAAGACAGCTTTAAGCTTGTAAAGATCAGAAACAAGTATCATACTAGGCACATGCATCTTTGAACTGCACAGGGCTGCTTCTCTTTTCATTATCATTAAAATAAGATGTCCCTTGAATGCTCGTGTTAGTCCAATTCATGTCATAGTCACTTCAGCATAAACACCTTGAAATCACTGCATATTGGTGTCAAATTCAGATGCACTGTAAGACCAGTTGTGCTTTTTCTCCTAGTTTAACAGAATGCAGAGCAAAAAAACCTGAGATCTTTCTAGGGAGAATCCTGTGAATATGTTTCTCCTTTGCTGCACTTTAAGAAAATATCTTAATTTCAATTGCTAGCAGATTCAAAAGTTTCATTTCTCAGTTGACCAAAACCAACAACATATCTAACCTGTGAGGTACAACATGAAGCTATTGGGTTTCTATGTCAGAAAGCAAAAGGTTCATGGGGACTATTCACATTTCCATCTTTTTTGAGGTTTTCAGATGGAGCCATAAAGGACTTATGAATGAATTAGGCATCAAGTCTCTATGACTTTGCAGTGTTTTAGCTATTCCTTGCAATTATTTTTTCCTGGCTCTTAAATTTCCATAAATAATTATGATACAAAATAGGTTGGGAGCTGGGGTTTGGAGGGTTTTTTTTCTTTTCATTTTACCCATGAGAGTGCCTTAAAGTGTTTGAGCTCTGTTTCCTGCAGTAGTCATGTAACCACCTCCTGTCTAGACAGAAATATCAATATATTCTGGCCATATAAAGGCTGGGAAAGAACAGTAGAAAACAAAAGACAATGAGATCCGGGATTTGAGGAGGTTTCTTGACAAATGTTCATACCAATATTTATTGTGTTTATCCAAATAAAATATCCTCCCAAGTATGTTTTAAAAAGGATACAATGCTTACCTACATTTCTTCTTTCACTCTGCTCTATGGTATTTTCTTTGCATTTTAGATGTTTTTTCTTTGAAGAAAGTGGCCAGCATCAAACTCAGGATGTATGTAATTCAAAGGAGAATGAAAGTACAAACAGCTAAAAAAAATTAACACCGTTATGTATGAAACAATAAGACATCCAAAGTTTAATACAAAAAATATCACGACTGCTTTTTCCACCCTGCAATTGTAGACTGTAAGTATAGCTCCACTATGACTACATGGTATAGCTATTCATTACTGGTTATATAGTCTGTTATTTTTAAATGCTGACAAACGATTGACATATTGCTGAAAGACAGGTAAAAAAAGTCACTGGGTGGATGGATGTCAGTATAGTCTAGTGCATGTACACATGCTGAAATTTGCATCCCAAAATTACTATATTTTTTCATACAGGAAAAGAAATATGATGTTTGCTCTTTTTTTTTCCTTTTTTTTTTTCCCCATGTTGAAGATCTCACTGAATTTGTTTGAGGGAGGCATTTGTAAAAAAATGTGTAAGAAGTTAAGATTTGGTTCAGAGTAGCAGAATGGGTAATAATTAACTCTCAACATAAGATTCCCATGGGCTCATTCAATCCACCCTTTTGAAAAGATCATCTTTCCTGCTCCCTCAGCTTTACTGAAGATGTCTTGCTTTTAAAACTGCAGTCTTGAATTTTTCCTGAAATTGTTTAACTTTTTTCCTCCCTCTCAATCCCTGCTTTTGGTATCCTGTTTTAAGTGCTGTGACATCATACTGCACCACCTGAAAACACACGGCAATTTGTTTAGAGAGTATAGCTTTGGGGGAATACTTGTAGAGCTGTCTGTGCACTAAAATCCTGCCATGGAACAAAACAAGCTCTAATCTTTTGGGGATCTACATGATCAAGTCAAATGCCAGCATTGACACTTGGTGTGATTAAACAGGCTGTTGTATCTTTATAAACTGATTAGACAGCAATGCAGGCTGTTATACTGGATGGAAGTGGCATTAATGCTAACAATGAGTCTAAGAACAGTCTCTTTTATCCTCTAAGGTTAGGTTGGTTCCACCACTGATGTCAAAGGAAGAGCTGACACTACTACAGAACCTCAGACGACCTCATGAACACATCACAATTAATTTCATCATCTGTAATGTCAGTGCCTGTTGAAGTTACCTGACATTCTCCCATATATCACAGAGAGCACCATCATCATACAGACTCTTTTTGCAATGGAAACAATGGCAGTCATGGTGAGAGTTTTCAGGAAAAATAATTCAATTAATATTGTGTACCTGATAATGTTGACATCTATATTGACATCTGATGGCAAGTGAAAAAAGGCTTCTTATAAATCAAAGGAGTAGAGAGTGTCAAGGGTTTTTCTAGGCTTTTATTAGCATTAATCAGTATTTGATACTTGTTGAAGGCAGAACAAAAAATTGCCATTTGGTGCATTTTTTTCTGAGAAAGTAAAAATCACCTGTTGGAAGAAAATATTTGAAGGGAAAAACTAGGAGAGGTGAGAAATAGATTCAGGGCACAGGAACAGAGTCTGGTTTTACTTATTTTTCTGATTTGCACAGCCTGTAAGATCTTAAACACATCGTTTCATTACTGTACACCTCTTCTCTATAAAGTATGTCTCTTTCCTGTAATTTGCCTGTATTTCCTTATGTTGTCACTATCTTGACTGAATGGTCACTTACTGGAGTCAAACAGCAACCCCTTCAAACAGGGAAGCAGCAGGTGATTCAAGAAACCTGGAGACTTCATGTGAGGGCCCACAGGATACCCAACAAGTTGGTGCCTTTTATTCACTGCCAGTAACATCTGGGAGAGTCCATAGTAGAGAAGTCACTGGGCCATAAATAATGGTGCCATGCATCATGTGCACTCTATAGGCTGTGGGTCTGCCCTAGTATTTTGAAAAGTTTTTGTTTATTGAAACTCTCCTGCTACAAAAAAACATAAAGAAAACGTAGCCATAGGTATGACTTGTTTTATGATGCTATCATCTAGTATAAATGTATAGTTTAGTTTGGTAAATGTGCAAAGAATATGTAATAATTCTAACAAAAGTGTCTGATTTTATGAAAGTTGTGGCAGGTATTAAGTGTACTCTTGAAATATGAAATGGAGAGTCTGAAATGGAATTTGAGGTCATTCTGTTAGTTCTGATGCAAAATTATGAAAAAGTCGGTTTGGGGTTTCTTTTTTTACTGCTAAATTTTAATCACAATCTCACTCTAGTCTTACAGTCTTTTAGCCACCCTTGAGTTACCGAAAGCGACATTTTAAAAATAACTTATAAGATACAGTTTAAAAGCTGCTTATATGAGCAGAGAGTTTCCCAATTTAAAGGTGGAGTATGAAAAAGGAATTAGACCTTGAGCTTCTTAAATGCCAGGCAACTTAGGTAAGCAGAACTGAAAATTTCTGTAAAATGTTTATGTTCTGTCATTTTTCCCTCAGGAGACAAAAGAAACAGTATACATCATCTTCCCTGCTTATCTTCAGCTATTTGGTAACCATAACTACATCCCAGCATTGGCTACATAGTAGAAACAAATACTTCTGTAGGACTTCTGCTTTACATGCCTGTTAGATATTTCTTTCTTGAAAAACAACTGCACGAATTTCCTTGTTTCATACTGAGAAGAAATTACTTTTACTTTCTAGTAAGGAAAAGGAAGTAATTTCCAACTCACAATTGAGTGAGTGACTTTTGCCACACCATGGATTTCAGCTGGGTCAATGACCATTTCTGAGAACTCTCTTGCACCCATACTGAATAGTTACTGAATAGTTACCGAATTCAGTGGACTTCTTGGAAATGTCAGCAACAACAGGGCCAGAACACCAGCCCAAATTGGAGAATGGATGCCCCTTCTTGTTACCATGGATTACATCCTTCTTATTGTATCTGAGAATTACAGAATGGTTGAGGTTCGATCTCTGGACATCATCTGGTCCAATCCCCATGTTCAAGCAGGTCCATCTAGACATCATCAGAAACACCAAGACATCAAGAAATTGTGTACAACATGATCTCTTACATAAAAGCTTTCTCTGTTCCATAGGAGAGACCAATGCAGTTTTAAAATGAATACTTACATGAAATAGAGATTTTTGACACTTTAGAGGAGCAGAGAAGGTCTTAAATTATTTAAAAAATTCAACATATCCAAGTCCTTAGTTCTAGCATTTTCATTTACAGCAGGTTCCCATGGATGAATCAAGCTGTACTAAAAACTTGTGGCATTGGATCTACAGGCATCAAGCTTTTAATTTCCAGACATTCATAACTGGATCTTCCATGAAAACTGAGCTCACACTTGCCTTTGAAAATTGAGTCCCTTGTTTTGCATGTCTTCTTTAACAGCTCTTCATTTTAAACTAACATAAACTGGGGTTTGGTAGTCTCCAGTTTCAAGGATCCTCTGACTGATCTATGATTTCTAATGTTTGTTTGCCAGCCTAACTATAAAAGTTTCTGTCTTGGCAAAAGGGTTTTCTGTGCAAATGTCCAACTGTTTTGAAGTAAGTTCAAGTAAACTTTATATGGGGGACATATTTCTGAAGCTTGCATTTAGATAAATGGAAAATAGCAGCCTGTTAATGCAGTGGCATGCTGCTGTAACTGGTGTCAACAGGAAATAAAGTCAGGCTGCGCACTCATATATTCTCAGATGCCAGCACCATTTTTTAATCCATTCAACTTCTACTTGTCTTTACCTCACCCTCCTACTCCACAAGTCTCCTCTGTCCCTAGTATGTCTCCCTTTCTACCTCTTCTTCCTGTGCTACTGTAAACACATCTGTCTCTTTCACATTCCAGACTCAGCTCCTCTTTGACATACCCATCAACCAAGAAAAGAAAGCACAACCTGTGGGGATATGGTATATGAGAAAACATGCTATCAATTAAGATAAGGATTTGTATCGGGAAGGAAAAGCTGATAAGAAGCCTTGTCTAAGTAGTTGAGAGTGAGAACATGAGAACAACTGAAAATGTCTGAAATGGCTAAGAACACTGAAAACAAGAAATTTGGGGATAGGAAAAATATGAGGAAGGGGATGTTTTATGCATAGGGGGCTATTTAGAGGTGCTCATGAAACAGGTAACTATTAGAGTAAGCACTGCTATTGTGGCAATGTTGGATTAGGAGTTTTGGGGCTTTTAAAATTTATGTTTATATTATATAATATTTAAATTCTTAGGAAGAAAAACAATGATTAATATTAGTTTGCGCTATTCACAAGTCTCCAAATTCCACCAACCAGCCAATATATCATCCCAAACATAATCTAAATTTACATCAACAATAGATAATAGCAATGAACAATTTCTTTGTTTGGATTTGTCTTTTGACATAATAATGTTGGAGTCAGGATCTTAACTTACAGTACTATATTTAAATTCCTATTGACTAACTAGAATGATTGCTGCAGAGCAGCTACTATTTTCATGCCCTTAAAGTAATTTTTTCAAGGATAAGCGCGTCTGATTTTTTTTAAGTTCCTGGTTGTTAGCATAAAAACATGGTGATTAGTACAACATTTACATTAGTTTATTTCTTTAAGATAATTTAACAACCTTATCTTTATTTAGGTCCTCAAATCCATGGTTAAGCACCAAAATAGCAGTAACTTATTTTTTTCGGTATAGCTAAGAAACCATATATCCCACTAAAGTTACTAAAATTTTCAGTGCTCAGAAAGCCTTCAGATCAGACAGCTTGTATTTAAGCATAAAGCATGAGTTTAGGAACTTAACATTAACCACAAAAAAATGAAATAAATTCTAAATCTATGAACTGTAAAAAATTAAAACTTTTCCTCTTAAAGAACATGTGATACTTCTTTGAAAAAGAAGTTAAACTTTCAAACAGCACTATGTTGAGTAAACCATGAAAAATACAAAGAACGTTTTACTAAGGAAGAGAGTTTATGGATTAACATTCAGTCTTTATTATTCTAGTTTAGAATATGCTCATGTATTTTATGGATCTCATTCCATCTTGACCTATTGAAAGTTTATCAGGAGATTCTGTCTCAAGAACCTAAAGAATTCCTAAGATTTTTATTTTCATTTAATTATAGTGTTAATGTAGTTCTCCTTAGGACTACTTGCAATTTTTTCATCCCTGCCAGAGAAAGCAATCACCTCTCTTTGACCTCACAGCATCAACAACTACACTTTTTCATGAGATATGTGTAAACACAGTTTTCCTTTTTCTGTATTTGCCTTTTCTCAGGGAGTTAGCTTGCTGACATCCTGAAAAGATCTTAGGAATGAAATGTAAGAGAAGGGTTTGTCCGTCGATCGTACTACAGGTGGATGCAGTAGGATTTCTTAACATGTGTCTTTCTGTGTCTGACAGGGAACAGCAAAGTCACTGTGTACAAAACCATCGCACTTTGGATGAAACAAGATTCAAAATTTTCAGAAATAAAGTATCTTTTTGGTTGCTATTTTGCTCCAACCTAACAAAAATCTGTTCTGGCCATTCCTCAGATGTCAGTTCTTCAGAAACTAAAGAATCATAGAAAGCCCCAGAGTGATAAAAAAGATGCATTTAGGAATGTGCAGTGACAAAAAGATCTAACACTCTTCTGAGCTGTCATGATCTGCAGTAAATGTCAGACCTTCTGTACGTTTTTAAATCAAGAAATCTCTGATCAGCACTTTAAAAATTAAAATAATGTCAAATTGACAGAGTTTGTTCAGAAAATCAATAGGGATGTTTTACACGCTCCTTGGTTAATAGTAGTTGTCTTTTAAGTCATTGTTTCCATCTTCCCTAAGTGTTGGCACTTCTATATGTCCTCCTCAGAGAAATTCCAACTATGAACAAGTTTTTCTGTCTTTGCTACTCTGCCAGTCATGTTAAAAGCTGATCTGTGGTTTCTAAGAATAGCTCGTAAGAGGTAATAAAGCTATGTCTGATATAACTGCCATTCCTTCACAAGTTTTTGAGCTTAGCGTTATTTTTACATGAAAGCCTGGCTGAGTCAGAAAGACACCAATAATGAGGGAAAGATTCTTTTTTTTTTTTTTTTTGTGGCAAGATCACTGAGAAAGCCCTCTGTTGAACACATAATGAAGTTCCTCATTAAACTCCTTCTATTACTGCATCAATTTTGGAAAATGGGATTTAAATAAATCTGTAGTATTTTTCTTAACTGTTGGAATCCTGCCCGAAATAGGAGGTGGTAGGAGATCAAGGGACTGAGGTGAATAAAGACTACTGGATTTTGAACATGTAATGAAAATTCATGGGACGAAGGGGTAAATGGGTGGCAAAAGAAGGGAGGTAAAAATAATGTCTACCAGGTTTACATCACAATTAAGTGCAACTTCTTGCAAAAATCAAGTGATAGAGTATTTTCTTGTACATCCACTTGGATTCATTGCACCATTTCCACACAGTTATACCATAGCATAAAATATAACAACAGTTGTTTGATTTTCTAGTGTAATGCCTTAATAAGTATTATAGTACCAGTAGGGACCACTGCACGGTTTGTTACTTTCAATGTTTTTTTTTCCTGGATTCTATGTTTTTTTTTCCTGGATTGTATGTTCACACATATGTTAGATACAGTGGTCAGTGTATCAGAGGAAATTATGTAGTCTGTTTTGCCTTTTGTTTTTTTCATGCACTACTCAGACGATCATCACTCCACTCATGCTGTTTCCCACAAAAGAGATGTGTAAATTCACAGTGTTCAGACATACTAAAATTAATATAGATATTTTAAGGGTTCTAATTTTTACTTATGATTGTCCATGAATGCATCTCCCTGACAGATTCATCTTATGCGTATACTACAGGATCATAATAATAAAGTGTTGCTATATAGTACATGACTAAGTACAATGTGAGCGAAAGATACAGTTAATACTGTATGTATGGAACAGGTATACACAGACTGCTTTATAGAACTGAAACACAAACAGATTTTTAATGATATGGGGAAATAGAAATTTCACAGAAAAATTACACAACAGCAAAAAATAATGGAAACACCTTTGAGAACTAATAATGTTCACCTATAAGAAAAATATTTAAAACTTAACACAGCACTATCCTCTCATTTTCAGTCTCTTTGTGGTCTTCTGATAGTTGAAAAATCTGGATTGAGGTTTACCACATGCTAAAATTATGATCTTTCTTATATTTTACTCCTATTTATTCTTTAGTCTTTTCTGTCCTTATTAGTTATATTCAGCATCTGTTTCCTTTATAAATATATTCCATAGTTTATAAAAGAATTAAGCAAAAAACCAGTTTCTGAGTCTTTGAAGAATCTAATTCTTCACCTTTGTGGTCATTAGCAATTGCTCAATTTTTAACTGAGGATAATTAATATTTCTTTAGCATTTTAAAAATGATCTGTGCATTCTTCCCATTATATTATGTAAAAGTAATGAAGGGGCATATTTGTTAAAGTATAGTGACATTATGGCCAATTGTTTTGCTTGGATAGTCTGATTCTTTTGCTCTGACAGTATTAGAATTGTCTGTTAAGGCAGAAAATAGGCTTAGAAAATATCTTCAAAATTTAATTTTGTCACCCTGGTTGGAACAGAGACTGTGTTTATATAATGTTACTTGCATCATACAAAACTTCTCAGCAGCAGCTATGAAAGCACTTTATACGTAAGGAGAGTGATTGCAAGGTGATTTCCCTAAAGTCATTTTGCAAGCCCCTGGCAGTACTTAGAGTAGATCCCAAGTCTGCTGAAACACATTCCCATGCTGCCCTGACTGACTAGGAATCTTGCTTTTTTTTGAGAGAGAAGTTAAACTTAAGGGAGACCTATACATTAAAAACAAATTGCAATATCCTTGCATGATGAAAGTGGTGATTCTTTGTCAAAAAAAAGTGTTTTTTCTTTGTCCACACAACAAAATTATTAAGTGGAAGCTAGGCAATGTATTTTAGAGGTATTAGAAACATTATAAGTCACTACAGACTGCTAAGCTATGCATCTTATGTGCAGCTGACCATAACACCTTCTGTCCATGTGTTTGAAAGGAATGAGCCTGTTAATGTAATTCCCTCTTGCCTTTACCTTAAAATCTCATTTAGAATTTGGAAACCACTGACTCGGTGTATGCATTTGAGCTTTTAAGTCAATTCACCGGTCTCCCTGGTGTTTTAAAACCCCAGCATTACTATTTTATTTGCATTTGCATTTGTTTCCCTTTCACTGATTCTTGACACAAGAATTTCTCTATCTGTTCTATCTCCAGTTTTTAATACATATGTATTTTTACTGTCACTGTCAAGATCATTGTTTCAGATGGCATACAACTTTGTAGTTTTGTACAAAGGCAGCATGTCACTACATCACTTTCCCTGGTCCTAAAAGACTAAATAAAACAAAAGGAAGACAACAAATAAGTAAAACAAACCCCATCAAACTCTTCATATACGCAGCTGTAGAAGGAGCATTCCAAAAAGTAGCCAAACATCAGTTTTCCATATTGGTGTAACCATCCAAGTTTCAGAATGAAAGTATTTCAGTTAACCTTGAAATCATTGTTTTCTTCTGTTCTGTTTCTCTTTGATTACCTTAGTGACATAATTTCTGCAACATATTGACTGTAGGCAATATGTTGTGATATGTATGGGTAATATCATGTAGGTACCTAGCTATGTTCTGAAAGTATGTGGAATTCCTCACCACTGTGCAAATATCTGCACTTGATTTTGAGGAGGACTCTAAGACTGTATCTTGACAAAACTTGCTGGAACTTGCCCTCAGGAACATGGGGAACTACCTGGTGGCAGTTTATTATTCCCTAGGAGATGAAGCAATCATCTAGACAAGGGTTGAAGGTCAACATGAGGCAGATTATGCCATACTCAAGCTTACTTTCAAAATAACTGTGTTGTAAATATACGTAGCAAACTACTTGATGAAGAGCAAGAAAGACAGCTAAAACCACCTGTTAATTTAATAATGGTGTAAGACCTAACATAGATGAAAGCCTTACTTACAGTGCTAAGCGCTGAGAAAAATTCTAGTCTGTTACTGAACTGTGAGATGAGAAGTCTTGATATCACCATTATCTAGAGGAAGAAATAAAATGTTGAACTTATAAACAGGACTCAAACCCAAAATTCATGTCTCTAAGGCTAAATTCCTGTTTCTGTGCCTTTAGTCTTTTAAACGATGGAGTATTGGTTTCCTGGTAAATATGTACCTCTAAACAATAACTTTTATATTACAGATAGGATATCTCTTCAGGATAACTATGCCCTGTCACAGTGAATTGTCACAAAGGGTTACTCTGAACATCTCAACTCAATGGTCCTAGAGGAAGCAAGTGATCTGATCCCTTCCAAGCAAACACTATGAATATTGTATTACCTGCAATTCTCGGTTCACCAAGAATAAGCTCTTACAAACCATGTAGTCCCCAAATTTTACCAGTGTAATAACATGATCTGTCAAATAGCAAGAACTTGTTACCTTAAGTATTGATTTGGTTCAGGTGGTGGTAAAAAGTGTTAATTTTTCATGAGTCTCAGCACAGATGATAAAACAGCACAGAGTTCTCAAAGCATTGATCACCTCAAAAACCCTGAGTGCCACAGCAACATAATCAGAAGGAATGAAAGAAAATCATCCTACAGGGCAATGGAATCCTCATTTTCTTCTAGATTATTTTTAACCTCATAAAAGCCTGAAAGTCTGTATCAAAAGCTGTACAGCAGTCACTACCAGAATGACTCACAGATTCACAGGTTCATCATGGTTGGAAGGGACCTCCGAGATCAACAGTACCGCACAATTACAACATAAAATCCCACCCTGTTCTCTCTCAAATATGCTTTAATTTAATTAATGTATTGTCTTAGGTAATATGCTAATAGATCATGACTTATTTGGTGACTTGTTTGGCCAAATTAAACCTGTTGCTGAAATGTAAAAATAGTCAATTAGAGCAAAGAAGGCCAATTAGCATTTGTAAAAAGGTTTATTAAATGCTTTTAAGATCTCACCTTGTGAGCAATTAAAATTCCTTACTGCTCCAGACCAACAACTTGTTGCATTCATGTGCCCTGCCTACATGCCCCTTCCTATGCAAGCAAATTCTACACCAGAGGGACGGGATTTCATCCAAAAGGACCTGGACAGGCTGGAGAGGTGGACCCAGGCGAACCTCATGAGGTTCAACAAGAGCAAATGCAAGGTTCTGCACCTGGGCCGGAACAATCCTCGCCATCAGTACAGACTGGGGGGTCAGGTACTAGAAAGCAGCCCTGAGGAAAGGGACTTGGGGGTGCTGGTGGACGAGAAGCTGGACATGAGCAGGCAGTGTGCACTTGCAGCCCAGAAGGCCAATCGCATCCTGGGCTGCATCAAAAGATGCATTGCCAGCAGGTCCAGAGAGGTAATTCTTCCACTTATTCTGCTCTCGTGAGACTTCACCTGGAGTATTGTGTGCAGGTGTGGAGCCCTCAATATAAGAAGGACATGGACCTGATGGAGAGGGTCCAGAGGAGGGCCACAAGGATGATCAGGGGGATGGAGCACCTCTGCTATGAGGACAGGCTGAGGGAGCTGGGGTTGTTCAGCCTGGAGAAGAGGAGGCTTCGGGAAGACCTAATAGCGGCCTTCCAGTACCTGAAGGGAGCCTACAGGAAGGCTGGGGAGAGCCTGTTTACAAAGGCCTGTAGTGACAGGACGAGGGGCAATGGCTTTAAGCTGAAGGGGAACAGATTTCGACTGGAGATTAGGAGAGGGTTCTTCACCGTGAGGGTGGTGGAGCACTGGAACAGGTTGCTCAGGGAGGTGGTTGAGGCCCCTTCCCTGGAGATATTCAAGGCGAGGCTCGACGAGGCCCTGGGCAACCTGGTCTAGTTGGGGGTGTCCCTGCTGACTGCGGGGAGGTCGGACTAGATGACCTTTGGAGGTCCCTTCCGGCCTGGACAACACACTATGACACTATAACCTGCAGATTCTCTGCAAATGGCATTCCTGTTTGAAATCATGCTGGGTGTAGGCTACGTTGTAGACCTTTGTTTCAGAACTGAGCACAGAATTGAGATTTTTTAGGTTACCTGGAAGAACTCAATTTTCATAGGACTTCATCCCTTTAAGGATATGACGTGTAATGTTTTAAAAATCTTTGTCACTGATTGTGATACTGTGTATACTTAAAAAAATGTGATGAAATTAACCTTCCAACAACAAAGAATTTTAAAATTACATAATATCTCACTGCTTAAAACTCAAAGGCACAAATATTGACCTGGTTTTATACAAAGATAATCCTTCCTTCCTCTTAAAATGTCAATACATTAATTATGGAAGAGGTAGAGTTTGGAAGTACTTATGCACATAACTGCACATAAATTCTATTTCATGAGACCAGCATTCACAACCATATATACTCATGAAAAGACATTTTGGAAATTTATTTACTCTTAAAGTAAAATCAGTGATTACACAGAGATGTGTTATTGAGAAGTTGCTCCAGAAACTCAGTTCATTCGTATGTTCAGCAGAAGGGAAATGACAACAGATACAAGAAACCAAGAAATTTGGCTACACCTGAAAAAAAAAAAAATTGCTGAAACACAGGTTTAAAAGAAAAAGTAATCTAAAAAGCTAACAAAAGACAGGCTTTATTTAATGAATGTACTGAAAGCACCAAATGGTATATACGTTGCCTAACAAACTCTTGCTGCTCTTGTTGAGAAAAATCTTTCAGCACAGTCCCATAGTGTGGAAAAGCTTTGTACTGTGTTTTCAGCTTCCCAACTTGGTTACCCATCTTGTTGTCTGTCATGCCATTCTACAAAACTGCACCAAGGACTCTACACTTCCCCTTCACAAGAGACATTTCAGTGCCAGCAAGTTCTTTGGCTCGAGCAACGTTGCCATTCCAAAGACGTTGCCAGTGTTGCTAATTGAACTATCGCTGCTCCTGCTGTTCACATTATTTTATCCTGTCTCTAAAAGCAGTGGGACAGGTTCTCCTTGTACAATTTAACTATGAAGAATTATTCCGCAAAACAAAAGAAAGAAGCTAATGATGAATTGGAAGCTATTCACTAATAATGGATAAAACTTACTAAACTAAAACACCAAAAACATTCAATGTTTTAACTAAAGAGTGCAGATTCTATTCACTTTAGTGTGTTTGTGTTTGGCCTGTTTTATACAGACAAAGTATTGAAGAAAAACTGTACTTTTTCCTAGAGTATTTGAAATAGTTTGTTCCTAAGTGAATAATGAGTGCTGCAGCTTCCTCTTAAAAAACAACTCAACTTGTTCTGCCAGCCCAGCCTTGCTCCCTTTTTTAATGCTGTCAAACATTGCTTTCATGCACTCCATGGAAAAGATGAGACCTCTCTTTTATAACTGTTCTCTTTTCAGTTCCAGGTTCAAGCCAAATAGCTGTCTGGCAGCATGGTGTTTTAAATATATTGTTTCTCTACTGCCTTCCTGAGCAGTAATTTCACGTGACTAACAGCCGTACCCATGGGACAGCACTCAGATTTCATCCCCAGTGAAAAGAGTTTAAAGGATGGGTTTAAAGAGTTTTAAGAGTTTTTAGGATGGGACAGAAAGTCTCATCATGGCTCAAGGCTTGACTTTATAACACACTTACTGGGAGCTAGACTGGACATCAAGCCTTTCACACTGTAACTGGAATAGACATCCCAAAATATATTAAATACAAAAATATTTGTTCCACTAATGGAAGTGTCTTGGCTACCATCATGTGGACTCATCTCAATATATCAGAGGAAAGAACTTTTCTGACAGAGTGCTTACTATAATTTGTTGGTTTTTATTTGAATAAGAGATCTAGGAAGATGGTTCCTGACTGAAATATTTTGCTGGAATATCAGAAATGATGTGATGGTATGTTTAATTATCTCTTATTTCTCTTAAGCATGTACAGAATTGCATCAGGGAAAGTGGTGCATCGCATCTATAATTATCTATATCTATCTTTTTATATATCTTTTTATCCATTCACAGCTGTCTATTTTATCATAAAATAACTCAATCAAGTAATACTCATAAGTATCCTTAGATCACTTATCTAAGGATATCTTGTAAGAGTACCGAAGTGCCTATTTGAGTTGTGAATCAAGAACAAATGCTGAACTCAACTGAACTGAATAGTAACTGTAAGAAATTATGAACAGAATGCTGAAAGAGCAGCTTAAACTGAGTAATAGTGAGGCTGGAGTGGTGCATAGGAAAGGGGCCACCATTTGGGGAGCTCCCACTATGCAGAGAGAGTTACTTAAAAACAATCTCTGCCTTCTACTCTTGTGCGGAAAAGTTTTCACAGAGCCACCCAGAGTAAGCATGTACTTATTAACTTAGGTCCAGTGTAGAGGAGTGGATCATTTGCTACTTGCTGAGTAATAATTGGTCCCCTTATAGAGAAGAGCTAGACTAGGAGTGTTCTTTTCCCTAGGGAATAGAGGTAAAACAAAATCTTATCAAACTTGGCCTTCCTTGACCCAATAACAACAAAGGGCATGAATGCAAAAACACTGTCTTTGGGGTTTCTTGCCAGCCTTCATTCAATGTTTGGCCCTTCCTGTCTGGAGAGACAGAGTTCCTTTGCCTTACATTTACAAAGCAGGAATAAATTACGTTTGCTAGGAATAAGTAATTTAAAGTATTTCAAATGTGATTTACTGGACTCTAGTTGGCTTAGAAGTGGCTGGCACTTCACCAGAAATACCCACCATGCCTGACTTTCTGCCAGGGAAAGAAAAAAATGGGCCTCACTGAAGCAAAACCTCCCAACAGTGTATATTTATGGGAAAGGTGACCAGAAAGAACTTCTGTGATCATCCAGTGCGACCTCTTGAATATTACAGAATATTCAAGAATTAAATGTAATCCAGAATATTATATTTACTGGATTTCCCCATGTTTTACACTGCTGTTTGACTAGCAAATGATAGTGTAAAGTACAATCCAGTTTCATCCCTGTGGATTAAACCTGAAGGTAACATGCACCACTAATGAAAACTACTAAAGCAATCTAACTGCTTGAGCTGAAGCATGAAACACTGCATATAAAATGACTACGTTAAAATGGGAAAGAGGAAAAATATTCCCAAAGAACATAATAACAATAAAACCAACATACTAACACAAAATCACCATATCATTCATCCATCCACCACTAAACAAACATTATAGGTATCAACTTAGGGTCTATAGTACGCTAAAAGCATCTTTTGCAGCAACATGCTCCTAGCCAAAAGCCACATGGAATAAAAATCTAGACATGGACCATGGTAATCTATATTCTGACAAAATAAGAAGATTCTGAGAACTCTTCAACTATTCAAATACACTACAGGCAGAGTTTTCATCTGTGGTTCCTCCAGGTTCTTCTCTACTTGGAAGATTCCTTATGCTTAGATATTCAGTTCAAGCATTAGCCAAGAGATCAGTTGAAAGTCTTTCAAAACTTTAAAACTAAAATTTCCAGAGCAACATTTGAAAATCATTTCTTCTTTTGAAAGGACAATTAAGGACAGTATGAAAACAGGCAGTCAAGAAATATAATCAGCAGGAGGACGTGATATAGTGCTAGTCTTTGGCTAAGACAACTAGGAAAAGTGAGAAGATAAAAAATGTTCTTTGTAATGTGAGCATCTCGGACCAACATGACTAATGGGTTTGTGGACCTCCTCATGTTTCCAAAAGGCATCACACTGTACAGGATGTACAACTTGTCTGTCAAACAAAGTTGATATGAATCAGGCCTCAACAAATAGAAACTTTAATCTACAGTTGCAGATTTTCTATCTTTCTCGTAATTTTTTTTGTCTGTAATATATTAAGAAGAATATAGGAATAATATTAAAAAAAAAGCCCAAACAAATTTATTTTGTTGTTAGAGGAGACAATTTTACATCCATTTAAAAATATTTCATATCCTAAATAGATTACCAAGGTTTACTCTTTACAGCAGAGCAGATCCTAGATCTTCCAAGAGAACTTTGTACCAGTTTGAGACAAAACCAGTTTACCCTACTTACTTAATAACCCTTTAATATAAAGTACTGCCTTAAATAGATTTGGCTGAAAAATGGCGTCCAGCTGTTGCAAAATCCCTGTTGCCACATAAATTAAGTGCAACTACTTTGAAATATCTTTTACAATTCTGCACTGCCAGGACATAGAATATATTTCTGTGGAACTTAAAGATGTATCTCCTCTGCACTCTTGAGATTTGTGACAAAAGGAAACAACCAAATTTTTTATGCTTTCTGCTTCCAAGACCTTAAGCTTATAACTCTCCATATTTGTTCCACTTACTACAGGATAACTGCTTCTGCCATGGAATGTTCAAGATATTTCTCAACCACATGCTTCTCTAACATGTTCTTTGGTTCTTTGTCCAGAGACCACACCAGGTTGACAATAATACTGAAGAAGGAGTTGAGAATTCCTTTTAAAAAACCTTGACCAATTGCTGTGGAAAAAAAAAAAAGAACACTGATAGCTGAGCAGTTCAAAGCAGAAAATATGGTTATTTTTGTAATATTTATAACTTCTTTCATGTTATATGATAAGCTCAAATCCTACAAGTACTTCATAAATTCAGAAATCCTATTAAATTC
>JAHREE010000480.1:20453270-20654943 GCA_033628505.1 Tringa tobata
GGTGGAGCACTGGAACAGGTTGCCCAGGGAGGTGGTTGAGGCCCCTTCCCTGGAGATATTCAAGGCGAGGCTCGACGAGGCCCTGGGCAACCTGGTCTAGTTGGGGGTGTCCCTGCTGACTGCGGGGAGGTCGGACTAGATGACCTTTGGAGGTCCCTTCCGGCCTGGACAACACACTATGACACTATAACCTGCAGATTCTCTGCAAATGGCATTCCTGTTTGAAATCATGCTGGGTGTAGGCTACGTTGTAGACCTTTGTTTCAGAACTGAGCACAGAATTGAGATTTTTTAGGTTACCTAGAGGAACTCAATTTTCATAGGACTTCATCCCTTTAAGGATATGACGTGTAATGTTTTAAAAATCTTTGTCACTGATTGTGATACTGTGTATACTTAAAAAAATGTGATGAAATTAACCTTCCAACAACAAAGAATTTTAAAATTACATGATATCTCACTGCTTAAAACTCAAAGGCACAAATATTGACCTGGTTTTATACAAAGATAATCCTTCCTTCCTCTTAAAATGTCAATACATTAATTATGGAAGAGGTAGAGTTTGGAAGTACTTATGCACATAACTGCACATAAATTCTATTTCATGAGACCAGCATTCACAACCATATATACTCATGAAAAGACATTTTGGAAATTTATTTACTCTTAAAGTAAAATCAGTGATTACACAGAGATGTGTTATTGAGAAGTTGCTCCAGAAACTCAGTTCATTCGTATGTTCAGCAGAAGGGAAATGACAACAGATACAAGAAACCAAGAAATTTGGCTACACCTGAAAAAAAAAAAAATTGCTGAAACACAGGTTTAAAAGAAAAAGTAATCTAAAAAGCTAACAAAAGACAGACTTTATTTAATGAATGTACTGAAAGCACCAAATGGTATATATGTTGCCTAACAAACTCTCGCTGTTCTTGTTGAGAAAAATCTTTCAGCACAGTCCCATAGTGTGGAAAAGCTTTGTACTGTGTTTTCAGCTTCCCAACTTGGTTACCCATCTTGTTGTCTGTCATGCCATTCTACAAAACTGCACCAAGGACTCTACACTTCCCCTTCACAAGAGACATTTCAGTGCCAGCAAGTTCTTTGGCTCGAGCAACGTTGCCATTCCAAAGACGTTGCCAGTGTTGCTAATTGAACTATCGCTGCTCCTGCTGTTCACATTATTTTATCCTGTCTCTAAAAGCAGTGGGACAGGTTCTCCTTGTACAATTTAACTATGAAGAATTATTCCGCAAAACAAAAGAAAGAAGCTAATGATGAATTGGAAGCTATTCACTAATAATGGATAAAACTTACTAAACTAAAACACCAAAAACATTCAATGTTTTAACTAAAGAGTGCAGATTCTATTCACTTTAGTGTGTTTGTGTTTGGCCTGTTTTATACAGACAAAGTATTGAAGAAAAACTGTACTTTTTCCTAGAGTATTTGAAATAGTTTGTTCCTAAGTGAATAATGAGTGCTGCAGCTTCCTCTTAAAAAACAACTCAACTTGTTCTGCCAGCCCAGCCTTGCTCCCTTTTTTAATGCTGTCAAACATTGCTTTCATGCACTCCATGGAAAAGATGAGACCTCTCTTTTATAACTGTTCTCTTTTCAGTTCCAGGTTCAAGCCAAATAGCTGTCTGGCAGCATGGTGTTTTAAATATATTGTTTCTCTACTGCCTTCCTGAGCAGTAATTTCACGTGACTAACAGCCGTACCCATGGGACAGCACTCAGATTTCATCCCCAGTGAAAAGAGTTTAAAGGATGGGTTTAAAGAGTTTTAAGAGTTTTTAGGATGGGACAGAAAGTCTCATCATGGCTCAAGGCTTGACTTTATAACACACTTACTGGGAGCTAGACTGGACATCAAGCCTTTCACACTGCAACTGGAATAAACATCCCAAAATATATTAAATACAAAAATATTTGTTCCACTAATGGAAGTGTCTTGGCTACCATCATGTGGACTCATCTCAATATATCAGAGGAAAGAACTTTTCTGACAGAGTGCTTACTATAATTTGTTGGTTTTTATTTGAATAAGAGATCTAGGAAGATGGTTCCTGACTGAAATATTTTGCTGGAATATCAGAAATGATGTGATGGTATGTTTAATTATCTCTTATTTCTCTTAAGCATGTACAGAATTGCATCAGGGAAAGTGGTGCATCGCATCTATAATTATCTATATCTATCTTTTTATATATCTTTTTATCCATTCACAGCTGTCTATTTTATCATAAAATAACTCAATCAAGTAATACTCATAAGTATCCTTAGATCACTTATCTAAGGATATCTTGTAAGAGTACCGAAGTGCCTATTTGAGTTGTGAATCAAGAACAAATGCTGAACTCAACTGAACTGAATAGTAACTGTAAGAAATTATGAACAGAATGCTGAAAGAGCAGCTTAAACTGAGTAATAGTGAGGCTGGAGTGGTGCATAGGAAAGGGGCCACCATTTGGGGAGCTCCCACTATGCAGAGAGAGTTACTTAAAAACAATCTCTGCCTTCTACTCTTGTGCGGAAAAGTTTTCACAGAGCCACCCAGAGTAAGCATGTACTTATTAACTTAGGTCCAGTGTAGAGGAGTGGATCATTTGCTACTTGCTGAGTAATAATTGGTCCCCTTATAGAGAAGAGCTAGACTAGGAGTGTTCTTTTCCCTAGGGAATAGTGGTAAAACAAAATCTTATCAAACTTGGCCTTCCTTGACCCAATAACAACAAAGGGCATGAATGCAAAAACACTGTCTTTGGGGTTTCTTGCCAGCCTTCATTCAATGTTTGGCCCTTCCTGTCTGGAGAGACAGAGTTCCTTTGCCTTACATTTACAAAGCAGGAATAAATTACGTTTGCTAGGAATAAGTAATTTAAAGTATTTCAAATGTGATTTACTGGACTCTAGTTGGCTTAGAAGTGGCTGGCACTTCACCAGAAATACCCACCATGCCTGACTTTCTGCCAGGGAAAGAAAAAAATGGGCCTCACTGAAGCAAAACCTCCCAACAGTGTATATTTATGGGAAAGGTGACCAGAAAGAACTTCTGTGATCATCCAGTGCGACCTCTTGAATATTACAGAATATTCAAGAATTAAATGTAATCCAGAATATTATATTTACTGGATTTCCCCATGTTTTACACTGCTGTTTGACTAGCAAATGATAGTGTAAAGTACAATCCAGTTTCATCCCTGTGGATTAAACCTGAAGGTAACATGCAGCACTAATGAAAACTACTAAAGCAATCTAATTGCTTGAGCTGAAGCATGAAACACTGCATATAAAATGACTGCGTTAAAATGGGAAAGAGGAAAAATATTCCCAAAGAACATAATAACAATAAAACCAACATACTAACACAAAATCACCATATCATTCATCCATCCACCACTAAACAAACATTATAGGTATCAACTTAGGGTCTATAGTACGCTAAAAGCATCTTTTGCAGCAACATGCTCCTAGCCAAAAGCCACATGGAATAAAAATCTAGACATGGACCATGGTAATCTATATTCTGACAAAATAAGAAGATTCTGAGAACTCTTCAACTATTCAAATACACTACAGGCAGAGTTTTCATCTGTGGTTCCTCCAGGTTCTTCTCTACTTGGAAGATTCCTTATGCTTAGATATTCAGTTCAAGCATTAGCCAAGAGATCAGTTGAAAGTCTTTCAAAACTTTAAAACTAAAATTTCCAGAGCAACATTTGAAAATCATTTCTTCTTTTGAAAGGACAATTAAGGACAGTATGAAAACAGGCAGTCAAGAAATATAATCAGCAGGAGGACGTGATATAGTGCTAGTCTTTGGCTAAGACAACTAGGAAAAGTGAGAAGATAAAAAATGTTCTTTGTAATGTGAGCATCTCGGACCAACATGACTAATGGGTTTGTGGACCTCCTCATGTTTCCAAAAGGCATCACACTGTACAGGATGTACAACTTGTCTGTCAAACAAAGTTGATATGAATCAGGCCTCAACAAATAGAAACTTTAATCTACAGTTGCAGATTTTCTATCTTTCTGGTAATTTTTTTTTTGTCTGTAATATATTAAGAAGAATATAGGAATAATATTAAAAAAAAGCCCAAACAAATTTATTTTGTTGTTAGAGGAGACAATTTTACATCCATTTAAAAATATTTCATATCCTAAATAGATTACCAAGGTTTACTCTTTACAGCAGAGCAGATCCTAGATCTTCCAAGAGAACTTTGTACCAGTTTGAGACAAAACCAGTTTACCCTACTTACTTAATAACCCTTTAATATAAAGTACTGCCTTAAATAGATTTGGCTGAAAAATGGCGTCCAGCTATTGCAAAATCCCTGTTGCCACATAAATTAAGTGCAACTACTTTGAAATATCTTTTACAATTCTGCACTGCCAGGATATAGACTATATTTCTGTGGAACTTAAAGATGTATCTCCTCTGCACTCTTGAGATTTGTGACAAAAGGAAACAACCAAATTTTTTATGCTTTCTGCTTCCAAGACCTTAAGCTTATAACTCTCCATATTTGTTCCACTTACTACAGGATAACTGCTTCTGCCATGGAATGTTCAAGATATTTCTCAACCACATGTTTCTCTAACATGTTCTTTGGTTCTTTGTCCAGAGATCACACCAGGTTGACAATAATACTGAAGAAGGAGCTGAGAATTCCTTTTAAAAAACCTTGACCAATTGCTGTGGAAAAAAAAAAAAAAAAAAAAGAACATTGACAGCTGAGCAGTTCAAAGCAGAAAATATGGTTATTTTTGTAATATTTATAACTTCTTTCATGTTATATGATAAGCTCAAATCCTACAAGTACTTCATAAATTCAGAAATCCTATTAAATTCATTCTCAGAAAAAAAAACTTACAAAACTGGCACCCAAATATATGAAATTATCCACCTTTTCAGCCTTTTGTCTACTTTTTTTTAATGCAGCGTCTGTTAGTTTCACAATATTTTTATGGATTATCAGAAAAAAAATGGGTATATTATCTAAATACATTACTTTTCAAGAAAGAAACCTTGAGAGACAGATAAATATTCTGTTACACCATAACAACTTTCTCACCGTTAAACTCCACTCACCACAAGCAATAGTTGCACTTCAAGGTCACCTCCCTCCTTCCTTCAGGAGGCTCAAATTTCTTCCAGTTAGTAGCTTGGCAACCCTGTCTATCTTCCTTTCCTTACTTACTGGCAATATGGACAGTGTTGGACAGTTAAAAAACAAAACAAAATAAAGCACTCCCTCCCAAAAACCTCAGAAAAATAATATTAAAAAGATATCAGTTATTATTAAGTATTTATTAAGTAAATTTGTATAGGACATATTGTTGGAAGTTGTTAAATACTAGCTTCAGTTAGGATGAAATGCCTTTCTGTTTTTCTTCATCTTCTAAATATAAACATTTAAAATTACTGGAAGAGGTGGGGGAAAGACCCAAGTGTGGTATATAGAACAAGCCCCACCAGCTAGGTTTTTTGGTCACCATGTGATGACCATTACCAATTTTCTGGTGAATCTCAAAATTAATCATGTTGCTGGGTTGCCACATTGATAATCTGTAACAGAGTGGCTTTGCACTTTTTAGGGAGCAGTTAACCCCATTTGATTAGAAGCTGGAGAGGAACTAATTGACAGGTAATATTTGGAAAAGAAAGACTGAGGGAGAGTGCTCAGCTGACAGGGCAAATTCATGTGAGACCAACTGGCAGCATACCAGGGAATTGTACTTACTTTGGGAGGTTTAATTTGAATTAATGAACAGTGCTCTACGAGAAGGGTTTAAAAAGGAATCTGCCTGTATTATTAATTCATTTGGGGCTCTTAAAAAAGTTAGCTGACCTACAGAAGTGCTGTATCTCCACTGTTGAGAAAATTGCAGCCGCCTTTATTTTCACTGTTTATCTCTTTCTGTGTTTTTCTGTCTCTGGTTTATTGGGTTTGTTGTTGGTATGCTTTGTGGGCTTTTCACCCCTTTTTTCTTTTTTGCTGATTAAAAACTACCCTGCTTAATTTTTGTACTTTCTGCTCTGAACTTTGCAGTCTGTTTCCCAAGTTGTCTATTCCCTTGCTGTGAATTACATGTGGTTTTGCTGCCATGTAAATGGCCACGGAAATAGGCAGATTGGACTAGTTATATCCAGCCTGGATGTCCAACACATGAGCTGCTTCAGCAACTGGCTTTATGAAGTGGTACCATGGAATCAGGATTATGATGATAGGTGACTTTCAGGGAGCAACCAATAGCTTTGCCAGCAGCTGCTGGAGCACATTACATGGGCGGTAGCTGGAACTTGTCCAGGGTCATGCAAATTTATCCACTCCCACGGCATTTCTCTACTGCTCTGCACATTACTCTCATCTTTCAACCCTCCCTGGGAATGCTGAACTAGCTTGGGAAGGAAAGATATTAAACATACATTTAGTGGTACTAGAAGTGAAAATTACAAATGTGATTTTCATTTCTTTGCAAATGTGTTTTGTTCAAACTCTGCTAAAGTCTTATAGAAAAAACCCAACAATTAAATCCCCCCCCTGCATCTTTATAAAAAGTAAAGAACATTTTTTTAAATATACATTCTGTATTTGTACATGTATGCGTAGATACATACATATGCTTATATACACAAACAGATACGGTCCACTTAGCCAATCACTGAAGCACAGCCACTTGTGTAATAGAGCACAACAGCTCCTTAACAGTGCAGAAATGTTTGGCAATGATATTAGAACCACTTTGAAATTATATTTTAGGACAGAAAGCTAAGGCAGAAGGGGAACCACTAGGAGAGTTACAGGCAGAACGTACTCATTTTAAGCTACTGTCAGAACATTATTATCTAACCTGAAATCAATTAAGGATGTGAAGACCAGCATCTCTGCTCTTAGGAATGGGCACCTGTTAAAATAGAAACACTTAAGAAGATATTAAACCAAAGTAATTTTCCACAAAACCACATTTCTCTGTATTTATTCACCTGAAGAAGTGCACTTGAAACTAAAGTGAGCCGGAACTTGAGCAATATAAGAAGAGTAAAATAGGGCAATCCATGGGATTGGGAGGCAGATGGAGAAGGGAGGAAGCTTCATGTATTATACACAGACAGGTAAATGAAAAGCAATTAATGTTCTAAATCCATGCTCTATTTTGTAATGAGTTTTTCTGTTCAGCTATCCACAGTGACTGCAAGGTGAAATGCAAATTTATATTTGTATCTCCTATCTTGTCATTACTGCTTTGTTGGAAAGAAGACAGGACCAAAGTTATACCTCTCCTGTATAGGATAGATATCCTGTCCTGTTACACAAAGATGCCATGTGTATCTTTGATCTTAATCAGCAACAGAGACAGATGCAAGTATTATCATGTGTAATGCATTAATTGTATGTCTGCCCCTCACATGTGATTAAGCATGCAGATGAAGTTGTTTCTTGTATCTCCCCCTTCTTCCCACATCTATTTCCATGCTCACCTTAATGTTCTTAAAGTTTTTCCTTCAACATTTTACCCCATTTATATTTTAAATATAATTAATATGCAGGCAGTAAAGACAACTGATTTTCTTAAGTGTCTTCGAAGAAATGAATTTTCAGATGTCCTTTAGTTAAGGCAGAGAGGTAGAACAGTTCAGAAAAGGCAGTCATTCTGCAAAAGGCCCATAGATTATAAGATGGTGTCACAGACAAGATACAAACAAGCTAGAGGAGAATAAGTTTGAAAAATAGCAGGGTGGAAATGATGTAAGATAACCAATGGTGATGTTGAAAATGTTCATCTGATTGGGATTCAGGAAGGGAAAAAATGAAGGATGATATGATTAGCAATGGTAACTGGGATTCTGCCCTGAGCTACTGAGAGTAGTGTTTTTGCATAAGGGATCAAATGATTAGGACACTTTTTTTTTTTTCAGAAAATGAAGTTGACATATTGGCAAAAATATTTGCAAAATTTCACATCTTTTCTGCCCTGTGCAATATAAACAAAAATATGATCAACAAAAAAAAAACAGATAGCAAAGGAAAAATAAGCACCAGTAAACTTAGAAACAACTATATTTATCTGATGAGACCAGAAATCCATGTAACTCAGTATTCTCTATTCAGTGTAAGTCAATAGCACAGGATCTATGTAAAAAGTAAAGTAAGAAGACAAAGATACAGTGATACATCCCTCAACTCTTTTCCAGAATCTATCTGTCCATGGCTTAGAAAGTAAACGAGACACAAGTTACACTAATTGTTGCTTTAAATGGAAAAGTGTAGTTAATATGGTACACCAGAGGAAAACAACAGAAAATTAAAATCATAGAAAACAGAGAAATAAAGAGCTACTTCTTAATACCAGTTCCTTCAGAGCACACAGAAAAATAGTAGCCAATGCCATTACATCTCAAGAAAATGGTATTTATCAGAGACATATTAACTATGGTAAGAATCTTATTACCCTGCATGAAAATACTGAAATGGTTATTTTTGAAAATTATAGTCTCTATTTTTCTAAAGTAGTGAAGGTTTTGGACAGAATTCCATCAAGAAAGGATGATGGTATGGGATGGTGTGCCTGTTAATACTAGAGAAATTAACTATGGATAAGGGCTGAGGAACCATTCCAGAATGTCTGTGCCTGACTGTAGGGTTTTCCTACCTAGGCAACTCTGTAATTGTCTATATTTCTATCTATTGTCTATATTTTCTTTTTTTTCTTTTTTTTTTGTTTTTTGTTTTTTTATGGCAATATAATCTGTTTATACACTAATATCTTTTAAAAAAAAGAATCCTTCAAACAATTTCTTTGGAATATACATAGTAATAATATGATTATTACAATAATTACTCCAAATATACGTGTTACATACATACATTATTGTTCAGGTTATTTAAAATCCATGCACAATATCAAATGTGTAGAATTATATGTCAAAATGATATACCATATTTTCAAATTATGGAAATAAAAATTAATCATTATGATTTTTACCGAAGATTAGTATTTCCATAGCCTTTCTGTAGTAGAGGGAAAGAGCACAGGGGAAGTAAAATATTTCTAATGTCACAGGGTATGGATTTCCTTGACTTGTAGCTCCACTGGCATTCCCTCTCAATCACACTGCTTCTCCAGCTGAATATATATCAGTGTTTGCATTTGTGAAGAATTCACATGCATAAAGCTTTATTCTTTATCAGATTTTGGCCACAAGTTGATACATCGCTTAATTCCACCTGTTCTACACAAACAATCGTGTACAAAGCCTCCATGCTGTACATCTTGGGAAAAAAAATGCAAGCTAGAAAGTCTATAAATAAACAGTTTTGATTTTCAGCCAGTATCCCTAGTTCTGTGATCTTTTATACTGACTATAACTTTCCTCATTTTACACAAATCAAATAAATATATGTATCTTTAAACAAAATGTTCCTCTACTCTGGCTGGAAAAAAATTGAATAAGGCTGGTGGCTTTTATCAACTTTTTTTCTGAAAAATTCAACAAAACAACAATCAAAGGCTGGCAAACTGGTAAATCTCCCTTAACTTTTCTTAAGTTCCTTCATTATTTCTTGCTCCTGAGCTGCACAAAGAAACAGAGCACATATTCCACAGTCTTTATTTTACATCTCTGCTCTAATAAGCCCCAGCCTAACTCACTGGTTTCTCCATATTACTGTGATTTATTTATAATTTCCACAACAGCTAGGTTGAATTTAGCAAGCAATTTGGTGCAAATGTGTGGATCGGTAGATCGAACAGGTTGTGAGGAGGCCTCTCATGTGTCCCTGCATAGTGCACTAGGAGTTTATTTCAGATCAGATTTAGTCTTCCGAGGAGAGGATTTCAACTACTTGATGAAAAGCTCTCTGAAGGGAGAAGGCAGCAGCACACACTGAAAGCCTTAGTCATGACCCAGCCCATCCCGTGGTTTGGACCTTATTTTCTCCATTAAGCATTGGAACACTTTCTGAAAAGAACCATTGTTTATTTTCCTCCAAAAGGAACCAAGTTGCAACATACTAAAACCACCTAGGGAAACTGAGGCTACCCTCAGTAAACAACAACAATCAAGGGATTAATTTCTAAGCAGCACCACCACTCTGACCATGCTCATTAATGGAAATGTAGCTAATGCCTACACAAAATTCCTTTATAGGAACCTCTGCCAAAGCAATAAACCAGACCCAAACTAGAGTGGAATGTTCTTTTCCTTATCGATATCTAAACCTACTTTTCCCCTTTGAAACTGCCTCACTTGTAGGGCCTGCCCAGGAAAAAAAGCTGTAAGAGAAATGACTTTGAGGACCTCACAAAAAAACCCACTCTTGATCAATAAGCACTAAATTTACAGTCTCTAGCATAAGCAAATGCCTTTACAGCATTTGCAGGCTTCTACAAGTACATGAGCAGTAAAAGGAAGATGAGGTTAAAGTGGGCCTGCTGCTGACGATAAGGGCAGGGAACTGGTCATAAAGGATGTGTATGTGCCTGAGGTACTAAATGCCTTCTTTGCCTCAGTGTTTGCTGTTAAGACTGTCACTGAGCAATCTCAGGACCCTGACACCAGTGGAAAAGGCTGGTGCAAGGTAGATTTGCCCTTGGTTGATGAGGATTGTGTTGGACGACATTTAAACAGACAGGAGAAACACAAGTTCTGATGGGACAAACATGAGGACCTCATGAGATGGGATGCACCCACAACTGCTGAGTGAGCTGAGCCATTCCATTGTAAATCGAGTTTAGATAATCTTGGAAAGGTCTTAGTGGTGGTGGGAGGTTCCTGAGGACGGGAAGAAAGCATTTGTCATTTCTATCTTCAAGAGAAGAAAGAAGGAATATTCAGGGAAGCTGGTGTCTGGAAAGGGGATGGAGCAACTAATCTTGGAAAGCATTTCTAAAGAAATTAAGAACAAGAAAGCGATTAGGAGTAATCATCATGGATTTACAAAAGGGAAGGCGTTCTTGCTCAACCTGATAGGCTTCCACAATAAGATGTGTAGATGGTAGGCAAGGGAATAGCAGTTTATCTTTAGCAAGGCTTTCAACACTGTCTCTCATAACATCCTCAGACACGCTGATAAAGTACAGGATAGATAAATAGACAGTGAAGGGGACTGAAATGAGGCTGAACTGCCAAGCTCAAAGGGTTGATTAGCAGCACAAAGTCCTGGTGGACAGGGGTTAGTGCTGGGGCAAATATTGCTTAGTATCTTAGTGGATGATAGGGCAAAGTGCACCATTAGCAGATTTGCAAAAAACACAAAATTGGGCAGAGTACTGGGCATGAGATATATGCTGCCATTGAAAGACCCTGTGACAGACTGGAAAAGTGGGTCAACACAAGTCCCACAAGGTTCAACAAAAGGAAATGCCAAGTCCTGTACCTGGGGAAGAATATCGCCATGCACCAGTACACAGTGGAAAACAGCTTTGCAAAAATGTCTTGAAAGTCCCGGTGGACACCAAGTGGACCATGAGTTGGCAGAGTTCACTTGCAGAAAAGACCAACAGCACCTTGGGCGGTATTTGGCAGAGCATCACCAAAAGGGTAACAGAGGTGATTCTTCCTCTCTGTCCAGCCCTGGTAAGACATACCTGGAATGCTGGATCCAATGCTAGTCTCGCAGTGCGAGAGACACGAACATGCTGTAGTGAGTCTAGCTAAAGGCCACAAAGAGGATAAAGGGACTGGAGCATCTTCCATGTGAGAGGAGGCTGGGAGAACTGGAACTATTCAGTCTGGAGAAGGGAACACTCAGGGTAATCTTATCAATGTGTATGAATACCTGATGTGAGTTGTAAAGGCAGATCCAGACTCTTCTCAGTGGTACCCACTGACAGAACAAGAAATAATGGATACAACCTGGAGTATGATAAATTCCACTTAAACCAAAGCAGAAACTTTTTTACTGATAATCAAACACAGAAAGTTGCCCAGAGAGGCTGTGGAGTGGCCATCCTTGGAGATACTCAAAACCCACCAGGACACAACCCTGAGTAACCTGCTCTCACTGACCCTGCTCTAAGCAGGGAGTTTGGACCAGATGGTCTCCTGATCAATCTGGAGATGAAGATCATCTGGATCAGATGATTTCATTTGTTCTATGAGTCTGAGACTGTTCTTTGGACCCAGAGAGAATCACCAGTTCCTGTGGTAAAGCACCTATCTATCCCTTTGGTACCAAACAGATGTAGAAACAATCCAGAAAAGGAGCCCATGATCAGATTTTAAGTTTCAGGCAGAAGACCACGCTAGCTCACATGAGCTAGTTTACTAGAGCAACAAACATAATTGATAGACTCACATTTATAACCGTTAAAGCATGTACTCTACAAAAGATTCATTAATGCCTCTTACTTAAATTGTATGTGAGATTAACCACACACTTCACAGCTAACGCTTCTGTCTTTATGACAACTGCCCCAAAAGATTTCAGCTGAATCTGAAATTGTTTTAATTGAATTGAGGTCTATGTTGTATTTTCATGTTAAATATACATTGCGAGTATCAAAAGTGGAGTCTGTGTTTAATTGCAACATGTTAATCTGAGAGTTTTATCATACACTTTTCAAGTTGAGGTGTACTGTACAGATTGTTAGTGCTCTGTTATCCTGGAAGTGATCATATTTCTATTTCTTGACTTTGTGTTTTTATGCCTGCTACCTAGAGTTTCTTTCTACCTGTTGCAAGAGTTGCAACTGCATTTCCTGCCTATACCTATATTCAGATGGATGTATAAAAATGTATTTAAGTAGCATATGTTGAAATCCAGAATAAACAGTTTTGTTTTTTTTTCCTGGATTAAATGTGGCTCTTTAAAAGAGAAAACTGTTAAAGAGATTTGGTCTCCCTGGTCTCCCTGGTCAGAGAAACCATGCACCTCATATGCATGTTTTCTAAGAAAGAATGATAAGGGATGGAAGTGGAAAATTTAGTTTGGTTAATGATCTTGCGTAAATTTCACAAGCAAAGAACAGGTTCATCTAGCCCTTGTGCACCTAAAGGTTGAGATGACAACTTTGTTATAAGCCTATGGGAATTTGTCATCCAAAAGTATTTGAAACATAGTTGGAAATGCAATGTTTCAATAATCTCTTTAGTGTCAGACAAGATGTAGTTTCGGAATTCCGTCAAAAGGCAACTTTAATTTTTCTTGTCCTTATGCTAGTAAATAATCTTGGCTGACAACTGAATATACAGAGAGGAAGAAAGATGTGTACAGAGACAAAACAAAATTAGAAGTAATAGTTTTCTATCAGTCATGCTAAGTCGACTATTTCTTCTTTGTGTTAATCTTGGTTACAAATTCTCATACAACTGTAAAGACCAGATTTCCTAAGATGCATTTTCCTCTAACAGTGCAACAACCGTGAGCTTTACCGGTAGATTTTTCTTTCTTACATTTCCTTTGGCATCTCCTTTATCATCTAGATAGTATGACGTGTTTCAGCTATAAATAGAGGTTCCTAAATCATGTTTTGCCCTTTTTTCTTTTTCGTGTCATATCATCATGCTCCCATGAGTCATTGGGAATTCTAGGTTTTAGCTTTGCTTTTAAGTGGCTCATATCTTTTATGTTATTCATTCTAAAAACTTAGTTCATTTCCCCATATAATATTTTCTTAGGAGCCTTTGAATCAGACTTTTTTATTAGGTAGCTAGCACACCTTAGTAACTTGTGGCATCTACGGATGGTATATTTGCTTTTTTCAAAATTCACAGTATTTAGTATCATATACCACTAATAAATTGTCATATTTCTAAAGTGCTCCCTTGGTATACTGGAGAAGAAGAAAAGGGAAGAAAGCTAATTATCTGGGGTAGTGAATTAAACTAAAGCTATACCAGTATCCACAACAAAATATTCATACTTAAAATTAACAGACACTAAGTATAAGATCCATTGAAAATATGAAATTTGGAGTGGATCCCAAGCTCAATCTTCTAAACATCTGAGGTCTAAATTTAACTTTCTACATTTACTTGTAAAGAAAATGGAAGTTTTTCAATGCAGCTTAATTCCAGGATAAAATTCAAATTCAAAACTGAGAGAATTTGATCTATTCAGGTACCATTAAACCATCATTTTTTCTCTGTAATTATAATCAGTCATCAAGTGCTCCATGTATACTTTGAAATAAATAAATAAAAATTAAGATTGAATTTTCTAAGAACTGGAGTAGAAAAAAAGAAATAAAACCCGTTCTTTTTTTTTTTATCTTATGTACTTTAAACTAAATACAAGATAGGAAATTAAAAAAATCTTTTATAATATATTGTGATTAAAATATAGCCAGGTACTGCAATTTGCCCTGAATGGACGTAGTCCAAGTTCCGGTTCAGAAGAAGAGAGATGGTAGGGGGAAGAACATACTCCAAACCACTGCAGTGATTTCCTGTGGAAATTGTCAAATTTTAATCAAGAATTGCAAAATTTTTTTCTCCTATTAAAAACATTGTTTAGGTATGAGTTGAGACCAGATTAATGCCACCCTACTGATTTTCCACAGCTACTCGGAAAAAGAATACAGTAATATTTCTCCTGTTATTTCCAGATGCAGATCACATAGAGAAAAGTCAATATGGCATGTATCATGCATGATTACAGCAAGTTTAACAGATCCCCTTATATGGTTAGTATGGTAATACGTTACTATTGAAACATTATTTTAGAAAGGGACTGTAAAATTATCCATTACTGAAGGAATGGAGAAAGGGAAAAAACAAGGATGGCTTTTAATGAACTGGAATAAACTGTTCTGACACGGCTTTCAACTGCAGGTGGGTCTCAGAGCAGACAAGGTTAATAGTGGTAATATCAGGCACAACTGAATCAAATGAAAGTCAGGAGGAAATAACTGGCATGTCAGAGATCAGACTTGGTAAAGCTACTTCAAAATCTGGAGGAAAACTGGAAAACTGCGGAGTGTTTTAGAATAAGTATAAATGAATGTGAAGTTTTTAAGTCAGAAATAATCATTTCACTGCACACTGTGACTTTCTTCATGGCTCATCCTATGAATTTCAGTGTCTTGCACCTCTCATGAAGTCTATGGATAGAAGAATAGTAAATAATTTAGAGAATGTTTTTCATCAAAGCAGTTAGATATGCTTGATGAGTAAGATTGATTTAAAAATACACTTCTATGAAGCAAAAAAAATGTACAGAGATATAGATACACTTCCAGGTAACCACTAGCTGTAACTTAAGTGCATGGTCCCTTTTGTGCTCTTGTGCTCTACACTTTCTGAAAGCAACACTCACTGCTGGCAATAAAGGTTTTGAGTACACCTAAAATTAGTGATGATACGCTCCCAGATTTTTCCCCCAGGACATGGTCACACTCGTCTCTCACATAGAGCTGCTTCATTAGCATGGAAACAGGAATGAAACAGAGTACAGGAGAGCAACCATGTGTCAAGCCTTGCCTGGTATAAAGTTATGACGTAGAAAAGGAATGTAATAATAGCATCACAAAGCACTCTTTGTGCTTTAGGGACATGGTGAAAAAGACTTGTATCTTGCCTATGGATTTTTATGGTCTCTGACAAACAGAATTTGTCCCATTAATCTTATTCCCCAAAGTCCTTGAAAGTTCCTATTTCAAATAGAAAGTCATGAAAAAGGTACGTGTGCTGCTGCCAACCACCTTGAATGTGTTACTCTTGATGACTCAAACTACTCGAGTGCTGTATGCCACCTTGATGTGTTCATGAAGCAGTGGCTTCTTAGCTTCTGGTGGACTCACACCGGTACTTTCTGTAATGTAACTCACTAAACAACAGCAGATCTGATTGGCGAGGTTCTCACCACTGCTATTATCTGGTGAGGATTTTCTAATGCTCTTTGATGCTCTAAATTAACATGTTTCCCTTGCAGCGTGCTTAACAGTCAGAACCTAATGCAGCCTATAAGTCTTGTCACCACAGTACTAAAAACCTAACTAGTTTCTGCACTTGCATGTGTAATTAGGACTATCAGTCTCTTTAATTGCCCTCTATTAAATAACCCTTCTCACTTGATCTAGTATTTTTCTTCTGGGACTTTCTACCTGCTGATATTGACAAAGTGTGGCCATCTCATCAGGCTGACATACAAGGGTTGCAGGAATATCACTTGTGACTGCCATTTCATGCTTCATTACAGCTGTGCATCTCAAATCATAACACTAATTAGCAAACAAGTCTCTTCTTCACCTGCCTGCATGATACAAAATAAGATCACTGGCAGGCTGAGCAGCCAAATTAAAGTACTTTACCATACATCTAAATGGTCAGTACAGCAGTCTTATTCTGCCTGTCACAACTGCTCCATGTTGCTGTTGCAAACTCATCATTTTAGATACGTGTTAGGATAAGGTTTATCTTGCTCCCATTTTCCCTAATACAACAGAAAATTTTACATGTGAATTAGTTATTAGCTCTCATAACATGATCAGTACACCAACTTGTTCCTCTAGTCATATATTCACCAATATCCACACAGTTCCACAAATTTTTAGTCAGAAGCAGTTAAAACAGAATCATAGAATAGTTCAGGTTGGAAGGCACATTAATGATCATAGAGTTCCAACTCCTCTGCCACAGGGGACACCTCCCACTAGACCAGGTTGTTCAAGGCCCCATCCAGCCTGGCCTCGAACACTTCCAGGGGTGGAGCAACCACAACTTCTCTGGGGAACCCATTCCAGTGCCTCACCACCCTCACAGAAAATAATTTCTTCCTAATATCAAATCTAAATCTACCTTCTTTCAGTTTAAAACCATTACCCATCATCCTATCACTACACTCCCTCATAAAGAGTCCCTCCCATCTCTCCTGTAGGCCCCCTTTAGTACAGAAAGGCTGCAATAGGGTCTCCCCAGACCTTCTCTTCTCCAGGCTGAATAGCCCCAACTCTCTCAGCCTGTCTTCATAGGGGAGATGCTTCATCCCTCTCATCATTTTTGTGGCCCTCCTCCCATTCCAATAGGTCCATGTCCTTCTTGTGCCGAGGACTCCAAAGCTGGAGGCAGTACTCCAGATTGGGTATCACAAGAGCAGAGGCAGAATCACCTTGTTTGACCTGCTGGCCATGCTTCTTTTGATGCAGCCCAGGATGTGGTTGGCCTTCTGGGCTGGAAGCACATATTGCCAAGTCATGTTGAGCTTCTCATCTACCAACACCCCCAAATCCTCTCCTCAGGGCTGCTCTCAATCCCTTCTCCACCCAGCCTGTATTTGTACTTGAGATTTCCCTGAGCCACCTGCAGGATCTTACACTTGGCTTTGTCGAACTTAATGAGGTTTGGACAGGTCCACCCCTCAAGCCTGTCAAGGTCCCTCTGGATGGCATCCCTTCCCTCCTCTATGTTGACTGCACCACACAGCTTGGTGGCATCGGCAAACTTGCTGAGGGTGCACTCAATTCCAATGTCCATGTCACCAACAAAAATGTTAAAGAGCACCGGTCCCAATACTGACACCCGAGGCACACCACTTGTCACTGGTCTCCATTTGAACATCAAGCCATTCACCACAACTGCTTGAGTGTGGCCATACAGCAAATCCCTTATCCACTGAGTGGTCCGTTCATCAAATCCACTCCGATTTACAATAGCTCCAGAAGTATCTTATGCATGTACTCACATACCAGAGAAAGAAATAATTTCTAATATCTTTACCTTGTCCACCCACTGGAGACAATTAAGCAATTTTCCCCGCATTTGTATATATTTAAAATGCTATCTACCCTGTTACTCCATTCACTCACCCATACATACAGTAATCTGAAATGTATCCTGCACTCTCATATCATTTAATCCCAGTATCGCTGCAGGAAATTACACAAATTACCACTGACATTTTTCAGACTAGTGTCGGGATACAGAGAGTCCATGACTTGCCTTAGTTAGCAAAGCCAGACTCTGAGAAAGAGCTGTGAATAGACCTTAGATTTACAATCTCATAGCCAAGTGCTCAATCTTAATAAATCTCTACTACTTCTATCCAGAGTAGGGATGATGACACTGCCCTAACCTGCAACAGGAACTTTCAAGAGAAACATTATCTGTTAATTATTAGTTCTTATGTGGGTTGTTTTTTTTCACAACTTCTATGGTTAGAACCCATTTTTGTTATAAGCACTTTCACAATAGACTACTTCTAGAAATCTCTTGATCCCACAGTGCCTATGATAAGGATACCAAAAAGGAAACAGATGAATCTAAAATATCAAATCCTTCCAAAAGCTGAAGACTTATTTTTTCCACTTCAGAAGAAATACCTTTATCTCAGAGCACAGCCTATATATGAATAGTTTCCACATAGTCCTGGAAAAAAATCATTCCGAGTGAAACCATTGCTGGATTTCTTTTACTGTTTTGCAAAAATATATAAAGCTAATGCCCCTAGACAAAACAAACAAACAAGCAAACAAAACAAACAAAAATCCTAAAGAAATTGCAATTTCCTATGAAAGTTGAAGACTGAAAATTTTTTTCAACCGGATAATTACCTCTCCAGTGTTTTACATTTGGGGAATCCTCACTGTTAGGTATGATACACTAAAGCAAATGGATGTCCAAAGGCAGATGCTTTGTACCATACACACAGATAGGAAAAGGCAACTACTGCCTCTACATACTGTACAAACTAAAGAAAGAGCCCAGCTACCAAAAAATTGTAGGACACTCTAAGCCTTCAAAACATTAATGAAAGGACGATCAGAAGCCCTTCCAAGTAGCCTTTGAAAGGATGCGCTAGTTTTAATGTGGTTCTATTGAGCTCTCTTGCCATACAGAGAAGACGAAGCCATGGCTTTGCCCTTCTCTACTCCTTTGATGAGTCGTTGCTCTAATCTGTGGCAGGACTCAAATACACAAATATATCTGCCCTGCCTCACTGCACAAGACAAGAGAGGGAAGTATAGTCTTTTGTATGACCTCATTAAAACCCCACACAGCATAGTACAAGCACTCTATCACAGCACTGAGGTTGCAGCAGTGAACATTTTCAGGATATTGCCCTGTTGCAACTTCTGGCTGCTGTAAGAGAAATAAATGTGGTTTCTTTTTTTCATAACCCTAAGAATGTTGAAGCCGTTAAAACTAAGCAAAAAGTCCCACGTTTTAGAAAAAGCAGATTTATCAGTTATAAGCCAGAAAAAATCCATTCACTTAGCTATGTGACTAAGTAAGACATCAAGAAAGTAATGAATTATGGTAGCATTTGTTGTCTTGTTGTATCTTAAAAGGGAAGGGTATCCACATTTATACACTATGGATGCATTTAAATTTGGATTCACAACAGGTAGGAAAAAATTTTAAGGAAATAAAGGAACCAGGAGTGAATATTTATGAAGAAAGTCAATCCATAAATCAAATTATTTAAGATGGTGCCATCCCTCTCTTGACTTGCTTTTCTCCTTGAAAACCATTTGGATGAGCGGAAAGTCTTCTCTCATTCCAGTAGTGTCAAAGAAAAGTAGTCCCAAACCCAAGGCCCCTGTTTCACAAGAGTCTTACTACACCCTAGCAAGAGAGGATGGCGATTTGATGCAAACAAGGTACTTTCAGTCCAGTTAGTGGAAGTCACAAGGGAACTGCTGTTCTCCTGGAGCTCTCTGCCTGGCAGCCTATCCCTGGGCTCAGGTGGTTTTGCCTCTCAGTGAAACCCTGTGGAAGTCCCTGGAATGCTATGAAGTACACTGCTGCCTCCAGGCCAGTGGGTCAAACCACACAAAGATGTCTTATGGCTCCAATCCTGTGCATGCTGATTCCCACTCCCCCTGCTCTGGATCAGGGGAATCGCTGTCTGAACAGCCAGGACAGCACAGTCATATGCCTGGGACCCTGCAATGGGACCACAACATGACTGCAGGGACCAATAATGGGAAGAAAGGGAGGTTACATTTCTTTGGCCACATTTTATAGACACTTACCTTCCCTATTTGCCTGAGCGCAACAGCCAGATGTGGCCAAACAGCATTTAAGATGAACTGTCCCACAGTCCTGGTGGACCAAAGTGGCATTGGGCATTGCTAACTGAGTTTTTTCATCACTTCTCTATTCTGCAGGAATATTTGAATGCATTGCCAGTATATGATAGCAATAACAACTTCACCTTAAGATTTTCAGTATGAGAACACCTCCACTAATGTCATATAGGAAGCTATTTGTTATCTTCAATGCGGTGTTTCAAGGGGCCAGAGAGCCTGATGCTGGTGGGCTTGAACTGCTTAGGCAGTGTGCAAATAAGAGCAACAGCATTTTACACTTGCAATGACTCATTTTGCCTCGGCAAAACAGACCCATGGGAGGTTGAAGAATCCCATTGATTGAAGAATCAATCCCTGTAAATATATCTTTGAGAACAACTACATTTAGGTTTTTTATGCTGAAAAGCTTGATTTTGTTGTGCTATACAAAGTTTAGTCCTTCATTCAAAAGTCTTGCTCTACTCACTTGTATCAGAAAAATACCAGCTGATGCAGTGCCACCTGATAGGCAATGACAGCAATTAGATTGCTTACAAATTTCTTCTTCTGAAGAGTTACTCTACAAATGCTATAATTGACTCTTTACTTGACCGCTCTTTATAGAAAGGCAACTTACCAGTCTAGATCAAATCTATTGATTATCTGCAGTAATATAATAAATAAAATTAAAAATAATGTTACTGTAAGGGACACAAATCAAGAAAAAATCCCAACAAAATAAATGACTTCTGTAGCCTCTGAATTTCCTGGGGAGGCAAGATAATTCAGTATAAATTTAAGATTTTTTGAACAAAAAAATCTTTGCTTATAAATTACTTTGTATTCATTTGGGTGTATTTATGCCAGCTGAGAATTGTACCACTGTCATTGAAGGCTGAAATAAATAATACTTTGTTATTTACAGTTTCTAGGATGTCTTTAATTAACCAGAATGCATTGCAAAGTTTTCAAGGAAACAAGACAGTCCTTCCTATCTACAAAACATTTATCATGGTCATTCACCATATCCTGAACTTTGAAAACAAAAGGTCATCTAGTGGTTAAAGATATAGTGCTCAGATCATTTAGCTGATTCTGAGACATGACCATAAATGTCATTGGTTAGTCTTAGATCATGAAATGTTTCCTAAGTGATTTTAAATCTATGAATATAGAAGAAATTTATATACCAGAAAACTGTAATTGACCCAATATTCATCCATTTCTGGTAGTCATATATAAACGATACAGTGCAGAACCACTGGAAATTGTATGAATCTGTTTAAAGGAAGTCTTTATATTAACACATCTATGCTTTGATAATGTGAGAAATTATACATGTGCAGAAAAAGTAAAATTTGCTTTTGTAATCTGTGAAATAGAATTATTTCCTAAAGCAGAGTTTATTAATGCCATTGGTGCAACTTACACTCCCAGGTAACTTTGAGACTTTGGAAGCCAAAATATTTCTGACTTGTTTTTTTTTAATATTTTTCCATCTTTGTTTCCATTTGCATGTGCTCACATTTATTATAGCCTTTAAAACAGTTTTGCTATGGCAATCTGATAGAAATTTTTTTAAACCTATCAATAGGTCCAATCTAATAAATTACAGATTTAATTATTTGTAGATCTGTAAGATGAAGGTCTTGACAAAAGCTAAGAACCAATTCGTCCTCTGTTGTGCAAGGCACAGCGGACTCTGACACAGAGAAACTCTCTGGATGCTGGAGGAACACAGGCCGTGGCCCATGCCCTACCAGCTCCAGCTTACTACATGTTACCAGGGTGAGTTAGGATATTGTTTATTCAAGATTTCACTGCTTTAATTGCACTAAGTATGTTACTCAACACAGATTTTAATGTAGGTTTTTGTTTGAGCACACAAGCTAGCAGCACAGTATACTTTTCAAAATAAAAGGCCTATGCAAAAGGGTAGTAGAAAATGATGCTGCCTATCAGTTATACCTAGCCAGTGTTTCTCTTCCATTTGCCTGCCTTCCTATAGAGCTTTATCTGCTGAAGTGGAAGGGAATAAGACCTATTAGGGCACTCATAAATAAAATCAGCACTGCAGTGACTGGACAACTTGCTGGCAATTCAACAGAAATTTTTTTTCCACAATATGTATGAAAATTTTTATCAAGGGAAAACATTTCAGGACATGAATTCATTTTTTCTTAGGTCAGGAGCACAGGGTTCCTCCTCCATCTTCTCAGGCTTGCGTTTAATAGCTTCAGTGGATCTGGGACAGGTCCCCAGCGCACAAGTGCTATATCCTGATGTAGAGCTGCTTCAGCTACTTGTCTGTATATTTGTCTCTGAATTGTGCTGGTCAGCTTGTGACTCTTAGCTCTAATTACCTCCTTTACAGGTTATTCTATAATCATCTCAGTCATAAAGCTCTTATTTTGTTTTTCAAAACTTCTGCAGGCATCATTGGAACTTAAAACACCCAGGATACAATATTAAAAGTGTAACTCTGTAGAAAAATGTTCTCAGCAAACTGGTACTTCTCTTTGTTGACTCAATGACTGCCTATCAGACAATATTTTTGTATGAGGACCATACCTGTAGTCTCATTTATATGGATCTTTTATCTTTTGGGGTTTTTCTTCTCATCGTGTCCCCTCCCCCCTACAACAACAACAATATTCTCTGAAAGCAATGGCAAATTGACATTTTTTCCTAGACAAGTTTCTCACATGCTGTTATTTTAAGACAGAGGTGTGTTTTATTAAAGTATTTTTGCATAAACTATGAATAATAAAGTAGTTAGTTTTATGAAGGAGAATGAATTTGAAGTTAAATCCATTTGATGTTTCTTTGCAGATACCACAAAATCCTTCAGTGCAAACAAGACTTGGATTTTTCCCACAGAGTACTACTTCCTCTGCTCCCCGCTTCCCCCCCACCCCATCTCTTTTCTCCTTCAATAATTTTTGTATCCTTTCATAAAATTCCCATCTGGACATCCAAAACTTCTTACACCACTAACTCATCAACTCACATTTCACAAATAATGGTTTTCAACTCAATCAGTCATGCTGAATTTCTGTAAGCCTACAATGTTCATGACTGTAGCATCAAGATATATTTGCTCATTTGTTATATATTTCATGAAGTAAACTAGACTGCTGCATAATGCAATATAACTTTTATGCATCATTGTGCTTTTTATACAGATTGAACTTGTCTGTATAAGGAGACATTTCGTCAGTTAACAGCTTCAGCATCTGAAAGCCTTTAGACTCATTTTTATACACTGAAGTAATGTGAAATGGCAGGGAGCAGGAAAAGAGAAACTGGGGACAGTTCTAAGGGAAACAGCTCACTTTCTGTGAGCTTCCTGGATCATTAAATGCAGTGTGCATGGTCTGATTTTTTTTTTCCCTTCTTCTCTGCCTTCTGAAAATGGGGATATGGGGTTTCTTGAGGCTGTGGAAACTTAAATTGCTGCAGATCTGCTTCAGTATTTGTGAGGTGACTGCTCTAACCACCACGTGACAGTCTCAAAGGTTCATTTAGCACCGCTATAGCAACCAGTAAATAATTAAACATAGTGCTCTGTCTCAAACTCCAAAGCTAAAGAGTCAGGGATAATGAGAGGCTCCTTGGAGCCTAAGGACGTAGCTTACATTCAATCATTGTGTTATATTATTTGCTAACTGAATACTTCTTACTTTCATATCAACTGTTCTCTTTTAACTAAAGCACAGAGAAATATGTATGGAATGCACATCCTAATGCCAATGAAATAAGAAAGGCTAAATTTTGCTTGCAGAACAATACTGAGCATTGACATCAACTAGGGGAAGTTTGAAGGCAGACACAGAAAGGCTAGTTCAGCTGACAGGTGAAAAATGTTTCAGTTATGCTAACTTAACTGATTCTGTGCAAAATTAGCCCTGTAGATGCTAGACTGTAAACATGATTTTTTGCTGCTGGGAAAAGTAAAAGATGTGACGGTTTTTAAAGTGCATTTGCCTTCTAGATCTAACAAGCTGAATTAGACTAGAGTAACATGTTTAAAAAGAGATCCAATTCTTATTTTTCTCACAACTACCTGCTAAAAGATGTACAGTTTTCTCTAAAGTTTTTGGCCTGCAGGCCTGAATGTTTCATCCAGCAAATCAGAAATGAAAGCAAAATGGGAGATGGGATAAAACATTTTAAAATGACTTAAAAAGGACAGGCTATTAAGGCTTACAACAGGCTCACAAGATTTTCTAAATAGATTATCTGTTTTCCTGCAATGGATAAAATTTGCCAAACATTTGATGTTGTGCTCTGACTATGCCAAGAATCTAGGAGCATAAGAGAGAATTTTATTTTATTTTTTCACAGAGGAATTGGAAAGGGAAAGAAAGATGGACTCCTCATTCAGAAGCAAAGGGCATTTGCTATAATGTACAGAACATCCTTTTTGTGTGTCCTGAGTTTGAGATGTTGAAGGAGATGCAATGCTGCTGCTGCAGGAACAAAGGCTCTTATCCTAGTTTACGGATGACAACCAGCAGCATATCCACCACATTAGAATATTGCACCTCTAGAAAAACATGTTATAGGGGCTGCTGACTTCTGTTTTCCTTTAATTTACTTCACCAAAAGCTGACAGATTGATTGCTTTGTATTGGTTATTAACTTTTAGAATTCCAGCAGGTGTCATGAACAATCATGTAATTCAGGAACCTTGAATAGTGCAGGGTTCTTTTTGTCTTTAAGGGAAGAAAAAAAATATTTAACTTGCCCCGTAAGCTAATGGCATGTTGACAGCATGACATCTCACCACTGAGTGCAGGGTATAATGGATGGGACTGGCATTCCTGAACAACGTGGTCACTGTCAGAGTGCTGATGTGTCTGAAAAAAGTCCATCTAAACACACATAAATGGAAGCCATTTCCAGAATTACCTGTCCATCCTGATAATTTATAAGTAAGGCTATCTACTGATGGCGAGAATTGCGTGTCTCCTCTGTTTATAAATGCTATGGTAACCTGAGCCTTAGGGTTTAACTAAACGTGATTTAGTAGACTTGAACTTCAGAAGCAAGACATTAGACATCTGTTTCTACAACTCAGAAGGTCTTTAGTATGCTGAAATGCTGTTGATTCTTTTGCTTTTTCAGACATCACAAGAATCCTAATGAGTTGATGGGATGTGGGGGAACATCACTGAAATGCAGAGATTCACACAGGGTGGTTCCTGCACAACTAGCAACTGCTAGGTATTAACAGCCAAGCTGGAAAGCAGGGTATTTCCTCTCAGGTTTCATGCCTTGGTCTCACCTTGTTTTTAATTTTCTCTTAATTATTTCATAAAATATTTTTTTTCCTCCAATCATTTTCATTTTAGGTGATTCAGGGGTAGTTTGTCTTTACTCTGCTGATAGAATAGACTGACATACTGCGTGCAATGAAGTAAGTGTCATGTCAGGAAAAAAAAAATAGACTAAACATAGATGAAAAACCTGAGGGAAAACTTGTCTACTGTGAAGTATTCCCACCCGATATCATTAAACTGTACAATACAAATCTTTTACAAGCCCTGCAATGTGAAATATGCTTAAAAATAAGAGCTATCATTTTCTTAGATTCAGATCTTATCTAAATCTTGAAGTCTGTGCTCAAGGTATAGAGCTGTCTAGTCAGTAAGGTGCCTGGAAAGGAAGTCTTGATCAGAGTGGGGAATTGTGAAACAAAATGAAAGAAGGAATGAAACTTTTAAGATGACCTTCACTAAAAATGAAATTAATTCTTCATTTCATTAATAAGCATAATTAATTTATTGGCCATTAACGTTGCTATTTGCATTTCCATTAGGTGTTCTGGTTAAAAGCAAAATTTGACTTTCCTATTTGCTAATATACCTCATTTCAATTGCTGTAGCTGTTCTTCAACAGCGTGATCTAGATTTATGCCACCGGATTATTTGGTGTCTCTAAACTGCTTGCTGAGGCTGGTAATAACTTAAAAGACAGCATGACTTACTTTGAACAGGTCAGACATAGGACAGTGGCAAAAAAGAGCACTTACATTCTAAATACATCCTTTTCTTTATAGAATACCTGAGGCTGTTTCCATTTTAAAAGATTTGCTCTTTTTCCACTACTTAGAAGACTAGTACCCTGCATCAAAATACCCCAGAAGCTCTATTTTCACTATTCAACGGGTGGACAGATTTGTGGGAGACCTATGCATGTAAGCAAATTTCACACTTAGGGAAAAAAAGACACAAACTGCAAATAATGCAGTAAAGTTTGAGGGCCTGCATTTGTTTGGTAACACCTTTCTCAACACTGCTTTTCCATTTTGCAATATCAGCTTTGTTACGGGGTGTCACGTATTCTTCCACTGTTAGAAGGATTTCCATACATGCAGCAGGTGGTGGAAGGAGAGAAATTTCAATCAGACCAAATTTCAGTTTGGAGCTCAAGCATTAATTAGTGCTCCTTCCTTCCTCAGCTAGTAATAAAGCATTTTCAAGGCTGAACTACAGACACTACGGTTCTCTTGATATTGGAGTATGCTAATACTACGCTTCTAAAGTCTTGTCTAAATGAGCTCACTGAAACACGTAAATAGTATTGTCAATGATATGCAAGAAAAAAATCAAGTTCAGCCTCTCTAATCAATGCTAGTTTGGCAAGTCCAATGAGTCAAACAAACAATCGATGAAAGAGGCTGATCTATGTCACTGCAATCAGCTACAAACTGCATCTGAATCAGAAAGCACAATTTTTAAATGGTTACCTTTGAAAGGATAATCTTCACAGGTAATCTTGCACCATATCTGCAGAGAAAATCAGTTAAGAAATCCAGAATCAGTGAAAAATTCCATAATCAGAAAGTTTTACAACATTATTTCCTTGAATAACATTAAAAAACTGGGTTTTCCAATAAATGGGTATGATCACTTGAAGGAGAAAGAATAGCTCAGTACTTTTAGTTCTGTTAACCATTTCTAAGGAGAGGAAAGGTATTTTTTGCCACAGCCTAGATATTCAGTAACGAGGGCTGGATTTCAGAAAACCTTAGGGTGTGGCACACAGTCTCATAGGACAAGGGCACCAGGCCACAGTAAGATAAAAATTGTGTGGAAAAAAAATTGAAAATATGTTCAATTTGGAAACAGAAAGGTGACATTTTCTTTCAAACTTTGTTGCTAGTGAAAGCTATTTTATAATTGCAGCATACATCTTTTTACTGTTACATCAGACAGCAAAAGGCAGAGTTAGAGGCCAGATGATAGTTGTCAGGTGAGCTTAATCTGTCTTTCACTGTCTTGCTCAACTCTTTATTTACGACATAGACATTTGAAAAATCTGACTGTAAACACTTGACATAATATCTAAAATGACAGACTAAAATTGCTTGTGCTTGTTTTCCAGCTTCTGTTTTAATGCACAAATCTTTAAGAAATAAGAATAGACTGCTTTCCCCAAGGATTTTCTTCAAATGTTGTGGTGTGCTATGACAGATTGCAAAAAGATGGAAGAGAAACTGGATTCCTCCCAGGACCAATACCATTAATGATACAGGAAAGCATTCACCTTTAAGTCACTTTTTGAAACACCACTCAAGATCAGTGCCCAAGTTTTTCTACAAATTGAGGCTCATTCCCTAACCTTTGTGAAATGAGGTGCCGGCTCAGCCCAGCAAGGTGCTTCGACGTGCATCACCTAACTTTTGATACAGAGTCTGACTCATTGCTCACTTGCCTGCTTTTAGGGGTGCTTTCATCCCCCCTCTAGACTGGACCCCTGCTGCACACTGTGGTCACAGGTGACATGCTTTCTCTATAGTCATAAGAAAGAAATAACATGTCAAATGTTCATCTAAACCTGAGGCAAATGTAAAGTCAACCTTGGAAGAAATGCAAGGATAGCACACAGACATAACTCCAATGCACAATCCTAAACATGTCTGATGTCAGCACTGCCATCGCACAGGGCGATTGGAGATTCTGGACTTCTGCTAGCATACTTTCTCAAAAGGAAAGACTAGAAGAATGATATTTTCATAGCTAGAACTTACAATCCAGTGTCCCCTATTACAAACAGTGTTTTCAGCTGCTTACAAAGTACCAGGTGATTATACAATCCTTTTTAAATAGTGGCAGATCATACCAGCAGTCCTAGAAAGGACTACAAAAACATATTTTTTCCCATGCATGGACATAAAGGAGGAAAAAATTCTTTGCATATACTCCCCACATGAAAGAAATGAAAACACAAAGGGTCTAAGAGTGTAAGTGTAAAAGGGAGTAGAAAAATCATACAGGAAATAAGAATTAATAAGAAAACAATGTAGCAATGATATAATGAGACAGGAGAGAGAAAGACAAAATGAGGAGCCAGAGGGAGTTGAAATAGAAGTTAGGATAAAGTTAGCTAAAAAGATGGACAAGAGAAGAAAAGCAAGAACCAGGTGAAAGATGGAACCCCATCGGAACAACCAAAGTGTGTAAACATTGGATGATTTTAACTGAGCTACAAACTGAGTTCCAGGCTTTTCTGTTCCTGTGCTCAGCAAGTAGGCATGGAGCCCATAAGCTAACTGTGCATTTCTCCAGTGATAATCCACAAGATCCACTCTGATTATCTTGTGTATTAACAGCTTTGTAACATTAAACTGATAATCATTGCTGGAGAGGTCAATAGAATTTACAGAACTTGGAGGATTTCTTATGCAAGATGAAATCATGGATAAGTTTAGGAAATCATATTAAAGTACAAGTTGGAAAAGAATTTTAAAGCTGCTACATCAAACATTCAGAGGATACTATCTATATCCAGCTTGTAAATGATGATATAGTATTTATTTATATGATCACACAGTGTTTTTCTCTTCCATTTTATCCATATCTCCTCTAGAAGTCAAGTATGCTTTTTTCAACGCAATGATAGAATATACAAACAAACAAAAAATGCTCTCCTGGGTCACATGAGCAGTCTGTCATGCCAAGAGTTGTATGCACTACAGTACATACAGTAAGATAGGCAACATAAGAAAAGCATGTGAGCCTGGTCACCCTCTAGTCCCCTTCCCTTCATCCTCCCTCGATATGTTGGTGCATTAGAGATATCTGAGGGCACATCCCTGCCTTTTCTATTTAATATTCATGTACGGACTTGCTGTCCACAGAGTGGAATAGACATCTGGAAGTCATCTGTCTCTGTCTGAGCACAGGATTAGCTATCCTTGACAGATACGTATCCAATATATTAAGAAAAAATCCCTGGTGAAAAGCCCTCCTGCTTCTTTTTTAGTATGGTCTACCTGGTATGCTTACCTTCAGAAATCTTTCCCTGGTATTTAACCTGACCTTCCTTTCTTGACTTTTAAGCCATTACTTCTTAACCTTCACGCCATCAGTACAGTAGTAAACTTTTCTACTTTTCCCAGCAGTTCTATGGAAGTAATTTGCAGAAAGAATACAATGTCGTAACACAACAGTTGAAGTGAGCATCGGCAACAAAAAACTACCATGCTTTAAGATGTCTGCACCATGGGTACTCTGGCTTTATCTATATGAGTATACCAGGGACCATTGTCTGGCACTGGGGCTAAGTGGGATAGAATAGCCTGTGTGTGCTAAATACTCACTCTCCAAAGCAGGCTTGCCATCAAGTAAAACCATACTGGCTACTACTGTAATATCTGAGCAGCATCGGTGGTCATATTCCTTGCCCTGCTGTGGTTTAATTTATTAGTATATAGTCTAACATACACAAACAAAACAAGATAAGGAGGCAAGTGTTGATACAGCCAGCTGAAATATTGCAATTCTTTATTAACTACAGAAAGCTACTTGTTCCTGGACTGGGTCTGTAAGTACCTCATGGAATAAAATAGCAGTAGCGCATATGCACAAATATGAGTCTTGATTTGTATGGTTTCTTTTCTTCCCCTCCATTACTCATAACAAAGCTTTTTATTTGTGCTTGCCGTCTTCCTTTATCTTTTGACTCCATCACTTCCCAGTTCTAGCCTGATAATTTTTATTTCTTATTTTGCAACATTTCTAAAAATTGACCTATTATCTGACCTTTCCTCTGAATCCATGCCATACGCTTTTGCCGATACAGCTTTCATAAAATGGATTTTGACCCTTTGATGTCTTCTGACCATGCTGATGAAATGCAGCAGCATATATGTTCACTCCCCACTCAGCAATGCCACTTCACACTTTGCATCTGTCATTAGCCTTAACACCTGGTTTATCCACGCTGAATACTATTTTCAGCCTAGGCACAGTTTTCGTGGTGAACACAGATCCAGTTTCTCCCAGCACCCTCTTTCAGCACATCCAGTTCCAGTGACACAGGAGTCTTTGTATATTGCTCTTTTTTTCTGTTTTAAGTATTTCCCCCTCCATGCTTGCAGCAAGGCCCCTTTTCCATTATATCAATTGGTAGTACTTCTTCACTACCCTTTTCCATTCACTTGCTTTACCAAAAGCAATTTCCTTTCCCAGTCATCAGATAATATTTATGCATTCAAATCTGTGAACAATAATAGAAATACCCTATTTCAGAAGCAGAGAGGCCAAATAGCCAAAATTAAGCCGTTTCACTTGATGGGAACTGCTTTCTGTACTGTCTTGTCCTTCAAATGCCATTTCAGCCCTATTTTAGCTTTTCTTACTGAGCGGAGAGTTCATCTATCAACTGATAATATGGAAAGATTGCAACTTTTCATATCCAGGCTAGATAGTACCTTATAAGCAGTCCCTTGGCTAGGAAGAAAACGTCAATAGAAATACAATTTATCTTCCACTCATCACACAGAGTTATACTCAAGCACTTTGGGAGCTGATCTGGAGTTCACACATGGGCAGAGGAACACCAGCACGCAGCCTCAGCACCAGGCAGCACAAGTGTGCCCAGTTAAAGTGCGCATCTGTACAGGATGGCATTTGGAAAGCACAGGCACTTCTGCAGCTCTGCAGAGCTCAGAACGCATCTTTAGTTTAAATCTGAACCTTAAGCTCTGGCAGAAAATTTTAATTGGAATAGAATTCAAAGGAATTCCCCACCTCACCTGCAGTACCGGGACTGTTGTAGGGTTTGTAAGCAAGAGTCCCTGAATGGTCTCATTTGATGGACTCTCCTAACCCATTGCCCCCTCTCCAGTGCCCTGTGTGCTCAAAATTACTGAGCTCAGAAGCCTATCTGGCACTTAACACTCCATTTCCTTATCAGGCCTGAGGTAGCACCGGCATTTATTCTCATCACTTACATAGATTTAAGCAAATTGCATCATATTCCTCTTTCATGCTTCCTCCCTTAATGCAAGAGGAATTTCATTCAAACTCTTGTGTCCACTTTGGAAGATTTTGCAGGCCAAAATACTTTTACATATCAAAGCAAAACTCTCCAGGCTGCTTGTTAATAACTCCACAAGTATAAACAGACAGCCACTATGAGAATACTTTTTTCAGTACAAAGTCTTCAGAAGATGAACATACTTTAAGATTTATTTTGTCTTTTGTTTCTGGCAGAAGGTGATCTAGGAGCACGGACAGATTATGATGCAGAAAATGCAGGAAAAGCTTCTCTTGGCTGATTAGGTTACTAAGGCACTATTAGGTATGAGGAGGAGATTGATCCAGAAGAATCAATTGTGCTGGAAAGTGTTATATATGTTTTCAGAAAGAAAATAGGAGGAGGAGGGGAAATCAGAACAGGCAAAAATAGCTTTTGATAGGCTGCCCTTGGTTGCCATGGTTCCTCACTTCTCCTGTCAATAATAATAATGAATAATAATACCTATATGACAATCAAACATAATCACTCTGCTTACTGTTACCCTCACAAACATACAGAAATTGTTACTCCCGAACCATGTAGAACGTTTTTCTTCCTGGACGATGCCACATTGTGGGACTACTTCAAACATGTCTTGAGTTTCCCTAATGCCTTGGGACCTCGGAAGCAGGATGCTATGGGCTCCCTTTTCCCCTGTACTCAACGATGTAATTGCTCTTTTCCCCTCCAGAGGCTACATGGTGTCTCCCACTCTGTACACCTCCCCACTCCTCTCCCAAGGGCTCTCCGGAGACGTTCTCTGCAAGAATGCAGGTCTGGGACTCCTCCTACATCCCTGATGCAGCAGAGGCACAGAAAGAACAAGGAAATAAATCGGTTTTAAATTGTCCCTGTAAGGTATGTCAGGACAAAATAGAAAAGTATTAATATTTTTTTGTGGCTCCAATGGAGGAAAGCTGTGCTAACTGTGCTAATTCCCTTCTAGCTCTTTTCTATGGCAAAAGCAAGGGCCATGGGCACAGAAAATGTACTTTTTTTGGGGTGCAAGCACCTAAGGTTTTCACACTTGGTCGGATATTGATCTCTACCTGCATTGCAGTGAATCCACATCAAGTCACACACTGGTATTCCTGAGAACAGGTATGTAACTGCCAGATTTTACTTGTTTTAGAAATTAATAAGACACACCAAACCCATTTGCTTGGCTGCAGGAGACTGTGTTTAAGAGTAACCTAGGTCTCAACTCCTTTCCTTCACATTTCCCTACCCCCTTTCAATTTCTCTCAGCTTTCTATGTATAGGTTTAGCAGGTGTGACCTCAGAGGCAGGTGTCACTTTTCAGCAGTATCTTGCCTTTGGCATAAATTCACATTTTCCACTGAGTTCTGAGCTACAAAAGGATCTAGAAGTGGCTACATTACAAGCAAGTCATAGGATCTTGCAGCTTTGAGAAACAGAACAGTAGGTACATACCTGCCAAAGGTACTGATTTTTGAATGTCAAATCATCCATTCCTTTTTTAATAAAATGTGAGTGAAAAAAAAAGATAAAGCACACATGAACTATGTTTACCTCCTGAAAATATTTGTTTCAATTATATTTTACACTCAAATAATTCAAGATTAAGTTAAAAGTTAATTATGTAGCTATTGTAACAAATGAATAGCAAACTAAGAAATGCTATGGTCATGCATAATTTTTTATTCAACAGTCCTCTTATTCAAATCTCATATTAAATCTCTTGATTACAAAAAAGTTTTTCCAAGGTTGAAAGTTACTCTCATGAGAGGTACTGTCTTCATCTGCAATGTTTGCTTCATGACACTTGCACTGTGGCATTATTGCTACAGACCCTTTCTTGCCCTCTGCCAGAGGGCCAAAGAACTGCAGACTGTCCTGCAAAGATCTTGAAAAGATTTACAAGGCAAAATACCAAGGGAATACATGGGGAGATGACTACATGCCTAAATTAGTAAGTGTTTTCTTTAGTAATTCTGCATGATTTGGGGATTTTTCAGAGTAACTTGTGATATTCATTTTTCTGTTTTCTAATTTCCCTTTTTTGGAAAGAGGATTTTGGAAATCCTCACTTTTTATCGTAAAGCAGTGTGCTTTAAGGTAACTAAAGTTTAGGCATTTGCAAAATTAAGATGTGCCCCTTTCCAGTTATCTTCTGAAAGAGTAGGCTTTTCACATTTTCCACCATATAGAGCAAGGAATGACTCTAGTAGAATAGGAAAGAAAAGACTGAGACAATACTCAAACATTACAGATGCAGCAACTTAAAAAACCTTTGATCCTGAACAGATTTTAGACATTGTCACTTGCACATTTATGAGAGGAGACAGAAGAAGCAACAAAACATTGGGACAGAGCAAACATGATGTATTCTGCTTATGTTTTAACAGCATAACCACCCATGCTGATTTATATACTCCCTTAATTTACAAAATGTGTTGAAAGTGACAAGCAGCCACCAAAACCAAATTTTTCTCAAACAGCACAGGAACACCTGCCTCTATAGAAACTTGGATCTATAGTCAGTCCCATTTTTTGCTACTCATTACATTCTCCATGATATTTGATTTCATTATGATTACTCTAATTACAATACTAATAATTAATAGTTGACTTTATAGCTTGCTTGCAAAGTACTCAGGGGAATGCAATGTAACATAATAAAAACAAACACAACATAGAAGCATATTCTTTGACATTTGTAATCAGAGTGAAATGATGCATAATTTAGTATTTGAAGTTTATTATTAGAAGGATGAGATCACCAGCTTTCACCAGCTTTTTTCCAGATCATATAGCCCTTACTTCAGAAACATAAATGCTAGACATGCACTCAAATAGATGTGAATTTTTCAAGCAACACTAAAGATGATCTTCCCTGCAGCTGATAAGAGAACATCATCATATGCACTGAGGCACAAAAAGCTGTTCCTCTTTGCTTTTCCCAATGAAGAACTTGACTTTACCTACCTATTTTCTAATTGTCAGCAAATGCTAAGAAGTACTTTTCTTTCCAATGAGTCTGTGGTAAAAACTCAGCTTCTAAGATACTCTGTATAAACTGCTTTTTTCAGCACAATGGTTAGTTGTTGTTGAGAAGGTTTTTTTTAATATTTTATATATTTTTCTGATTCCAGTAAGTTTTCTTTTCACATATCTGAAAAAGAAAAACATATGCAGGACTTGAGAGGACAACAAAAGTGACCAGATAACCTGTCAATGTCTATATTTCTGCCCTTCAACTTTATCTATTCCATTATAGCAGTTTACTGCTCATATGACACAGGTAGTTTTTTTTTTTACACTGTGAGACAGAATTCTTCACTCTGTCATCTTAAATTGTTACTGTACAGATATGGTTTGTTAAGATATTTAGGGCTTTATTCTATCTAATATTTTATGCTCTACTTACAGTAAAAGAGCTTACTGGAAAACAAGTGGTTGCATAGTGTATTTCACATATCAAATTGCATCTACAGTTCCACTTTATCAGATTTTTTTTAAAGCTATAGTCATCTGTACTGGAGGCTTCTTGTTCGTAGTTTGTTTCTGACCTTGCACTGCCAGAAGTCTTACAAATAAAAATCTGTCCAATATGTTGTTATTGCTATGTTATTGCTAATATATCAGCACTCCACACTTCTGATGCTATTGTGTGTGCTCTTTTTGCATTGCAATTGACTGTCAGATGGAAAACTATACAGCCATTAAATGTTTTTCTTGGCAATCAATCTTCAGCAAAGAAAAGGCCGTGGTATTTCTCCTACAACTGAATTTGTGGGAACCCTCAGCTACCACAAGTAGTTGTGACAGCACTGTACAATATACAGGCTCTGCTCATTGGTAAACTGGGTAGCTTGATGGTTATGTTATTTTTCTGTTGCAGGAGATATTTCAGCTTATGCACTATGAGGTAGAAATACTTTGAATGGGAGGAGGACAACTCACGATTACCTACAGAAAGATTACAGGAAGCAAATACATGTTATTGTCATAATTTTTAATTATGATGATTCACATTTTTGTATTTTAGGAAGCCCGCATTGTTTGCTAGAAACAACCCTTTCTATTAGCAGATGTTGATCCTACTGACTCACCAAGGATAGCTATTATCCCATGTTGCTTGGATGCAGAAAATTCAGATCCTAGATCATTTCTTTCTACTAAATCTTGCAGAGAAGTTTTGGAAAAAAGTGTGTGGGAACTTATTTCATTTATTTATATAAGCTTCAAACTATGTATATAGGCATCACACCAAGACAGTAAAACAGCAGCTCACACACAACAGAACTGAAACACAGGAAAAAATGCTGGGGTCTTCTGCAAGTGATTTGCATGTGTCCCTCATGTAATACTTCAACTTTGTATACAGTATTTAAATAATAAATAGTTAAACTGCAGAAAAACTAAATCAGAGAAATACTTGGGGGAAAATATGAATAATTTTCCAGTCAGGGAGTCAAAATTATGACATACACACAGCAAAGGGGGCTTATTTTTGTGTCCCTTTGGTAGTGAATGTTTTTCTACTTCTAGGAAATACAACAGCCTTAATAGCAAACCTTGTGCATGCTCTTCCTTATGACTTTCAGCACATAGTGTACAGAAAGCAAGCCACCATCTTCTGTCAAATGTATAAATACAACAACAAAAAGTGAGAAGAAAATTAAATACAAGAGTAATGGATCTCGAGAGTCACCCATTGCAAAACAGCTTTGTTTTTGCAGCATTCAGATTAAACAGCAGCAGAACACTTTTTCAGTAAAATGGTGAATCAGCATCACTATGAAATGCAGCTGGTTGTACTGCATCTCAGCAACCATGAGAGGCATTTACAGGAGCAATAAATCCCAAACAATAGAAGAATAAAATAAGCTTATTGCAAAAACTAGCTTTCTGTCACTCCTCACAACATGGGACTTCAGATTCTTGAGGGAATCACACTGTGTGAGAAAGTATAAGAAATATGCAGCAGGAACAGTGCTGAAATCTTACTAGACACCACTTCGGTGTCTTATGTCCAGACAGAAGAGGGTTAATATCCTTTTCTAAAATACTATCATCATACCCTTGATACCTATATACCTGTACTGATTGCTTTAATAGAGGCTTTGGCCTTAATTTCCTGTGGTAATGGTTCCCCACTCTAGTTGCATTTTGTATGGAAATGTGCTTGCTTTTGTCATGCTGGAATTTTCTGCTTTTCATCTAATGGTCTTTCACCTTCTTTGTGCATAGTGAGAGCAGAAGAAATGAAGCTCCTACTTTCCTTTCACCACGTCATTTGTCATTTTATATGTATTTTTTCAGGCTTGTTGTTGAGGGTTTTTTCAAAGTAATCAATCCGAATCTAAAACTCCTCTCTGGCTGTTTTCATTGACTCATTTTTCATTTTCTTTGACATCCACAAACCTACTCCAATTCTGCTATATTATTTTCCAGGTGGAAAAGCAGCAGAGAATACATGCACAAAGACTACACCACTGATTTATCTAACATCACTAAGTTTATCTAATGTGCTTCTTTTTCTTGTACTTAAAGATTTTTCTCTTATACACCCATTGGAAGACGTACATAGTATTAATGCTCATATAAAGCCCAAGGTCTTCAGCCAAACCCCAACACTCAAACACACAGGAAGAGGGAGCCCTTTGCCCAAAAGCTGGGAAGGGGAAAACGGGACAAAGAACAATCAGTTGATTTACTGACATTGCCAGCCTATGGCTGTGCCATATTTAGTGTCCTATTATATAATATTAGATATTGGTTTTATAGATACAGTAACTGAAGCTTTATTTGGACATAGATTGACAAAAATAATTGTTTAGGACTGAGTTTGGGCTGTTAGTGCTGAAGATCATAACAAAATAGGTACATAAAAGCGATCTTGATGAATTCTGTGAGATTCACAATGAAAAGAGATTGTCTCTGAATCTGGGGCATTTGATCACCTTACACTTAACATTTTTTCCCCATGGAAAACACAATGATGTGAAACAAAAGGAATGCAGAAAACCCAAGAATGACTGCAGGGAAAGCACTTTATAAGGTAAAAAAATCATATCCAATGACATACCCCCAAATTCCAAAGAGGATAAATTTGTAGAAGTAGACAGAAAAATAAGAAGAATCTGATTAAATATTGCAATTTCTAAATTAAGCTATATAGGACAAATGCAAAGGAAAACACAATCCCATCAGGAAGCTTGGATTCCTATAGCTCTGCTGTAATGCCTTACTATGCCACAGTCACACGAGCATCAGTGCAGTTCTCTCCTGTATTTAGTTAAAATCCTTTCTAAAGGCCAAATACAGACAAAGCTAAATGGCTCGGGATCAAATCAAAGCTTTTAGTGATTTGCCTGTCTGCCCAATGTGTGTGCGCATGTACCATTGTGCTAGCAGTGAGGAGATATTCAGAGGTAGAAACAAAGTTAGACAGACTTCTAACAAAGTTGCCCTTTATGCCTTTGAGTATCTCCCTCTCCCAAGGCTTTTTTTTAGAGCTGAATAAGTAGTGAGGCTCAGCGTGTGAAGCTTATTATATTGCAGTGTTATGAACAGTATTTCAAAGCTTTGCTTCTCCTAGTTCAATTCTATAACAGTTAAGGTCTTTCTGGGACTTTGACATTAATACAGACATTCTTGTGTGCTCGAAACAAAACGTAACATGTAAGATACTTCTAAAAATTCATCTGTTAAGCTATCGTGATTTCAGATAGTGATATGCTGGTCTGTAAAGACTTCCTCAAGGGATGATGAAAAGTTATAGTCTTCTAGATGGTTATCTAACATTAACTAGCTCAAATAGCGTTCACAACCCAAAACAATTGCTATAAAGAAGTGTCTACTGTTTAGTCCAAGGCTGCCAAAGGGCAGCTGAAAATTTAGCCACATTGCCTGACAAAACAGAATAATAATAATGCTACCCCAATCCTGGTATTCTTATATTATAACTTTGTAAGGTGATCTGTTTTAGCCTCAGAAATAGTACTTTAACCATCCTCTCCACATGAAAATTTAACAAATACCTAACAATGAGCATATATATTCACTACATCCATTTCACAAACACTATATCTGTCACATCCTACATAGAAATTAACAGGTTTCTGTACATTATCAACATAATCTATCTTTGAATATTGACTTCTCCATCCATCCTCTCCCTCCAGACTTACAACCACTCACAGTGTTCTGTTTCCCAGTGATGTGGCAGGGGTACTCTTTACTGAGAAATCGGTTAAGACGCAAACTGAGATGCCATATCCATTCATTTTCTGTAATTAATTTCAGTGACTTGATAAGCATTGTAATATGTTTAGTACAAGTTTGGTTTTGAGGTTTTTTTGAACAAAAGACCATGACAAAGGCCAAATTCTATGAACACATCCATTAGAAACTAATATTCTGTTACTTCTTTACTGTACTCTATTTCATGTGTTTTGCCAATGAAGCTTTTCACATCAAGTATCTGCTCTCTCATTTCAAGTTATACTTTTTTTTTTTTTCAAAAATGCAAAAAACTACAGATATCTGATAAAGACTTGCAGAAGAAATGCTTAAAATATCTTAATACCTTAACAAGGCTATGTCTATGTTAGCAAATCATCCAACATAATGAGAACAGATCAGCAGACAGAAGCTATTGGTGCTGACCCTACATTTCCACTATACAGACTATGACTTCAGAGTAGGTTTAGTCTGGTCATCAGGACTGAACATCCCCTCTCCATGCATGTGACCAAGCAGCACTCGCTGGTTGAAACCTTCGTATCTTCAGGAGGACTAGAAGTGCACCACAGTGCACATCTGGAGCAAAATTTTTTTAGTTTCCTCTGAAGAGGTTCATTCCCAAACACCAGAAGCACCCAGCAGAACAAAGCAATATGCAGGAAGTGGGGATAGCTAGGGAATTTGCACTGAAATTGTACTGCAGCTTTAAAGAAAAATGCAAATCCAATCAGGTATTATTCTCCCTAGCGTGACAAATACTTGAGAGTGTTCCAGCTTCAAGCATCGAGCAATCACATTGTTTGCAGTTGTACACTACTGTTGATGACAAGACTAACAAATACATGCTCAAGGCCCTGCAGGATCACACTGTAATATGCTCCTACATTTAGTCAGATCATACGAGGTGTTTATTCACTCTACCCTAGTTTGTTTTCATTGGCAGCATTGAATTTTTGATCTAGGCTTGTCAAAGTCATGTTTCCTGTACTGCTCCAATAACATATATGATGTTATGATAAAATATGATTATATAAACTAATATATATTAATATATAAATATGATTAAAGAGTCTTTAAGGTAAAGATCGGATTTACAATTAAAGACTAGAGAATACAAAGAAATATATGTTAATTTGGAATAGTCCTCAAGCTTTTAAGCCTGAAAGTAGAGGTAACTAATCCAGAGAATCAGCAGAACAAAGACACAATACTATTCAGAACTATTTTCCATTTATACAAGCAACACACACAGCTGTTTCTGTAGCTTCCACTATAAAAACAAAACACTGCTGTATTTTAAAGTAATGGTCCAAGATAATGTAGCTGTACAAGCACAAAATAGCTTTCTACAGTGTTTCAAGCTATTTCTGTAATATTTTCATAAGCAATTAAGAGCTGCCTCCTACACCACTCCAGTCAATGAGAAATTTGCATTCAACCAGGATTGGGAACAGAGGCCCTGAATCAAAGCTCTTAAGAATTTCTAAGTCTCATTGAGGTCAATGTAAAGCAAGCTTGTACATTGAGTGGTTTTCTAGGAGGAAGGAAGAAAAATGCTCTTTTTTTTGGTTGGTTGGTTTGTCTTTTTCTTGAAATAAACAAAAAACGCAGTGGAAGCTGATTTTTACTTTTTGCCATCACAGCTCTGAAACAGAATGGCTCAGCTGGAAGACAAGGAAATTAGCCTGTGGCAAGAGGCTATAGAGACACCATAGCAAGTGAGAAAGCAGCGCAGAATTTATCTTCCCTGTAAGTTAATGTTCTGCTTCTGGTGGCAAGTGAATATGAACTGGCTCCAGGTCTCCATGTTGTCTGATTTGTACAGCTAGGGTATTTAAATATACCAGTGGCAGACAGATTTTTATACAATAAATAAACACTTTTTACCTGCAAAGCTTTCTTCACACAGAGCTTGATGAATGTTGACATGTCAGTTTACCAAATGTAACAGAATGGTAGCAAAATTGTAAAACGGCATTATGAATGTGAAAAATTTCTATGAGAGAATGAACACAGACTGTTCAATCTGTACAGACACACAATGATTAAAAAAACCCTCAAAACTTTTCTGCAACAGAGCAAATATATCAGTCCCTGATTCTTGTAAGTGAAAGGTCAACATCATTATAAAGATTAAAACTGAAGTTTCACTCTGTATATCACAAAGCCCACGTATTTTAAGTGGTAGCATAATGAACTACAATGTGATAACTTACCAGACCTGCCTTGGGCTGTACAGTGATCTTTATACTTGTCATAAATCCATTCCACATCTTTACCTGGTACGCATCTTTCCTCACTGCTAACATTGGATTGAGAATAAGTTTACAATGGAGCCATAAAACAGGCTATACCAAATTTATTATATTTTCCTTTAACAACATAATATTGGAGCATATTGTGAAATATCACTGAAATTATATTGGCACATCATTTCATTTTGGCTCAGTTTACACTTACGATCTTGTGCATTGATCTTTAGAGGGTGAAGTTCTTATCAGGAAACTGAATCAAAATCTGAACCCCAGTCTACACTTTAGGCAGAAGGTACCTGAGCAGCCACAGGATACTTTTTAAGTTTTGGTAGAAATGGAAGAAGTGAGATTGTACACAATTAATTACTGTACTTTACAGCAGCCTGCTATTTCTAGAGTCACTGAGTGACTATGAATTTACTGATTGCAAAACTTCAAACTCTTAGCACTTCTTAAACTTCTACCTGCTGTGTTAATGCCTCTATGTACAACCTAAGCAACTGGCCAAGGTTCATTGCAGAACAAACACATCAGTGGTAGGCAATTTCTATTAAGATTTTTTTTTTTTAATAGTTACATCTTAAGGAGATAGATTATTTTTTAACAGGAAATAAAGGCAATAGCAAGGAAAAACAACCCCAAAAACAAAGAAAAGGGAATTTTATCAAAATGGGAGGGATTGAAAAACACAAGCATTATTTTTCTTCTGGATTTTTTAATTATTTTTTCACTTGCAAATATAATGTTTTCACCTAAAAGCAGCTCTTACTTTCTATGAAAAAGCTGGTTGGGATTCCTTGAAAAATTGGTTACAGCAAATTTTTCCTTTCACACAGTCAGTAGATCAACATCAGCAAGACCATTTTGATCATATGAACCATAAAATAACTATCTCTGACAAGGGAACTGTTGTACAATTAAAATACTCTCCTGAAAGATTTTTCATATATACAAACATTTAAATGCAATTTACATACCTGCTGCCCAAGTTTTCAGGCTAGAGAAAAATAATATTTTTGAGGATGTTTGATCTATGCATAGAATATGGGATTTCTAGCTAAAATGTCACCAGAATGAATGAGGATGGATAACTTGTTGATATCTTCCAACAAACCAGTAGACTAGACTGCAGAATTGCATGAATGTGAATAACTAGATTGCACAGAGGCAAATCAAAGATTAGCAACAGAATCCTGCACTTCATTTCTCCTTTCTCTACATGAGAATCTTTTATTCATACTTTCCATTGTAGCATAAGGAATTATTTCTGACCACAATTCCAACCCATTTCAGTAAAAAGATAAATATATCCCAAACCTCTCTAACCAATCTGCTGCAAAAACAGAGCATTGCCCCATTACAGGACTCAATAGTAAAAATCTCATTCTCCTCTCCATTAACCAACTCATTTCCTAGGGTGATGATGAAAGCTGTTCCCCAGACAAATTTGTTGTAATACTTCTGCTTCCCAAATCCCAATCAATTTTACTCAGGAAGAAGAGGTGGCACATTAAGAAAAATTAAGACCCTCAAACAAACAAGCAGAATTGCTGCTTTTTGCTATTAACCTCTCAGGAACTGATTTCCTTCAAGCAAAGGCAGAGGACCCAAGACTGCCTATAGAAGCCCAAATAATTCCCAAGATCCTGTAGCACATCCCAAGCCCAGCTCCAGCTCAACACTGTTATACCATCTGCCAAAGTATTCAGTTTCTATGTGGCCTTCTTTCCTGATAAGTTTAAAGTGAGAGTGAATCATCCAGGCAGTATCAAAGGTGGTTTCAGCAGGATCTTGGCCACCCACTGTGGCATGTGGGATCTGGACAGCCTTCTCAGTGCCCTCCTTCATGTGTTCCAGCTGCAGGCTCCCATCCTAGCCCCTCCCAAGCACAAGTCATCTACTTTGAGCGAAGACAACCTCCCATGTTTACAAAGGCCAAAAATGCCCTCACATGTAGCAGCAGGCTACATTCATGGGGCTGGCCTCCAAGGGATTTGGAATCATCCATATCTCCTTTTAATTGTTAACATAATTTAAGTGAACAAGACTGCTGACAGTAGGTACTGCATTTCTTACAAGGATGAATATTTTATTTAACTTTCAAGCAAATCAATCCATCCACTAGCAATTTTTCAGAACGTTAATTCTGTATTCACTACAAAGCCAAACAGCTGGATTTTGCCTTCATATATTTAAACCAAATGCGCTTACAAAGGAAAATGAATACATCACAATGTAAAAATTCCCATACCAGTGCTTTAAGCCATAAATGCAAAATATATTTCTATCTATCTTGGGCTGATGGGAACTCCTATCTTTTGCCAGAGCCATACTAGCTGTAACCTCTCAGGAGGCAGATGCTACCTTAGTGTTGTGGTGTTCAAATCACTGCGTAGGTCAAGTCCAAAGCACAAAAAAGACTACTAGATATGAATCATATGTAGCTCAATCCTCTCTCCCTCCAGACAATATTACAGGCCAGGAAATTATTACATACATAAGTTTAAATTGTTTTCCATCTCCTGTTCCCCTCCTCCTTTATCTCATACCTTCCCACCTTTCTTGTCTCCTGTTATTTTCACAAGAGTCAATAAATTTCTTCACAGTAATTTTACTATTTCTTCTATTATTCCCTAGTTTCTTTAGCAAGCAGTAAATAACTCTGCCTATTATGAAAGTACTCCACAGAGGCCGATCGCAGGCACAGGTTAGAGTTTCGTACCTGTCTTAAAGGAGGTCTGTAGCCACATTATCTCTGTTCTGGAGAAGAGTGCAGCACTGCTGCTTTCTCCCATGATTTAGGGAAACAATATATGGCAAGATGGTTCAGTGACGAAACTCAGTGGAAAGCTAAAACCCTTCTATTAATATTATCAACATATAGCAAAGAACAAGAGTGATATTCTCAAGCAACATGCTCTGATTTCAAAGGTACTGCCCCAGATTTGCATCTGTATAGAAGAGACTCATTTCTCAGTCTTGTGATTTTCTTTATGGCACTAATACGTACTATTCATACAATGATTGCAAGTTGAAATGTATAGTTACATAAGTAGGAAAAATATTTTCATTTCCTTCGTTACACAAACCAGGCATTAGAGCTGTATATAGAGGAATATTTTTTAATAAACATGATTTCATTGAAAACTTTAACTAAATTTTGAGCAACTTTTTAAAAATCAATATTCCATTCACCATAGGTATTACATATAAGTGACTCATCAATCTAGTGGTGCTGAAATAGCTTAAGTAACTTTAAAATACAGCCGCAAATGTAGGTTTCGATACAACATAAAGCTCCACACAGAAAGCATTTGAGAACTTGAACATACCTTATTTTGAGCTATTTCCCCCAGTCTTTGGTAGCTATACATTTTACTACAGTTCTTTAACTCAAAGTACTGGAGATTTCTAACTTCTGTTTTTATAACATTGCCTATTAGCACTCTGTGGAGGCCAGAAAAAGCAACACCTGTGGACTTTCTGAAGGGTCCTTTGAGCAGATTGAAATCACTACATGACGAGAAGGGGAAAAAAAAAAAAGGTGCATGTCGGGGAGGCCCAAAGTGAAGGCCTATTTTTAAGCTTCCCACCTTGTTTAGAAGACCTCCAAAATGTAAAAGTCTAGCCCAATTTACTGGTGGCTTTATGATGTTTTTTTTCTGTACTACTCAATGAAGTTATTTACTTATGAGAAATACTGCTCTATGTCAGCTCCAGCCTAGGAGACCAACAACTTACACTGTCCTTGGCAACATTACAGGACCTGCCACTACATCAAAATGAACTGCTCTTGAATGTCTCTAGCGTATTATGTGCAAATGTGTTTTCCTTTAGCTCTGGGCCTGTAACCTTTCCTGGCTTGTCTTTTTTTTTTTTTTTCCTGGAACACATATACTATTCTTGTACCAAATAGACAGTAACAAGCTTGTTTTCATAGAAAATGGGATCGTTACTTTGACAGCTGACAAAGTTCTGGGCCATATTCTCTCTTGGCAATAACTCTGCAGATACTTTATTTTCTCCTGTTTGCCTACAAAAATGATGTACGGTGGCAGGAGGGATGAGGATAGAAAGTTAACCAAATCCAGCTTCAACCCACTCTTTTGTCTGCTAAAACTTGGGAACACAAGGCTCGTGCATTTGTATCTGAATACCATTTGGGTTTCTGGGAATGATAGAGCTGGTAGTGGGCAGGTCCCAGCAATACCTCAGTTTTGCTGAATTTGCAGGCATAGGTAGAGCTATCAGAACTGAGACATTTTTTGCCTTTCTTTATCTGACATATCTTGGCATGTTAACCTGGCATCAGGAGATCTTCCAGCAACAGATGGGACAGGCTCTATAAAGATAACAAAATCTCTAGAAAAGGAAAATTGGTGGACCTGAGAGGTCTTCTTCCAGAGCTAAAGTGTGGATGAGTGGTATGTCTACAAAAGCCTTGCTTATATTCCCATCTTTCCGTACCGACACCTTACTTTGTAGCAAATGAAAATATGGGTTTGCGTGTTTGACGAGACATAGCAAACTTCAGCTGTGTCCTAAAAGCAGAAAATAGAGATGTAGCAAAGTCTAGGTCACCCAACTGTAATCTACAGATGCAGTTGTCTTGCTATTTCTGGTACCCACCTGCTCTGCAATCACAGGCAGATGATTTTACTGCTGTGTGCCCTCTTCTGCAGTTTGCCTTTCTCCGTCATGCAGTTTGAGAACTGAGACAACTGTGCATATATATATGTATGTGTGCAAGTATGTGTTCATATGTACAGACAGAAATGCAGAACTTCACACAATGACAGCTAACTTTGTTGACACTGCTAGTTACCACTACCGTGCAAAACCTCATGATTATGAGGGGGTTCAGTTTGGGTTCTTTTAAATGCTGTTTTTAAGAAAACAGTGGTAGCTTTCAAGGAGAGACTATGGCTGCATGCAGTGGTGGCTCTAACACTTTTTTAGCTGGTGAGAATCTGCCTCAAACACAGTGAAGGTCATTGCACAGACACTGCATGTTACACAGTGTTTCAGTGTATAATTCTGGGTCCATTTGTGCTTCTGGGCTTGACGAGAGCATGTGTCACCCATGCTCAGTGCATGAGGAAAATAATATTACGAAAGAATTTTCAAATGGCTTTTTAAAGTTCTGGGAGGTCTGGACCCACACTATCCCCAAGGTGTGTAAGGAAAGAAGAATAAACCATACAGTGATGTACTTGTAATAGCCAGCAAGCTCCAGGGCGCTTTTCCTGAGTGATTGCATTCCTCCAGCATTCTTCTCTGTAGTTTTTAAACAACAGTTAAAGGAAAGCTTTTTGTAGCAAGGAGACTGTTTAAATGAGAGCTTGTTTAGATCTTTGGGGCAACAGTGCTGAAAGGGAATTTGAAGTGTTATGATGAAGTTAAATAAACGCCGTTGCAAGAGCTAAAGTTGGCTATTATAACTGACTGTGTTGTATTCCTTGCAGCTTCCTTTCAGGCTGACATTCTTTCATGTATGGCCTTTGCTTATATATATATAGGTTTTGTGCAAAGATAACTTATTTTTTAATAAACTTTTCCTGCTTTAAACCATTTTTCTGCACAGTCCTCCAGTAGCTATAGTTAGTAATAGAAATTTGTCAGGGAGATGAACCCCATGCAGAAATATATTTGAGCTTTCCAGTGAAAAATAACTGTAGCTGGAACAAGGAAAAGACTTAAAATCAGATTTTGAATGATTAACAACAAAAAGAGCCAGTCAATATTTTAACAATATTCATAAAAAAGGCAGCATTACTGAGGCTGAACACCAAACAGCTTAACTGCACAGCAAGAGTGCATGCATCTCACTGCCTCCTTCAGTAGGGCCTCTTCCTCTTTTAATGGCAGAGTCTGACCTCTGCATATTGAAGAGGATGCACAATGAAAGACAGAAGAGTGTCTGTCATGACAATTTTTTCTCTGTTTTGGGGTGACAATGCAGCAACCATCTCTTGTTTGCTATTTCATCATCATTATAAAACTAGATGTGATTTTTCTTTCTTTCTTTCTTTCTTAAATACATTAAAAATTAATATAATGGATTGGGGGAAAAAATGTCTTTGTTTCCAAAACTGACACCAAAATGGTTAGATAAATATGGTATTTAATATCTGCTTAGTATGATGAACTTCACCCTTGGTTTGCTTCCAAAGCTGGCTGGTGCAAATCTCACAAGTCATCAGTAATTATCTTGTTGAATTTGCAGAATATGGGTGAATGCCAGGCACTTAAAGAAGGAAAATGAAGTTCCCATATTTCTGAAAAAAGGAGGGAAAAGAAAGAGCCAGAGAGTTGCAAAGGTGTCAGTTTACTTTCAATTTCAGAAAAATTGTAAGGAAAGAAATCAAAATTGTCAAGCCAACTTTTTTTAAACACCCATAATTTAAAAAAAAAAAATAAAAAGGAATGCAAAAGGAAATATGGATTAGTCTGACAAGTCTTTCTTTTGCCAAATTTAATTGCCTTATGTGACATGGAAACACTGTGATATAAGAGAAGTAAAAGATGTCATATCTTGGCTTCTAGTAGTGTTTTGAATGACATGTTCATCATCAAACTAAGGGAACCACGAGAGAGTGAGAGCAAAGATAGCTGGAAAAGTGTAATCAAACCACAGCGATTCATGAGCCACTGCCAAAATGAAAGGGTATCCTGAGCAGACTCTCTGGAGTCTGGTAATATTAATATTTTCTTTACTGTTCTAGATGACTGGACAGGGTATTCGAATTAAATTTGCAGACAACACCAATAGAGACTTATGGGACTAAAAGGGAATCAGCCACTCTGCTGAATGCAAGATTTAGAGCTCAAAATGTTCATGACACTTTTATATGAAAAAGTGTGATTCAGGGACAAATATAGGATTTTGCATTTAGGAGAAAATAGCTACATAAATACACGCAAGAGTATTGCAAAATTGTATCATATGGTTATTTTTGACTCATTTCTGTCTGATCTGCAACCTCAGGTTGCTGCAGTAGCTGACTGGGATGCAGAGACAAAAGTCAAGCCTGTGTGTCATGTGAAACGGGTCTCCTGCTACACACGGTACTGATACGGCCATAGCTTGGGTACTTCTGGTTTTCAACTTCGTACTTCTGACCAGAAATTTGACGAAGGTTGGTCCTGAGGAAAGATGGATAGCTATTTAGGTTGTAGAAGAAAGCGCCACATGAGGGCGCTTGTGAGGCCCACATGAAAGCGCCACACTTTGGCCCATGTTCAGAGGGGAGAGGACAAGTAATGATCTTAAATTGCAAGAGGAAGGCTTCTAAGGGTGAAAGTTGTGGAAACCCTTTTGAAGGAACTGGTGGGACAGCCCCCTGCCAGGACTGACAGGGCCATAGCAGATCTTCCTTGGGCATGAGGAAGTTATGATCCCCATAACTTTAGGCAAGCCCATTAGACCCATGGTGGGGGATACACCTGCCCAACAATCCCTTCCTGGAGCTTGTGCTCTGCCCAAGAATGGATGGTTGGGTGGTGGGCAGTGGGTCTCAGAAGAGCAATCCAGCCAAGGATACTAATATTGCAATTTGGGCATTGTTTTTATTCTAATATCGCTTAGAACAAGCTTTTATCTAGTAAAACTTTGTGTATGCTCTTAACGTGCCTTCTCCTTTTTCCTTACTCATATTTATTCAACTGCTTAAATCAAATTTCTTGGGGTTCTTACATTCTTAAGATAAACAGCACTTATTGCTTTATGACTTCAATAGCCAAGCTAATAAAAATCCAGTTGGTAGACTTAATTTTTTTAAGCTTTTATGAACTGAAACAGGAGTGCAGACGGTTTTACGCTGATGCACAGTCATTGGTGGTATATGAACATAACCTGTATCCCATCCTGCCAGACAACGTTTTATTGTTGTTATTGTCATTTATTGTTTAGACTAACTGGAAGTGCTGCCACTGTTTGTTTAAAATCAAATTAAGTAATTCTGCATTTATCTGGAAGAAAACTGTTCAGAAGAAAACAGTGACATTTGCAGCAACAGTAAAAAACTTTAAAGCTATGCTAATAACCTAGCCTAGACTATGCCACTTTCAATGAATCCGGTGTGATTTAGTTGCATTCTTTTATTTTAATACACATGCAGAAACTATTCTGGAGCTGAGAAGGAAGCTCTAAAGTATCATTTGGAAGAAAGTTCTGAAGTGTCATTGTACATATCTACTGGTATCTAAAAGAAGAAAAATGTAGATGGTTACCAGATGCTTAAAATCTAGCAGCTATATAACTTCTTAGATACTCAGAAGTTGATAGCATATGGCTTAGAGTGATAATTCTCAGAAATCAGCACCTCCCCACACCATAAATACAAATCTAAACTCAGAAGTAATGTTTCTGGTATATAATCCTCTATTCAGCCCACTCTCTAGATCGTGACAAAAACCTGGAGGCCATCTACCCGTTGCATGCATTCCCCAAATGAAATGTCTTTGTAGCCCTAATGCTACACCACAATTTGGCCTCAATCAAGGAAAGTTTAGTGGGGCTGGGGGAGCCTTGGTTGTCCTGCTGTCTGATCAGACCAAGGTCTCAGACTTCCTTAACTGATGTGTGAGTGACTTGACTAAAACCTGAGATAAAAGAACTGCTCCATCCATTTGAATATGGGATTTAGGGAGTGTGAAGGAATACAGAGACAAGGAGGAAAAAATGTCCACCCTGATATACCCACAGCCCCCAATCCCCTTCCCAATCAGAAAAGCATTAGTAACTCCACAGCCTCAAATTCCAGAGTTTTTCAGAGTTACAGGAGAGGACTGGAGAGCGTGTTTAGTAATATGTGAAACTTGATTTTCTAGCATTACCAGGCACCTTCAACAAATGAGTCTTTTAGCCTGTAGTCAATATACCTGTTTCTTTTTAGACCTTTGGAGACTGCAAGGTCTTTGGGGTATAAATTTTATCTCTTTGGTAAAATATCCTGCATGTTTTTACATATGATTTAAAAAATAATAATATGGCCAAAGGACTTCATTACTTTCTCAGTTGTGCACATTTAGAATAGCTAAGTTTTAACTGGCATAGTTCAAAGCAGAATTTAATCTACATTTCACATTCTTGTTCTGGGAAAGGCTGCTTAAGGGTTATTGCAGGAAAGATATGGTTAGTTAATTATAATCCTAGTTGTCATATAGCAAAAACAGGCACTACAGACCTTCTGGTTGTTGAAGACAAGTAACACTGCAAAGGAGACCAACAAACAATGGGGAGGCCAATGGGTGCAAGGTTCAGTCTCTAGCAGCCTCTGGTGGCTGTTCAAATATAGGTTATTTCTTTTTAAATTAGTGCTTATGCAAACAGTCTTTATTTGATTTGTTTTGCAATTTTGATTTCATGCATTAATATGAACAATTTATGTGTTGTGAAAAAATAAAAGTCCATGCTTGTTGTAAAATCTTCGGTTATCTCTGGAAGTCTTTGTTGCTTTGTTGGAAGCTTTTTAATAGAAGAGGTCATTTAATACACTGGTTAAGCTAGCAGCATCTGGTTAGAGATAGTCATGGTAAATGAATAATTGGAAAGGTTAATTTAAATGGTTTTGAATGCAGAGATTTTTGGATTGACTAATAACAATGTAAGCTATATCAATACACTGCTTTGTAAATGAGTAGCCCTGCTTTTTTCTTTTAATTTTATTGAATAATACTGTTTCATAATAGCAATAAAACACTATGGGCTGTAGATTCCTGGAGGATTATTTATCAGCTTTATGTCTTGTGTCACTCCTGGGAAACACAGTAATTTTTGTTGGGCTATATTTCTTAATCATTACAGCTGTCACCCACTGCAACCACGGTAGTTAAGGCTGCAAATCACTATGCATTGCAGCTCTCTGTTTTCACAGACTCATAATTTTCCAGCACAGTCTCCTTTCGGTAGTCAAATGTTCCATGTTTGGTCTATGCACACAGAAATGAGTGTCTGGAAAGAGAACAGCACCCCATTAAGCTATTTCATTCTTAGGAAAAAGCCTGAGAGAATTGAGCATGTAAGCTGACCCAAGTGTTCAGACACACTATCGCACAAAACTCTGCCTGTGAGTCCTAGGTAGTGCCCCAACACCTTCACAGTAGTCCACTGCTCATTTCAAGGGAAATTAGAAAGCTGGAAATCTGTTCACCACTAAAATCATGCCTTTACAAACTTAGAAATGCCATCAAAATCCCACCTTGAGTGTAACACATGCAGGGCTGTGTTACCAAGAGAGAGTGTGGCATGGGTCACGTCCTTTATGTCTTAGACCTAAGAACTAAAGATAACACATGGTCTAATTCCTTTGTCCTCTAAAAGAGCATCCATCACTCATCCATACACATTGAATTCTTTCTGCTTCTGTTTTCTACGCAGAAATAGAGAGTGTCCTAGGTTTTGTTGGCTAAGTCCACTTGACCTCAAAGTTAGTTTTTTATAATCATGATATTTCAATGAACACCTCTCCCTAAAAGTGTACATTGGTTGCTTGATAAAACAAGGCTTTAGAGCCTTCCCACCATCATCTTCTGATTTGATTTTGCTTTTGCTTTGCCTCCAAGGACAGGATACTTTTAAAAGTGGCCAAATATTTCAAATTGACATTTGATACATTCACAGCTCACTGAACATTAAGTCCTTCAGATAATCTTAAAAATATTTGTTTGTAAAGCAGTAAAACTGCGAATGTTAGAAAACATGCCATTGCATTTGCATAGAAGAAAATGATGTAACATTTTTAATAGGAACTATAAATACAGATATACCTCTTGATACTTGTTCTTAAAAACTCTGCTAGCATAGATCATATGGGCAGAAATGATCTTTAGAACAAGACAGGAAAATCAGAGTTCTTCTACATGGAGCAACAGAGACTCAAGCCCCCAGGTGTTTATTTGATTTGAACACATTTCTGGAGCATGGGCCAAGAGGAATCCCACTCAACAGAGAAGAAGTGGCATGAGAGCCACTTCTCAGCCATTTCACAAGACGGTAACACCAGGCGGATAACCCACAATGAGACAGAAACAACCTTAGCATTCCAGGTTAGAAGAAAATAAACCTGGTTTGTTTTAAGTTGGAAGTGTTAAACCTCCATGCCTACGACATGGCTGTCTGGAACAGCGCATAGGAGAGAAACCTTGGAGTATTATCCTGTGGCTGGCAGACCATTTATTAAAGCATCTTTCATTTTTAACAACTGGAGGAGGATGAGACTTCCAATGAGAGTCTGTGATGAGTTTTGCATACTCAGGGTCACCTTGTACACTGTTCAGCACTGGGAGAACTAAGGCTAGTCGTGCTTGCACATAGCAGAAAGACAATGACATGGCAGCAGTGGTCTGGCGCTGGTACCTGCCAGTACATTTTTAGCCTCAAAGCGGGGAACTTCAGGTTGGACAAAGCTCAGAGATAGCACTGACTGTGAACCTGAAAAAAACCCCAGTATTTTAAGAGCTACTGAAGCATTTTATTCCTGTTTACTAATTAGGTGATATCTTATAATTGGGATATAATTGGGACTAATATAACAGTCATAGCCTTACAAGAAAACCACTAACCCTACAACTTACTCCTAGTCACACAGCTTGTGTGTTATTGGTCAATATTCAATAGCTTTTTTTTGTTGCCTAGAGCCTGTGAAAAATCATGGTTTGTTTTCTTTTGCTTCAGTAAATCATACAAGAAAAGTTAGAGCTCACTGGCTTCTATGTCCTATAATGCCTTGTCTGATGGAGGATATGAAGACATTCTTTAAAATAACTATCCACATAGGAGCATTCTGTTTTAAAACAGCTTAATTTTAAGTGTGGTCTGAGAAAAAAGCCTTAGCAATTAAATATCACAGAGTGCAACAACAGGAACAACTAAATTAGATTTTTTTGACATGAAAAATTTTCAACAAAAACATATTTATCTACTCAAAATATAAGCTAGAAGTGTGAAAAACACACACAGGGAGCTGTGAGTGCTGTAAAGATCTGTGCACAAAGGACCTGCTCACGTTGCAACATTGTCCTGCCAGCCAGAAAAATTACCTCTCACGTGAAACAGCCCCTCCAGAAGACTGCCACAAAAGTCCTCGTTGTGCAAGCAAATACAGGCGAGCTTGTCTACTCTGCCATCTGTTACTGAGACCTCCTCTTACTGCTGAATCATTTTCTTCCCTCTGCTTTTTTAAGGTTCCTAGCTGGCATCTTGAGAAATGAGGGTTTGCTCGCCTCTGTCTTTGCTGGGGGTGTGAGTGAGCATTACACACTGACATTTTCTGTCACAGTCAGGCTGGAAGAGACAGATACAAGAAGAAAAATGTGTCATGCCTTGGTTGTTGAAGGTTTGGGATGGAGACAGTAGAGGCTGACTTTAATGGGAGTCTTACAGAGAAACCTTCAAGGAGAGCAGGAACAGGAGCAAGACTTGAGAGCCTCCAGCTTGCTATTTCACAGGCAGAGGGAGAGGAAAAACAAAGCAGCAGCTGATCGAGACAGCTGAGTAAAGAAGCTACAAGGTAAAAATAGCAGCAGGCTGTCAAATAATCTGCCGGTGCTGGGCACGAGTGAGAAAACAGCATCAGGCTGTTGGGGAAACCGAGCCAGGGATGCTGCACAGGGAAGGGAGGCAGCTGCCAAAGATCCATCTCACTGCGAGCCATGAAGCTCTCAATAGAGGACCGGGCTTGGTTTTCTACAACTGGATACAATTCTGTAGAGACAGCTTCAAGTCCCCCTTTATAACAACTTCAAATTGAATATTTGTGTGAATTAAGGCCTTTTATCACTGAGATTTCTGTACCCAGTTTATGCACTTCCTTAAAAGGGACACTTGCAGGAGTTTTCTGAAGTACCCTCTGGAGTACAGCATATCTATCCCAAGGAGCAGAGATGTCACCCCCCACTTCCCCTCTGCAGCAATTGAAATGGGTCACTTCTAAAATGGGAGGTGCAGCATGAAGGCGCTAAACCCACTACAGTACTGTTTGTGCCACAGGGTTAGGTGTCATGGATTTTTCTGTAAATTCTTTTGCTCATTCAGTAATGACTGCACTGCACAGGCGTCTCTAATGAATTGCCTGCTCAACATGTTGATGGGCCAAGGATTGAGGTCTGTCTGGTTTTTGTTTATTCTTTCATGAATGCCAATGCCAGTGAAGGCTGTCACAGTGAGAGTCTCAAGCTGTTTATTTACACAGTAAGAATAACATAAATATTTTGAAGTGTGACTCAAACCAGCCTTCAGCAGAGAAAGTAGATAGAGGCTCAACAGACAAACCATGGTATGACCAGCCAGGGTGTCATTTGTGATTGACTGCAGTTGGAGCTGCTGTGAAATAGAATGTTTGAACCAGTGTTCTTAATTGTACTGCACACATTCTTAGATAAAGAGGGCTATAAAAATGCCAGGAGTACCTGTTCTTTATTTTTAATGATATTTCATCTGTATTTTTTCACTTTCACCTTCTGTCCCTGAACTGCCTGAGGTGAAAAAGTCAGCCTGTGCCTCTTCACAGAAAAAAAATACAACTGCAGTTGTTATTGAGCTAAAGTTTGTAATTTAAGAGTAGGGATGCAAGGTTGGAGTGGAGTCTTCCCCTGCAGACCTGCACAGGCATTAGCTCCGTGGCTCAGCAACATCCCTGCTCACTAATTAACCGCGCTGCAGTTTGGCTCACTCTGACTCCACAGCAGCTTCTCAAAATCCTTGGTCCACCCCATGACTCCTCAGAGCAGTACCAGCCTGGCACTAGCACTGTCCCATCCAACTTCTGCAGCCTACCTTACACCGAGGGCTGGGGTTCACAGGGAAACTTGGGTGCCCACCCCTGGAGCAACATCCAAAAGTTGGAGTTGGGCAATGAAATCCCCCGTGTACTGCATGCTGGGAGAGAAGGCTCTCAGAAAAGATGCCCTAACCTTATAATCTAGGGTGGGTCTGATGGTGCATATTTGGGGATGCACCAAGAAAGAAAGCTGCCCCCAATGCTGACACAAGTCCTGCATGACTGCTGAGGAGCAAGCTCAGAAACAAAGCAGCAGTGTCCCCCCATCATTGCACCTCAGCCTGCAGGTAGGTCATATTTAGCTACATGAGCGTAGCTCTGCTCCTGACCTGTCACAACTGTCCTCGTACCACTAGGTTTGTCATCAGCTCTGCTCTGCCCATGACTTCTGGCACCCAGGAGGTGCTCACCAGCTTAACAGGGTCTGCTTCTGCTGTGCAAAGCCACCCATCCCACTCCTCTGAGAGATGGCTGTATTTCTATATCTGCTCTTTTAAAAGGCAGAAACAAAAGCTGGTGGTGGGACTTTGCTGGGCTGAGAAGATGGACAGCTTTTTAGTACTACTCTGTAATAACAAAATTCACCTCACCCAAAACAGAGCCTGAGGTACTGCAGCCAAGCGAGAGGCTAGTGTGGCAGCACAGTCTCTGTACACCTCCTTCAGAAGCCATGCGACACAGAGCACATTTCTGTACTCCAGAGATTAAGCAGTTTTTGCCCATCCTCCTTGTGATTTTTTTCATGGCTATTTAAGAGCTGGGCAAAACAGCCATCTGTTTGGTTGGACCTGCCTTTGCTATTTAGGGATCTAGCTCAGAGTTGGGAAAGCTTGCCTTAGGCTGGCTGTCAGAGTGAGGTACCAAAAACTCTCACCTCCTGGCCTCTGCCCAGCTGCCTTTGCAGGACAGATGATATACTGAAGGAGTGCCTGCTGGATGGTAGCATTTGGCAGAGTGGTGTCCTACAGCAGATGGCAATCAGTGGCAAAGTTACCCCAAAACATGATGCTTCAAACCCAGAAAACCTTGCAGTGCTGAGTGGGGCACTCATTACAGTCATGTGTTCTGGCTGTCCCATGGGCTGTGTACATAAACTAGAAGATTTAATTGTTAAATATTTTAGTGATTAAAAGTAAATCACAATTTTATTCACTTGCTTGTTGCAATAATCTCAAAAAAGAGTTCTTCATGTCTCTTACTTGTCCTTACGGAGGAGTCATAAGGTGAAATTTGAGCTATTTCTGCTTCTTTTTAATTGCAAGAAGTACCAAATGCAGAGACAAGATGCCATGCTCAGAGTTTAGAAATGACTCTGCAGCTTTTCTGGGAAGGGAATGGTCCCAGACACCCAATTGTACTGATAATACACGTGTCCTATATGAAATTTCCAAGCACCAATGCAGTAGGATTGGTGGCCCTAGTGAACTCATAGCTGTATTATGACCTGTTGTGTCAATGGTACATATGAAGTGGCTACTCTACTGTTAAAAACTGTGTGGCTATCATGGCTTAATTTAATAAAGTCTAGGAGCTTTTTGGTGTACTTCAGTCCTCAAGATTTTGACTTCTATCTTTTGAACTTTGAAAACCACAGCCTCCATGATCCTTATTCAACCCTGCATAAAGATTCATGCAAAGACATGCCAAAAAGACCAGGGCTCAGCTGGTGTTAAATTACCAGTGCAGAGTACCTCATCTGCCACTGAAATAGGGCTGCATGGTGCAAAGCAGTAACAAGGTCTTGATGGTTGCTTCCCATCACAAATGTCTACAGGAATTCAATAAAAAAATATATTTTTCTTGTCCATAAGGCTATAATTCCTTGGCTATTAATCTTTCTGGCCAGTGGTTATGTGTCGAATCCTCCAGAGCCTAATTGCAGCCTGTTGCTGTAAAGCCACTGCTTAGAGAAAAGAACAAGAATAAGCCCGGGCTCCCCAGGACTCTTTAAATCTGCAGGCAAAAACCAAGTCCAAGTCCTTAGGTCAGATATGCTGTCAATTCAGAGGAACTATGCCATTTTTACCAACTTCCTACAAGTCTTTCTTGACACCCAAAGGAATCCTTACAGCAGTTCTTCCTCTGCTTCACTTGTAGTTGCCACTTAACAGAGATTGAAGTGGAAGAGCCTCCAGCTCTAACCCCGTTTATCTCTTTCACAACCAGGCAGTTAATTGAAATACAGGGACTTGCAGTTTTTTTCTGATAAAAGGAGAAATTGATGATGAAGTGGGCTATCTGTGACATGAAATCTAATTTCTCCAAAGAAAACAAGAGACAGGATTTCAGATCCTCATGTCCTGCTTCAGCCAGGAGCCCCATCCCCAAACGCTCACTTCATATTGCCCTGCCGATGAAATTCTTGTATCTGCTTTGCCATGTCTTGCTTTCCACTCCTCAAGTTGCACCAGGGAAGATTTAGATTGGATATTAGGAAAAATTTCTTCACCAAAAGGGTTATTAAACACTGGAACAGGCTGCCCAGTGAAATGATTGACTCATCATCCCTGGAGGTATTTGAAACGTGCGTAAACGTAGTGCTGTGGGACATGGTTTAGTGGTGGACTTGGCAGCATTAGGTTTACAGTTGGACTCAATGATCTTAGAGGTCTTTTCCAACCTAAATGATTCTGTGATTTTCCATGCTTTATATGGGGTCTTCTCAGCCGGGTGTGCCTTCAGTGTGAGCAACCTTTTGCACCGAGTACAGATAACATTGCATACAAAAAGTTAAAGTTTTTCTACAGTTACTTCATAAATAAAGGATAATGTTTCTTTCTCTTCTCCCTTGACCTCCAGTTTTAACAGAAACCCATTTTCCCACTTGCAGTCAGGTGCTGGTCAGTCATTTGAGCCAAGCAGCTGCAACACAGCTTGCCCACATGGCAAATTACTTCATAACAGCCTGCATTGCCTCATTGTGGTTTTATACATGGGGACCACATACTCACAACCCTCTTCTGCCTCCCTGTTTTCAGCATTCTTACACCTTGTTCCTCAGTGTCTTTAGAAATCTCCTTTGGTTTTGCTTTCTTTCCTTAATTTAAAATTACAGTCCTTTCAAAATGGAAACTGTGCAGGGATTGACACCACGGCATGACTCCAGGAGGGGGAAAGCGGACAGAGACCTGTTATGTCTCCTCGCTCAGGCCTCATATCTTTTTGTTGGCTTCAGTTTGCTGGTTAATTTCTAGCTGAGCAATTTTATTTTAGGTGCTTGAAAACATAACAGCTTTGCCAGCAGAGTTCTACAGTATGGCCCTACGTGTGACCCAGTGCTGGTCCCAGCAGCAAAAATCATTTGCTGTTGTAGCTCAGGACTATTCTTAAAACAGAATGGGCTGTGTCACCAAAGGTGTTTTGCCAGCAAACAAAATGTAGTTATCACTTTTCCAGTAAGTTGAGGCAGTTCTTTGGCATTTAATGAGAATAGATATGTTAGTAAATGTTGCTTTAGGCCATTACTTTGGAAATAACAAGCAAAAGTATTAAGCATTTGTTGGTAGATGAAGGTAAATAAAGGCAAAGTTACAAAAGGTGCCTCTATAGTCTTAGCGTTTATAGTTGTCTACCTGATACGCAGAACATTTTATTTTATAATTGAATTATATGAGGATACAGTGGTATTTATTCTTATGTGGTACTGAGAAATTAATCACTCATCAAATCCTACAGAAATCTGATGTACTGGATTCGGCGAAGTCCAGGGTATTTTTAGTTTCTTTCTTTCTTTTAGTGTAAAATGGTACCTGCGATCTACATGCCCTCAAGCAGAAAGTGCTACCAGATGACTTTTGGCATGCTGACCTCTCTGGCACCCACAACTGATGATCATCTCCACTAGGCACATTAATTAGTTGCTAGAGTAATTAACTGGAAGAGCACATAATCAATGCCAGATGTTTCGGAGTTGTTTTTTGGATTGCAACTGCTGCTGGGTTCCCAAACTTGCAATCCTGCTTGTTTTGCCCAAGCAATGCCAAACTCTTCTTCATCCAGTCTCCAACTTGACAACACTTGCTTGTATTTTTCCAGCCTAAAGCTGCGGTCGTACAACCTGACCACACCACCACCCCCATTGCTTCTGGTGGAATACACATTAGTTTTGGGAGAAATGGAAAAATATTGGTTAAATTTCTATTTCCTTCTGTATGCCCACATTTTTCTTCCTCAAAGGGATGCTTTTGCCTGGGGGAAGAAGCAAAGTGATATGTCAGAGTTAGTGTATTTACATGCTAATGTTTAGATACATGTAATATTTATGTGAAGGAGAGCAGTGAGGAATAGAAGGTGGTATTTGTACCAGTAACTGTGACTGGCACCTGGGGAGAAAGCTCTGCCGCTTCTTCAGGTTTTACTGAACAGAGTTCAGCCCGTTTTACTTTACAGAGTGGAGATTTCTCATTTTTAACTTATTTAAATGATGATCATTATCTGCTTACAAGTTAAGCACCAGTAATTTATTTATGTAACCTTCACACTATGTTAAAAACTGTACTCTCTTGGATGATCTTGAACTACTTTTCCTAGACAACTATACAGTGTGTCAAGATATGGCCTTGCTAAATTTATCCTGATACAGGCTTTAATTACCTCGTATAGTCCCTGGAAACAACCCAAATGCAGTGAAATTTTTCTTGGGGAACTGAGTTGTTCTTAACCACCTGACTGTTTTTTGTCCATCAAGTGACATTACTAAATCTAAGTTTATCAGACATAGATCTGTTTGATTTAAGGGGGGGGTGGGGATATTTTTTTTTTTTTTTCAATTGCTCCTTTTCATCATTTTGAATGCAGTATTGTTTCCTTTGAGCCCATAGCTGGTTAGCTGGTAGTGTTAAGCTGCTAATGTGCTTTCATTCTTGGGAGACCTCCTTTCCTGTACTCACATCTCCTCCCCTCCAAACTCTCAATCTATTTTTATGGAACTGTGCCACTGCCATGGTATTACACTGCAGTTAACAGCTATTCTATCTTTTCTACTTTACAGCCAGAATTACAATAGTCCTCCTCTCAAGGTACTTTTCCTTGGCTTTTTTTTTTTTTTCATTCTATAAGAGATTTGAACTATGTTTGGCATTTATTTATTTTTATTATCGGACAATTTCTTTGGCTGATTTTCCTTGATACACCCACTGCTGTGATCTGCACTGTTCCTTCCCCCAGTTTTACCGTAATTTTTCTTACTTTTTACATTGTGACAGAGATACTGTCATAGTGTTGACAGTCCTGGCAGATGTCTGTGACTGGCCCAAGTGCTCCTTAACACCTGCTGATTTTTTCCTCCTGTTTCTAGTTTAAATAATCCTCCATAACCTTGTCAATTTTCTATGCCAGCTGTCTTGTTCTGTGTTCTTTAAGGTGGAGCTATTCCTCACTTATAAGCCTTCTCTTCCCAAATGATTCCAGTGACCCCTCTACTTTCATATTTTCCCTCTTCACAATGCTTTTAATTAATTCAGATGCTGATAATCTACCTAGCTGATTATGTCATTAGTCCTTTCTGCTAATAATCAAGTTATTTATGTTTTTTACAATTTGAGAAGTGACAGGACCTGCAGCTAACCATCATTCTAGATGCACTAGATGATAGGTAAAATCTCCTCCCAAGAGCAACATCACAATTCACTATCACCTATCATCAGGAAACTAAGCTAAATGCAGATTTCCTCTTTGTAATTTATTCCTGTTAATACAAATCTGGGGAAGGGGTGCAGAGATAATTTGCAGCGTGCTCTGAACATTAAGATAAGGATTATATCAGACAACAGATAGATTATTTTTAAAGCCCTGGGACCCCCAGTGGCAGTATCACCCAGCTGTTCCCTCTTATTTACATCAGCACAGCTCTGGCTTAAATGCTGTTACTGATCTTGGCAGCTGTAGCACCACAGCACAAGGGGGGAGAGAGGGGGAGGGAACCTCCAGGCAGCCTCATTTCAGCCTTTTGTCCTCTACGGTCCAAGGTAGGAGAATGGATGGGTATTGTAATTCCAGACACCTCCTGCCACTGAATTCAAGGAGTTTGACTTCTGTGACCTGCAAATGCCCAAACAGCTCTTACAGATGTTGCATCCCCAACTAATAATATTTTTAATGAGCTAATCTAATGTTTCTGCAGCCAATTTGTGTCTCAGAACAGTAACACCATGTCATATAGCAATTAATCCCTGATAGGGCAATGATCATAGTCACTGTGTTTAGATACTGTTCTGTAAGGGAAAAGAGGTTTCCTTAGAAATATTTTCTATACAATATGATTTCTTTACAATGATGATCTAATTTTGCAGTTGCGAACTTGCTTGTCTGTGTCTCCCCTTCATGATATTTTCTCTGTGTAATTTAGGTTCAGATTCAATAAGAACTGTTTCATAATGATGAATAACTGGTAGCTGAGCACAGTAAGACTCAGACCCGGGCAAGGTAGCCTTATTCGGGGGTTGGGTTTTTTGGTTTGGTTGGGGTTTTTTTTGGTTGGATTTTTTCTGTTTGGTTAGTTTTGGTTTTGTTTTTGTTTTTTTTCTTTCAAGTTAGCAAACATCTGCGCAGAAATAAGACAATATTAAATGGGACGCAAGTAACAATTAATGCTAGCCAGGTAGCTTTGTGACTCAGAAAAGCATTTTAAAATCAAAGGTTTTACATTTGATTACTACAGCTTATGCCAGGAGCAATGCAAGACTGCTGAACAGTGCTGTCCACATAGTTACTGTGTATTCAACCTGCCACCCACATGTATGCTCTGAATTTTGAAGCACACACCTGACTGCTTGCATATTCAGCTTAACTTTCCAAGGGCACAGTTTTACAAGTATACATTTATTTCCCATTTCAAAAAATAAAAATAATCACTATTTTATTCTTACATTAGATGTATATATGTTAACTCCATAACACACCACACATTAGAGAGAACTATTCGTAAAGGGAATTTGTATGCTGGTGATATGCCTTGGTGACCTAGTATCTTTGGGTTTGTCTTCTTCATCAATATTAAACAGTCAAAACGTTTCAGATTCTTGGCAAGGGTGCTCAATATATTCAATGCTGGATCCCAAGTATCAGTCGTGACAGTTATAAAGGGATTGACTGATGTGGGTGCCAAGCCACTCCCTATAATATTTGAAAAGCCATGGCAATTAGGTGAAAAAAATTGCGCCCTATACTCATCTAAGAATATGGAAGTTTAACACCTCACCCTGAAGTCTATTTATTAACAAGTCATCACCAATCTTTTTTCATAGACTAGTTTTTTCAAAATGAAAACCTGTCTTCTGAGATGTTGTTCTTAGAGAAGCTTGTGGGTAGAAGAAGTTGTTTCTTATGTCTTCTTTTGAGAATGACAATTGCAGGTTTTCATTGCTTTGTAATGTACATTTTGAACTTCACTATTATAGAAAGTAATGAGGACTGTCGAGATGTGGAGTCAGAATGCAGCTACCTTCACACCTTATATTCAGGCCATATCAGGCCTGTATGATACAGCAAAGACACCCTTCAAATGTTGTTATTAATGGAAAAGCTGAGCCTTTGATTTTTTTAAATATTGGTAAATTGGATCTCATGGGATGAACACCAACACTATTCATTTAATATGTGGCAGGAATTTACTTTTTTGCCTTACCCTTTTCTATACATCTGATTTTCTTTTGTCACTTAGACTTGTGCCAGACTCGGTGGCATCTGCTATTTATTCATATGGTGGGATGAGCAGTGAGTTATCAGGTTTCCCACTGACAGAATTTATTATTTTTTTTACCGTGAAAAACTGGATATTTTGCAGAAAAGAGATAAGTCCTGGAATAAAGAGGAAAAAAACCCTCAAAGATTGTCCTTGCCCTGTGTCTTTCCCTTTAATTCTCTAGCCACCAAGCAGTGCTTTTTGGACAAACTTCTGTGCAGTGACCTTGGCATCTCCTGTCATGAACACACCACATTGTCATCACACTGTGGTTTCAAAATGTAAAATATCCTACTATAGGAAATTTGACACTGTCACTGTAGCAACGTAAACTGCATAAGAATATGTTTCATGTCAATGGAAGCAGAAAAGCTAGTAGATGAATTGGATTTCTTCTTAGATGAATCTTCTATGGATCAGCAGGTTTATTCAGAGTTACTTAAAAAGCAGTTAACATTCCATTAGCAACAAACTGTGATCTGTGTCAGCAGTAAAGCACTGTTCAGTCATTTATTTTAGAATGAGAAGCCACTGCAGGGAGAAATAAAATTATTAAAAGCCTCGCAAGCAAATAAATAGTAAGGCAATGCCAGAGATTTTCTTTCTTATTCTAAATATTAAGCCTTCCTCCTAGGAATACTTATTAATATAGAGTGATTATTTTTTTTCCGGTGTTTGCGATGAGCAGGATGAGTCAGAAGTTTCCATTTCTTCTGATAGTTTGGATTTGTGATCAAAGAGAAAAAAAGTGCATGCTCAGTTTTGGCTGCTGGCATGTTATTTTATTCAAGTGGGAACATTGTTGGTTCAGCATTACGTCCTCTGATAACCTGGCTTTGGTCCCAAAGAGCTGTCTTAAAATAATACCTTTCCTTGCAGCTGGCAGTAGAAATGTATACGGCCTCATGCCTCAATGGGCTCTTTACCTGTTCATGATTACTTTCTGTGCTTAAAGCAGTCTTATCTCTCAATTCTCCTGACTCAGACAAAATCCACAGTGACACAGGAGTTAATGCTACACTCTTATTATTCTTGAACAAGTTGGATACTCCAGAACCTTTTTATAACTAGTGAGATTGGGTACAAAATAGTCTTAGAGTGTCACCGATACCATGGATAGCCAGACATGAGTAGAACAAGCAATCTCGAAATCTTCTGAGTTATGGGGAGCAAAACCCTGTCCAAATTGAGCTGTTAATGGCAGGCATCCTAAATTCATTTCAATGTTATCCTTGTGTCATTCTCTTATGTGGCACTGTGCCAAATAACGCTCAGCCAAACATCAAACAATTAGAAGTTTGATTGCTTTTGTATTGTTTTGAAGCTAGTGCTCTGACTGTACAGTCCTGCAATCCCTAAGGGCAGATTGTCCCCACTACTGGAGATGTCACATAAAACCAGGAGCTCAATAGTTGCAAACACTGCACAGTATTTCAATAATAAATTTAAATGTAGACCCCATTCTCAAAGTATTCAGTTCTACATTACACAATAAAGTTGCTTCACAAGGTTTTAATCCTTACTTAAATTACTCTGTAAAATTAATCATTATAGAGAGACAAAAAGAGGTAAGGGAGGAAGAAATTTGGTAAACTGGTGGTGACTAAACAGGTTAGCCAACTAGTCTTTCTTCTAAAACAGTAATAAGCAGATGCACAGCTGACTCACGTGTAATGTAATACTATGACATCAGACTTCAGTGACATATTGACTTTGAAAAACTGCCTTTCTTTTGTGATTTTTATTTTTATAGATATGAAAATATGTAACTGGGGTTAGTACAAGTAATTTTAGACCTCTAATCAAAATTAGTGATTAGAAATGAAGAGCTATTATTTTCAGGAATAACCAGTATCCCCCCATTTCCCTGAGGTCCTGCTGTACCTGCAAATAGATTAATGTGAAGGGAGATGCTCCTTTTTTCATCCTTTTCAGAATAAAAGGATCCTGAAGGGTGCTTTAGTGTGGAGAAACAAAGTTAAGTTTTTATCTTCTAGTGTCTGTTAGTGGCTGGTCTGGTGTGGAATGAGGGCATAGAAAACATTGCAAGGGTTTCTTCAAAACACATAACCTTCAGACTATATTCATTCTCTCCCATTTCTTTGTAAAAAGATTATTATAATAAATAGAAATTTAGAATAAATTCTAAGCTAAATCACTTGGAGTGCTTTTTTCAGTCCTGAGCCCTTACTGCAACAATTGTGTTTAGACCTATCTCCAACAGTTAAACTCCTTTGCAGATTATGTTTCTAAGGTGTGGGTTGATGGTGAGCAGCTTGCCCTGCTGTTCTGAAGTTTGGATTTCATGGTGGGTCCAAAAGCTTTGGGGGGAATTCTCCGAGTTTAAATAAGAAAAGCAGCATTTTATAATCTTTTCTCATGCCAGTTCTTTCCTTCACTGAGTTGAAACTCCAGCATTTTCAATATGACTCAGTAATTCTAGTAAAAAGGAGGGAGTAAGTAATGAATAAAGCTGACCATTCTGGAAGTCTTCCAGGGCTGCTGCTTAGAAACTGATTGTTAAGATATATACTTAGAATCAGCCCTTGCATTAAAAGGAATACAGTCACATCACTGACAGAAGTGCAAAGCATCGAGCCAGTAAGTAAAAAGGAAGTTATTTTTAATAGACAGTGTATCTAGTCAGTATCTAGTCAGTATAATCCATAAATGCATGCAGATAACATGTAAAACATTGTGGATGTTGCAACCACATGGATATAATGGTATTTATTTAAATCATCTCTGAAAGTACATTCCTATTATGAGAAAAAAATATTTTTAGTTCTGTTTGAAATCTATAAGAAATAAGAAAATGCAATTAATTTTTGATAATAGGTACAAATTCAACTGATGATGGCATATTTTGTATAACTCACAACTGAACTTGAACACATTGAAAAAATCTAATCTGGTCCAGAAAGCATAGATTATGCTTTCCTTTTAAGACAGATAATATAATTAAAATGTACCTTTGAAAACACCCCTCTGATATTATTGTAAAATATTTGCATATGGATTTTTTAAAATATTTGAATGTATGACAGAATTTTAAAATCCGCTACGTGTAACAGCAAGTGCAGACAAACAAATTGGGAAATAAAGTTTCTGGAGTGAGCACCATCTTAGTTGTTGAGTAATTCACCCATACGTCACCTGCTAATCCATCTCTGGTAGAATTACGAAGTTTTGAGCATCTTGCGAACAGGTGTCATTTTAAATAGAAAAGCAAAAGTTAAAAAAAAAAAAAAAGTGAAACAAGGAAAACAAAGCTTTTACAAAGAAAAGTTGTTACTGAAATATTTCCTGAACATCAAGACCAATAATCAGTTGTGAAACCTTTGCATATTTCTGATCCATAAATTCTGATTTCTTAGTCAGAGAAACTCTTGCTTCATTTATATATGCAGATTGAGCCTTCCTATGAAATCTGGCTGTATTTGTGTTTACAGTAGCATTGAAGATAAATCTTGCAACAGCTTCTTAATGTCTTTTAGATATACACCAGATATCAGTATTGACAATCTCTTTCCTGTGTTGTCTACTAAATTTGTAAGGCAGATTTTATCCTTGCTTTAGATTACCTGTTTTCTGACCAAAATGGGACACACTGCATTTAAAAGGAGATATTAAACAGTGCCATTGCTGTTTTATATGTTCCCAACATTTTCTGTAATGGCTTCTCTAAAATGTGTGGCATAAACAAAATCCTCAAGCACATTGCAGTAAAATGTTTTTTATTGGTGCTCATTTACACTGACCTACACAGGTTGTTCTCAGGCTCCCCATTTCTGAGCAATGATGCACACTCTGAATTTGTGCCAAGAAAGCACTTAATCTGTGCCAAGCCATTTTATTGTTCAAGTATATCCCACAATCCAAAAAAGGCACGAATGCAATTTACATTCTATTAGTAAAATCAGGAACAGCAATCTTAATGAAGAAAGAAGGCAGGAGTTACCCATCCAGTGATCTTACAACACACATCCGCATAGATCTGATTCTCTACATTACATCGAGAGCAATGAAATACCCATCTAAAGTCACCTGTGGATGGGAAGAATGGAAATAGAAGCACAATATGAATGGCACCTCTGGTTTGTTTATTTTAGAAAATAAAAGTAAAATCTGTCTCTATTCCTCAATGAGTTTTCGTAACCGTCTATATTTCAATACTCTAAAGCCGTTTTTAAAATTTAATCAACAAAAAAATACTGAAGGAGGACATTTTATTTTGATCCTATGTAATGTATAATTATCCAAGTTTTTGAAGGGCAATGGGATGAGTAAATCAAGATTCTTATTTTAGACAAAGCAAAGATGACATAATAAAATTTCCCAAAGCAAGAGAATCTTAAAGGCATTGAAGCTCCAGACATATGACATGTAAACATGTTTCACCTTAGCAAAATACTGCAAATTTTGGGTAAGGATTTTATCATGAAAGAGATTGGGGATTGGTTTGCTTGCTTGGTTTGCATGGGTGTAATATGTTGAACATTACACAGAGCATTCATATTAAAGACTTCATATTAAAGTCTTCATAAACTAATAAGCCTTAGAAAGCAAAGTATTTGTATGAAATCCCCAATTTTCAAGCATATTTTTTCAACTAAAAGTTTCTTCTCATTAGAACTACCTGATATCTGTATGATATATAAAAACTGTTAGGTAAGCATCAAAAATCCTTCATAGAATAATAAGGATATTACTAGAGCTCAGACACTCTGAATCTTCCATGTAAAGTATACAATCAATGCATATCATATCCGCTTTAAAAAAACGAAAACCAAACCAAACAAACAAAAAACATATGCTCTTTTTATGTGCAGAATTTATTTGACAAAATTATCTTCTGTCACCAAAAAAATAACCGATCATAACTTTCTTAACTTTGTCCTCAGGACCAAAGGTGCCCCCTTGATTGGTGAGGATACTCCAGTGGTTGTAAGTTTCAGATTTTCATGTAAAAAATTGCGCTGCCGAACTGTGGCTGATCTTATGTAACTGCTGGTAGAAATCACTTTTGCTCGCCTCATAGGTGGTATGGTTTGTGGAGGCAGTCCATTGATTTCATACATCCACTGCATTGACTGTGTCTGAAAATAAGGAACAGAGACACAGAAAAAAAAAAAAAATCAGTGATCAAATCTCTTGAAAATTTTTGGCAATGATTTACCATGCTACATTGATTTCAAAAGATATTTATCCTTTTCTGGGATAAGACAGAATGAGAATTGCATTCCTGGAACACTAAGAACTGAAATCACATTCAACACTATTCAGGACCAGACATAAATTTAGCTTCCAAACTGATCTAAAATCCCTTTTTTATTGGTAAACCCCATAGCTCTGTATGTTGTTCAAAGGTAATTTATTCCATAGAACAGTATAAATGCCTCAGGTTTATACTGTAGAATTTAATTGTAGCTCTGGTATTGATAATAATGGTAATATCAAATGGTGGATTTTTTGCATTCAAATAATGAACAAAACTAACAGAAGAGGACTCTGAGTGTGCACAAGAGAATTCCAGCTTCGTGTTGAAATCTCTAGTTTGAAGAATATTTATGTGAATTGAAAATGGCACCCTTCATTTACTTTCTGTTCATAACTGGTCTCTAGGAATGGAGCATATGTTTCTATGTCATGTCTTGTAATGCTTGAGTACTTGATTCTTACTGAGTACGTGATTCTTATTCTTACTACACATCCCATCTATCCATACTTAAGGACTGTTATTTCTATGCATATTAAGGCTATACTGCTGTCTGTCTCCCATGTTTCATTTGTGTCCTGAAGCAGAATTTTGTTTGCTAAAAACCCAAGTGAAACTACTGCAGATCTTTCAGTCATTTTTCTTTCAAAATGTATTACTTGAATTCTTGAAAGCAGGACTTTATTCCAGTACTTTAGCATTTTCCTGTCATTACATGTAGGAAAAGGTCTATTCATGGCTTTTAGTTTTCTGTTCTCCTTTCATTTTAAAACAAAATCCAACAAACAAACAAACACACACAAAAAAGCCCAAACCACAATCAGACAACAAAAGTATTATAAAACTCAAAGATTTCAAATTATTTTTTATTATGTCCTCATTTGTACTATGTAAAAGAAAGACAAAGCTTTGCATGCCCACTTTAGCCGGGCACTGTCGTCTATTCCTTTGCAATCAGTAATTGGAAATCATAGGGTTTATGTTTGGGGTTTTTTTTGCTTCTAAGGCAAAACTTGTCAGGAACACTGAATAAAAAATATGACATGATGTAGGTCTATTAAAATATATTAATACACGTGATTTTTTTTTCATACAGAACATAGTGCACGTATATAGTACATATGTACATAGTATATGGTACAGAGAACACATCGGATTCTATGACTTCGCAGCCTCAAAGCAGTGGAGTCATATTAAATAAGTGATATTTCCAAATTCCCAAGATCTGTCTTTCCACATTTGACACAGTACTGTGCTGCTTGTGGTTCTAGAGCAATTTTCTTGGTGCTGGGCTGTTGCGTTATGCTGCACTGAACTACAGAAACGTGGTTTGTAGGAACACCTTTCTCTCCTGCTTCAAGTCATAAAGATTTAGCATTACAAAAAAAGTTGTGATTTATATAATTCACCTCCCATTTAAAACTACCTTAATCCCTAGAACAATCATTTGTGGATATAATCATTACACCTGAGAGTCATTTTTTTATCCAAGGAAACAAGAGGTCAGAAAGGCTGCATATACTCTCAAATCAGCGCAACAGTCAACCTCAAAGGTCATGAGATTTTCCCTCAAGCATTTAGTTACAGCCCAGCTTCCAACATGGGTGGTTTTGTGGCCCATTGGCACATTCCAGTTTGAGAGCTCTACCTTGCTTTGCTTCTGGGCATGTCAGTACACTAACAGATTTGGCCTATGGAGAGGAGCAACAATATCCATACAAACTCTGAGAAATTTTCACATAGCATAAATGCTATCAAACATCTCCAAAGTATAGTGTGTATATTTGTCTAGTTATTTATTGCATTCTGTAATTAATTATGGTCTAGGTAAAGCACTAAAAAAGTCATAGGGAAGAGCAGTCAAACTTCTCCATCTTGAACTTTCTCTACAGTCATCCCATGATCATAACACATAGAAGTGAATAAAAAAGATGCTAAAGTGGCTATCTGACTTTACTAAGTTTTGTTAAATATCAATTTTATATATGCCACTATGTATAAAAGTTGGAACTGATGGTGTTTACCTTTGTTATCTTTCATATGCTCCTTCCTAACATTCCAATTGTTACCCTGTCATTGCTAAGTATGTTTAAGGGATATCATTGTAAGCAATTTTACATTCATGTTGCAGCTATTCAACAGACGTTTCAGACCATTAAACTGTAAACTACTTGGAACAGGCTTTCTTTTCTACCATGAACTTATACAGCATTTACACTATTTCACATATAGGTTGCATATACTTACAGCTCTTAAATGTCATCACCATATAACTCTCTAATTATTATGCTTCCTCTTAGACAACTGTTTTTAATCAGTATTTTGGTAACTGAATATTTACTTTTCTGTGCTACTGTTGACAGAATAGGTGACTTTTTTTACTGTGTATTTTTAAAGGAATGCTTTTTAAAACCTCTACTTCAAAATTGGCAGTACTGATTTTACATAGCATCTTCTGAATGAATTGCCTTATTCAAATAAGATTAGTAAGCATAAGATCTTAATTGATATTTCACCATGCATGCATAATTTTTTAAACTGCCATTACTATTCTGCTAAAATCAAAATCTAATTTAAATTGAATATTATTCCTGTGTAAAGCAGGCAGATTAACTCATCTTTATTCTTAACCTTATTTAATACTGTGAAATGATCTGGTAGCTCTATTGCCTGTAAGATAAAATCCAGAAAAAGCAGGTGTGATGTGGGCCAACACCAATATCTTAAGTCCAAAGATAAAGTTGTCATTTAAGAAAAGTAAATTGCTCTTCAAAGTTAGCTAAATGTTTTATTAACTTCAATACAAGATGAAATGCTCTATCTTTCTTTAGTACACCAGATGAACAATTTAAGAAGACTTAACCTCAGGGTCATATTCCCTGTGTGGAAGTCTCATTGAGCACTTTAAGGTCAGAGAAAAGAACTGATAGGTGTTTCAGGCAACAATTTAAACTGAGTATCAATTTACTAAAAATAATTTCTGTTCATGAAATCCAAAAATATTGTAACTTTACTGTCTATAGTGTTAGTAATTGTTTGAAGTGGGATTTAAACAAAAGTGGTGAGCTATGCCACCTCTCAATTCCATTTATCATCAGCATCAAACAATTGATATAGCCTTCTGGGTATAATCTTTTGCTAATTTCCTGTTTGCTATACAAATGTCTTAGATTCTACGTTCTGTGAAAAAAAGAATTGTGGCCTGACATGGTGAAAAAAGCCGCCTATTCTGCTGTTGCTGCAGCCTGCACCAAGTGTGGTTCTGTGGCAGCAGAGATTGCTCTTTCCCTGATGGTAACTCATTGGGTACAATGGGGAAAATGTTGTGGGCATTAGGACACAAACCTTTTAGACAGAATCTGTCAAGCTAGAAGAAACAAAAAAAAGAAAGAATTCTAATTTATAATATTGAACTACGGTAGTTCATCTATTGTAAATCATGTGCTATCATCCAAGACAGTTAGAAACAGACAGTGGGAAAAAAAAATATGTGCATTTATATAGTAATTTACTGAAAGACTCTTGTTTTAGTTCAGCATTTTCTGCTAAAGGGTACACAAGCGTTACTGTAACTGTCAACATAATTTGGGTTGGTGTTTGTTTAGCACTAGAACTACCTATAATTCAGTAATTTCCAAGACAGCCTAGAATTTAGTAATTTTCAGAAAACCGTAGACACCCACAAATGTCTATATTACTGCAATGTTTAATTTCCAAGGGCAAACATAAGGTTTTCACATGCTGCCGAAGCCATAAGTATTTTCTTCAGGGTAAGGCTGTACAGCTTAACTACAACAACTATTTTAACGAATATGAAAACTGCAGGAAGAGCAAAACTACCAGTCTCAGAATCCGTGCCTCAAAGCTGCTGCTTTGGGTTTCCAGGTCAGACACATTTCAGCAAAGGAAAGGACATATCAAGTTTAAAACCCTTCTGGAGTGGTGAGGAGAAGAGAGAGAGAAAGACTTCAAAAGGTCATCTATATGTGACCATATAATTATGATAGAATATTTTACTTACAAGCCGTATTTACTTTCCTAAGAACTGGGTCAAAACTTGCCAGATCAGAGTAAATCTTCCTATGCTTAAAGCAGGGCAGTTTATTATATCAAATTTGGAACAATTTTAATACTAGCACTGGTAGTAAAAAAGTCTAGAGATGAAGGTGTTGAATCTACTACAGTCTATATGATCTACTGAAGCAGAAGTATAAAAGAGATTCTATATTAAGAAGATATATCTAATATAAACATACATAGGTATTTAAGAATCCCAGGCTGCTTGCAATGCATCTCTAGACCAATTTCACACACAATTTAAGAAGAAAGACCAGAGCACAGCCTGAATGTCCTTGACAATCTGAGAGAGGATTTCTTCTTGAAATGAATGACTTCCTCTTATCAAAACCTCAAAGTTCCTGATGACTATAATCTAATTTCAGTGTGAGGAGGGTAATAATTTGGCTCACCTGGTTGGAGTAATGGCCATCTGCAGAGCTAAGTCTTTCTGAAGAATATTTTTAAGAACTCAGCTCTTGATGGTTGACTGAGTAATGTTCGTGAAGTAATGTATTTGGCAAATACTGGTAACAGTCACCAAATAATTTATATAAAAGTATATATTTTTTGGTATTGAATCCATTTTTTCAGATGGCTCATGATTCATAGGATTAATTTGCAGAACACAGACCATCCATGTGTATTCACTGTAGGCTGGCAGTGCTACTGAATTACTTGCTAATTAATTGCCAGAGAAATCTATGTTAGGAGTGCATTAAATGTTGGGAGCAAGTATCAGGAATTTTAAGGTAAATGGTATTACTTAAGCCAAATGGTATTCCAAACTGTTAACTCAGGATATTCTAAATAAAATTTGCAAGACTTCCAAATAGGCTAAAACACAGGAAAAATGACCGAATATGGTCAGTGTATGCAGAATAAAAATTAAACCAGACTTTTATGTGAACTGTGGAAGGGAAAAGCAAAGACAAGAAAACTCATGGATCAACATATAGACAGTTTAATAAGTGAATGAAAGAGGAAAAAAAAAAAAAAAAACAAACAAAAACCAGGTGCTATAAAGGCAGTCACTCACCACCTCACACAAGCAGACCAGGCTCTGAGCAATTTCTAATGAAGAAGATGGCTAACAATCATTTTCTTAGCTTAGAATAATGTTCCCAGATAGAATTAAAGGTGACTTAACTGACTTCTGCCATTCATATATTAAATGTTTCACAGTATTGCTTAGATATAATACAATCAGTACCAACCATTCCTTCAGAACTGGCAGTGGTTTGAATACCCTTGTACGGCGATGGTTCCCATATTGTTATCATTTTTTAGAATTAGGAGAATTATATTCTCAATAAGCAAAGTCACCTTGTGAATCAAACATTTTGAGTGTTGATTCTGCACTAAAAATCCAGTGATACTAATGATAGGATGTGCTACATTCACTGCCTGTAATGGACTTTCTGGATCTCTGCTTTTAATCATAAAACTCAGGTCAACAACCAGTGGCGAGGGACACAGGTGATGTTTTATTTAATGTGAAACTATTTCAATTATCCTATTAACTTTGTTACATTTTTCCTTGCTCATTCTGTTTAAGAGAGAAAATTTAGAATAACATTAAACTATGGTAATTAACAAATCTACCAGGAACATGGCAGCATGTATTTTCACCAAGCTACTGAATATGTAACAGTACCATTTTCTGTTAAGATATGCAAGCTTGCACAGACAAGCTTAGAGAAGCCACACATGGGTACTGTGGCTTGCACACTGCATCATTTATTTCCAGAACAGCATGACAAATGGTTTTGATATGCTATCTTCCATAGGCTAAGTTAGTGATTATTCAGTAATAAAGGTGCACAAGCCTGACTTCTGGAGGGCTTGATAATGTTACCTGCAATCTGGTTAACTCTGACATCTATTTTATCATTTAAGACTTATTTTGTGTGCCTTCTGCTTGATAATACCTCTGAAGTCTCACCCATGAATTACAAAGCAATTGCTCAGGTCTCTAGCTGAATTCAGCAGAGTGCAAGCAAATTATGTGTAAGCCAACTTGAATATGCCCTTTTCTAAGGATCTACCAGCCTCCTGGCTGCTCCACCTTGTGCCTGGTAGTGATTCCTACCCCGGGAAGCTTTCACAGAGCATCCCTCTGTCCCAGCTGCATCTTGCTCTCCCGAAATTCGGTTGGTTTTCTGTGCAGCTTTACCGCCACATCACAGCTGAGCTCTGAGATGTCAGTGAGGCTGAGGGAGTCCTTTTTTGTCCTCACAGCACTTTGTAGCTTATCTAAGAAGCATGGTCTCTAATTTATCATTAGGAGCAATACATTTTTATTCAGGTAGAACTGCACTGTTTATGAAAGCTATTATAAATGTGGAAGTTTGATTATGGAATAATATCTATTTTAAAATGCTCTTCATGTGCTATGTCACTCTTTCTTACTTGTAGCTCGACTACATTATGCTGTTCTCTTTCACAACTAGAGAAACAAGCATGATTATTTTCTTCACTGGCTTTTTATTATATTTCGTTCTTTGATCTACAGATTTTTTAAAGTAATTTTTTGTGTCACTTTTACAAAATTAAGATTCCTAACTGCTATTCAAATAAGTGTCTAACTTCAATTGTTTTGATATGTAGTTGACTGAGAACAGAAGTTTTAATGATTGTTAAAGAACATTTAATTGCTTCAGCAAAGTAATTAAGGTTTTCTGCTATTAATAAAATCTACTGTAAGTATTTATGAATATTAAAGTCTTAAAGAATCCACAAAATATCCCATAAAGTATCTGATTTGTGTGCATAAAATATAAATGAGGATACATTTTTTCAATTATATAAATACATTCTGTTAATAAAATGGACACACTAAATTCTAGTAAAGACAAATTGTAATCTCTTAACTCTAATTACCTCCTCAGGATTGGGTTCTCAGCATAGCAACTAAACCAAAAAACGTGCATGTACAATATTTGGGTTTAATGTTTACAACAAATGAGAAAAAGATGACTGTAGGATCTTCCATCATAATCCTAACCTCCCATTTTACTTTACAACACAACTGTAATGATCAACATAAACCAAAGAACTTATACTGTCATCTCTGCTACCTTACAACCTAATTATCAGTGTTCATTGAAGCACACAAAAATGACAGTTCTGCTACTCACTATTCATAGAATTTAATAACAAAAAACCGTTAGTGTTAGGACTATGACTTTACTCCCAGAAATAGAAAGGAAATTTTACTGCACTGCACTGTGCAGTAGCCCTTTGCTACAGCAGTGTCAGAAGAGGAGCGACACTGTGGAAGAAGCTTCTAAAAATAACCCAAAGTCTCAGCCAATACATTGGCCAGAAAGGATATGTGCAAGAGGGGTTCTTCAGTGTTAGGTCCAATATTAATTGTGTTTCACTACCTCCATTATTATTCCCCAAATAAGACCGATTTAATACTGGCTTTAACACCTAACGAAATCTGTTTACCTCAGGTCAGTAATGAAAATTATTTCAGCTAACAAGAAAGGCAGAAATGTGCCTTCCGGTGTTCTCAACATGTTATCAGGTCTTATTTCAGGCCAATGTTGTGAGCGCAGCAGCAGAACTGCACACCACTGCAGATGCTCTGGCTTACATTATTACAGCTACAGGAGTGAAAGCTTTTGTGGAGAGGACAGGGGGAAGTCCAGTACACACAACAGGACTGCCAATTAGAGCAAAGAGAACACAAGCCTCATCAGAATGTTACTGAAACAACTTAATACTTCAATTAGAGTAAGAATGTTAGAAATAGCTCTAATATACTGTGATGTTACAGCATTGGTCCAGACTCTACCTATGAGCATTAGGAGTCCTCAATGTATTTTTGAACATATAGGAATAGATAGGACAAAATGTGATCTGACATGCATATGTAATATGTATGAGTGACTTCCTACACCCCCACACACTACCAAAGGTGGAGATGTAAAGTAGGCCAGCTGCCTAGCTCACAATCAAAGACCGAGGCGTGCATAGAGTAGGTTAAAAATTCATTTACTCAAAGCTGTACTGATAAATTCCTACAAGGAAATTTTGGATTACTGACTGCTTTCTTAGAAAGCTAGTAATAATCTTTGACTATTGTGTTTATCCCTTTCCAGACAAATTCATTATGTTAAAGCTCTTTGTTAGCAATGGTAGTTAAGCCAAAGACAAACATGGCTAACACATTTACACGTGACATGCCTAAATAGAAGATTTCAGTTCCAGAGCTACATTGGAAGTTTCTGAGCGGTGTAGGTGCGTCATATAGCATTATGTAAATATAAAAGAACATGGAATAAATTCAGTGAATTATTTTCTTTTTCAAATGGAAGAGCGATAGGCATCACTGCTGTTTAAGTGAAAAGACTAAATTAATCAACTGTCTTATACAGTAAAAAAAAACAAGTAGGAGGGATTAAAGGGCTTTCTTTTTATTCCAGGATTTGAATTTCTTATCCACTGTTGTAGAAGTTGTCACTCAGAAAAATAAAAAAACTATAGTTATTTTCTATGCATCTCTTTATCAACTTTGTTTTGACCATCCTATTTTTTAAATCAATATTGCCATTTCACTTTTAATATAGTAGCCTGTAAACATTGTCAGTATGCAGTGAATAGAGTGCAAACCATGATTTGTAGAGAGTTTGGGGTGTTTGCTGCTATTGTACGTTTTCCACAGTTTCCTTTTAAAGAATGAATTGGTAATTAATTCCTGCAGTAATAACCACATTTTTACAACTGAAGGAATAAATATCTTTAAATGTTTCCTGACTTTCAGACTTACAGAAGGTACTTGGCTACAAATTATTTTTGTTTATTTTGGATCTTGTTTTCAAAACGTTATTTGTGGCTTCACGTTCTGAAATTCTGCTTTCAACTGTTTAGTATCTAGATGCTAGTGCCTCTGATCCTAGGAGGTATAATACAAGTAAAATCAATAACATAGGTCTCACATGCTTAATTACTTATATATTCTCCACCAGTTCTTAACATGGTTAGTTTGATTCTCTGTGAAAAGTCATTCTGTCTTGTTGTCTATGGAGTTGGGGCAAACACATCAAGATAAAGTATCTGTCTCTGGTGGTGCAGGCAAGGAATAGCATAGAAATTAAAATGTAATATGTCTTTCCAGCTTGTCATGAGTTCATTTTCAAGATTTAGTTTTATTCTTGTCCATAGTAGAGACCAGTAAAATAATCACAGTGCATTCATTTGTGTGTTTCAGTGTTGTTTTTTTATATACGATTTTTTTTTTCCTTCCACTCCTAAAACTATATTTGTGTATTGCATTCAGGAAGGCTTACCTCAATTACGAGTGTTGCTGTATGCTTCTTGCCGTACATCCTTGGCTTGAATCCCACTGTTATACGGGTTCCCACAGTGCCTGCTGGAAGAAGTTCTCCAGCTTGTGGCAGAACAAGAAACTCAGGATCGCTGCCTGCCAGGAAGTGTGCAGTGAATGGCTCTGGGTTGCTACAGAAAAGCACAGGAGACTGTTATGCCTTTTACAGTATCTTAATACAGTTTATCTACAATTCAGCACTGAGGCGACCATGTGGCATGACTCAGGAAGCTTGGTAGACCATGGAATGCATGTAGAAAATTAATAGCATTCTTACAGAATAAATATTCTGTAGCATTATTTACATTTATTTATACATATTTTTAATCTTTATACACAGGGACCTGCATACTGGTATTCCATTTCAAACACAGTCACATGCTATTATAAATATTTCAATAACTTCAGAATAATGATAGCATTTGCCACTAGAAAGAAAAGAATCACCTGTCCTGTAAATATATAATAGTGATAGAAATAAATTCCATGTCAGAATGAAAATCCACTTTCCCTAATAAAAGCCCCACACTTTTCAAATCAAATAAAACTGACAAGCTACCTATTTTATTAAGTTTCATGACTAGAACTGAGTTTGCAATCCGGTGGAGGGTTACTAGATTGGGTGGGAGTTCCAAAAGGCTTGAAATGAACGTATGGAAAATAATAGTTTTCTATCACTGTTTTCCACATTTTTTCATATCCCATAAACTAAACACTTTCAGATACTACAATAATAATAATTAGGTTCCTCTATTGATATTCTTGTATATCTCCAGTCTCATGGGTACTGCAGATTTTGTCTATTTGCTAGTTTCATTGAAGTACTGTTGGACCCAAATAAATGTCATACTCCTGGTAAAGACAGTGGCTGAGGACCAGAAAACAATCTTAGGTCAACCCCAAACTGCAGCCTGTCTATGACAGGTCTTCAGGGACTCCTTGCCATGAACTTTCTCGGCAAAAAAATAATATACATTTTTGTATTTTCCAGTCAGGCATTTTCCTTTTAGTCTTTATATGCATTTCTGAGGACAACTCTATCACTATCTGGATAGAAGGAGAACGAAAGAAATTGAAACTAGAAATCCAATGGCATGGTCAAAAAATAATCCACAATACCCAGCCACAGTACAGCAGGACAAATATCATGCGTGCTTAGAGGGAACACATTTTTAGTTGATAAAACTTGAAGAATGAAAAACTAGCAGTATCTCAAATAAAAGCTGTTCAAATCTGTTTATTCACGGATTGTCACACACTGATTTTCAAAGAAAATACTCACAAAGAAGTGAAATTTAATATTTTATGACAATTCACATCTCTAAGGAAATGTCCCACATTTTCTGGGCAGGTGCTATTCAGTAGGTGGTACACTCGGTCTGTGTCATCTTGTTTAAAAATAGCTCTCCTTTGGAAGACGTTCTCACAAAAGGTTTTCTTAAATTCAAAATACCCTCAAGAAAAAAAGGTCTCACTGTAAGTTTGTAGAAACAAACAGGGCAACTGCAGAAAACGGAAACCAAAAAGCTTGTGCCTCCTTAAAAAACAATAAACTGACATTTAGCAGTGCCACGAGACTTGGGTCCATTAGCAGAGTTAGCCAGGCTTTTCCCTTAGGTGACAGCAAGGTGGGCCAAACGACTGAAGGTCTGAAACTAAACATCAAGTGTTGTGACATGAACCTTATGCTGACAGTTTCCTTTTGCAGTGCCTACAGATGTGCAGCTGAGTGTACACCCCTGGGCCATAAACACTAATCCTGCTACAGCCTGAGTTCCCATCTATGTGCCATCTAAGCCTTGAGTTTTCATATATGTCTTTCCCACAAGGACTGCTCAACTGCGATGCCTGGAGCATACCTACTGCACACAAAGGGCAGGCACAGGATGAAAAAGAAGTGATGCCTCTTAGACTTAGTAGCAGAGTAGAGCACTCATCAAAAGCATCTGAGATGAATATTTAAATCCTGGTTCTGGAAACAGAGACCTGAACACAGGTGTTCACTTCCAGCATCATTGCTCTGTAGACTAGATTTAGGAACATTTTATGACAGCACTTTCTTTCTGTCCTTTGTTCAGCCAGTTTTCTGGTAAGCAGTTAGGGATGACAACTCCTAATAAGAACTTTGTCTTCGTAAGACGTACAAGAGTGTGACTTAGACTACAGATGCAATGATGAAATGCTAAGAGAGATGGGACAGGCTACATGCACAGAAGACACAAGAAAATAAGGACTTTGATGCAGAAATTGCATCTTAGAAATGCTGTGTAGAAAACACACAGCAGAAAAAGGTATCGTTTTAGTCCTGACAAGGGGACCAAACTGTTTAAAACGGAACTGTCACAAAACTGATCTATAGCTATTCACGCAAGATATTTGCCAAGTCAGAGAAAATAATTACCACATCAACCCTGACAGATTTTAATTTTCATAAAGAAAAATTAAGAAAAACTAATAAAAAAGCTTTAAAGAAAGTCTTCCCTTCCCTTTTCCCAGTAGTTTTAAATAAAAGAGTCAAATCAGTTACTGGACACAAAATGTTCCTGAAAGTAGAAGCTATGTCCAAATGAGGAAAATAGACATTCTGAAAAATTTCAGACATTATTGTTTTCAGCATCTGTATACTTCATGTATAATTAAAAAGTAATAATTATGTGGTTTAAAATGATTAAAAAATAATTCCTTTTTTTTGATTACTGCTTCAGGTAAAACAGTTCTGGAGTCAATATTTGGCTTGTCATTTCTCAGCTATGAAGGACAGTGATGAGGCAGTCTATATTTTTTCAAGAAGGCTTTTGTTTAACTCAAGGGTGTGAGATACTAACACACTCAATAAAGTTTAATGATGTGTGGAGTTTCGAAAACACATACAAGCGAAGCACAAATGAATTTGTAGATTTAAGGGCAGAGGCCATATAAGCCAGAGAAAGCAAATGTGTCTTCCCATCTGCGTGTTCCGTAACTCCTGTCATAATGGTTTGATATTGCTATTAGACAATATGAACTCTGCCCTTATTCAAATAATGAACAAGAGAAAATAGTAATTTGAATTTAAATGAATTGTGGCAACCAGGAAGAGTGGAAATTGAGCTAGTGTTTAATAGACATATTTATAATTACCCCTTTTGTTTTTAAATAGCATTGTTCTAAATTAGCAGTCTATGCTTGTAAGTGTTTGCATGTTAGACAATTTTCAAATTAGTGAACAGAAGAATAGCACCTTATGTCTTCTATTAAAAAAAAATCAAACCTCAAAATGTATATTCCCATAGAGATCTAACTGCAAAATTTACAAAACTTTATACAGTAAAAAAAAACTGTATAAACCAGCAAATCTGAAAATATATACCTTTATTAAATTAAGGCTCAAAATAGCCTTAATGTTTACTCCCCTCTTCCTCAAACTAGTAAAGCAGTAAATTATTCCTGTAAGAATTTATTCCTTTACAAATCTCAGCATTTTGCAAAGTATACATAAAAAAACACAGTGGTTTTGATCAGATGTACTTTTTTTCAAAAAGAGAATAACAAAATGTCTTCACCTGTAAATTGTATAACTGCTCAAGCAAATAAGGGATACACTTTGAAAATGTTGCAATGTGCTTCCAAAAATAATTAATCATAACTAAACATACTTCTTGTACTTTGCAGTTAACATCTGTTGGATGTCCCAAGAAATTTCAGTTATTATGTAGTGAAGTTCTTTAAATTTATTAATTGTATGCAGTTTTCAAATTCTATGAAATTATTAGTGATAGCTGTTATGATTTAGATAATTTCTTTTCAACAAAAAAAATTACAATGGAAAAAAAAATTAGGAAATCCTCATTATGTATCAAAATTTGTTATATTTCATACCAAAACTAACTCTGGTTTAATTGACTGCTCTAAATCCTGAACTCTAGATATCAGAAAAGATTTAACTCCAATTATCACTCTATAGCTTTGGAAAGACTGCTTCAGAATTAAGGGAGTTAAAAAAAATATGAAGAAACACTGCATGACAAATGGCTGTCAGGGAATGCTTTACCAAATATAACATCACTTTTGTTGTGTATATGTTGTAAAACCAAAGCAAGAGCTAGAGTTTTTATCTTCATAAAATATTAAGATTTCTGTCTCATTCCTGTTCTACACAGGGTAATATATTTGCATATTGGTAAACTAACTTTTCCTGCTAAAAGCCATCCAGGTGAAATGGCAAGATATAGCTCCTGGCTAAATGTGGGACATTTCAGGTATTGTACAATTAAGAAGGATGATCATATCTTTTTGGAAGCTCTGCTGCATGCGTACCATTATTGGTATTTTCCACTAGTCTCCATTCAGACTCCAAAAAATGGAGCTCATCAACACTTGTTCTTTGCAGCTGCTGCTATATGGGAGATGCTAAATGCTAAAATAAAGTAATTCTGATTACACCTTTAGATTAATGATAGATTTTTGCAGAACTGGTAACGAAGAGATTGGCATAGGAATCCAGGCCTGTGACATGAAGAGGGACATGTAAGAGAGGGTGAGAACTCAATGAATGCATTTTCTTGCAGCACATGGTATGTATGAAATACAGCAGTAATTACAGTAAAACAGAAATATTTCTCAGAATGATGTATAGGTCTCCTCGGTGATGCTGTGCAACCACTCTCTCCTGCCAGCAGCAGAGGGAGAAAAAGACACAGCTGCAGAGACTTTCTAGCAGGTTACTCAGAAATAAATCTCTTTTTCCCCCAGTGTCCTGGTTTCAGATGGGAGAGAGTTAATTTTTTCCCAGTAGCTGCTCTGTTTTGGATTTAGTATGAGAATAATGATAACACCTACTGTTTTAGTTATTGCTAAGTAATGCTTATATTAAGTAAAGGACTTTTCAGTTTCCATAGAAGCTGAGAGGGAGCATAGACGGGACATGCTGGCTAAAGGAATACTCCTTACCGTAGATGCCATGCTCAGTATAGAAATGGGGGTTGGCCAGCTGGCAGGAATCTGCGATCGCTGCTCAGAATGGGCAGGGCAATCAATCATCGAGTGGTGAGCAATTGTATTGCATCACTTATTTTGTACATTCTTTTACCATTTTTTTTTGGTTATTATTCTATTAAACTGTCTTTATCTCAGCCCATGAGGTTTTGTTGTTTGGTTTTTTTTCCTTTTTCTCTCTCTTCTCCTTATCCTACTGTGGGGCAGGGTAGGTGAATGGCTGCCTGGTCCTAGTCGCTGGTTGGGGTTAAACCATGACACTCAATTACTCCCAAAGTAGCAGTGCCAAGAGGTACTAGCCAGCATAAGAAAGGAAGACAGAAAGTGTCAATATGCAGGATGAAAAAAACCCCACGTCTCTTTAGGTACCAGAACTGATTCTTTCTGGGATTGTACCACTGTTTACTTAAGAAAAACTTCAAAGGATGATCTTTTTCTTTCGGTGAAGGTCTGTACGATGACACTCCATATCCCAATTGAAATTTTTAATCCATATTTTAGTATTTGATGGTTTTATTTTTAATCTAAGTCATTTGAGTTATTCAAGCATTAAATTACATCTATAATATAAGTGGGCTTTGTATAATTGCTTTTAAACTGCAGATCCTGTGTGCTAAATGTTGGTTAGCTGACTGTTCTATTTCTATAACATAACCTCCACCACTAAAAGCTCCTAAGCAAATCACAGATAAGATAAAGCAATATAAAACTTACAGAGCCATTGTTGGCACTGTTTACAACATGGAGCTTATTCAGTACATGCAAGCATTACATTTGGTATTTGAAATTTATGGGGGAACCCTTGTTAAGTAAAATAATGTTGGGATTTGTTTAAGGGGAAAAGGGAATCTGTCTTCTAACATGGCTCCTTCTTTATATAACTATAATGATTCAGGCTTTATAATAACTTTCTGGAGAACATTAGGTCTCTTCACTACTATCAAACACCTACCAGGAGATTACAGGATTGCCAGAGCAACTCCTTCACTTCTGTGCCTGAAACAGCCCATTCTATTGAAGTTGTTAACTTGAACACTGTGATAGGAACTTTCTTTCAGAGTCCTCAGTAATTATCATCACCGGCAGCTATCTAAAAGCTGGAACAACTGTCCATCTTAGATGCACAGCTTTTGGAAATAAGGTCTTAAAAAAATCAGTTGGAACCAAGGACACTTCCTGCTGGGGATGCTACAAAAGCATGTTATCTACAATGAAAGTTAAATATCAGTCAGCACATCTAGCACAGTTTCTAGATATAAAGGGGAAAAAGTCAATTTTAAAGAAAAAAGGAAATTCTAAAACTTCCTTAAGCTAATTAGATTGTGAGCATCATGATTCTTTCAGGTTCAGTGTTTACTATTTTAAAACTTATCTATCAGTACCACACAATTTATTCCCTCACCTTCTGCTGTAGACAAATGACACTATGGGTTAGCTATAACAATATGAAACTCTGAGAAAATAATGAAAACCATGTAAAAAGTATATTAACAGAGATTTCTGCAGGACTTTTAAAATACTGAAGAATGACATGAATATTTTATCTAGTGAAAGGGCAGAGTAGAGATGAATTTGTAACATGCTTATATAATAAAACAAGAATACTCTAAAAATGGCACATCTAATAGTTTTTAAAGCACAATGAAAAGGATTTGTTTTAACTTAGTTTAAGTATAACGTTCTTTGAAAAACAACCTATTACTAAAAACGTTAAGGCTTTATTAGTCAGCCTTTAATATCACAACACTCTTTCCTTAAAATTGTATTACACATTTTAACACACAAAAGCATTTTAGGGCAAAACTTTGAAGTCATAACATAAACCTTTGGATTCTACAAACTTTCTCTTGAGAGGCTACAGCCTAAATGTCAAGTGCTTCTGTTTTCTACAGTACAACTTCAAAATCGCATTTGTTACCTATACAATGCAGCACTTGAAATTAATGATGTATTACTGAGTTCTAGCCTCAGAAAACTGCATAAACACTTTATAAATAAGTATTTTTACCTTGTCTGGCTTGTAAGCTTAAAGCTAACTATAGATTCCTTATTCAGGCCAACTGCTTCAATGTTGATAACATCATCCACTTCTGGCGGTGTAGCAATGAACAGCATAGGAAACTTCCAAACACCTCCTGTAGTGCACTGTACTACGAGAGTCGCTTCGTTCCTTAAAATTTCAGATAAAAACATTAAATACATAGAACAACATTATGAGACATATTTCTAACTGTTTATTTCAGTTCCCTCCTGCATCCTAAAAATACCCTCTTTGTGTGCAACTGATGATATTTGGCAGTGACTGCTCCCTCATCTTGCTGGTAATGTTGAGCTTCTGAATGAATTTACCGTGTGCCTGCATCTTACTGAACCTTCTTTCCTTCCCATACACATTGGAGTGCTTCAAAAGGAAGGTGCATCTTCTCTTTTACTCCAAAAGGATCTCCCTTTCACAGTTCATTTTTAAAGAGGTGGGGTACATAATGAAATGAAAGTAAATCCAAAATTTTTCACATCACAGCTATAAAAGAGGATAATATTGTCCTGTGGACTGTTATTAGTGGGGCACTACAGACTAATTTCAAATTCAGCCATCCCATCCAGCCAAAGAATATGCACACATCTAGGAAAAGTTTTTCAAGACTGACAAACCATCTTGTCTGTATGCTTTGAGAAAAAACAAATTTTCATTGGAAGTCTTTCAAAACTCCAAGTTTATAAGTCAATTGATGCACAGACAGACAAAGGCAGTAACTCAACAGAACCAGCTAGCAGGCATTCAAAAAAACAACACTGTTAGTTTTAACACCAAAGATAGCATACTGAGAAGTAGCAAGTGAGAAAATCTAAAATGAGAGACCTTAGAGGTGTAAACAAAATGAAGAAAACAATGCAGGGAGGTGATTAAATAGATAAGAGTGATCAGACGGGATTTTATTGCATTCCCTGTTGGAAATAAGGAACAGGAGCTTACCTCATTGGTTTGTTAGGTGCAAACACTATATTAAAGATCAGTGTTACGATTCCAGATTCTCTATCTCGCTCTCTTTGAATCAGATGCATACCAACCAAAGCTCCAAGATGAGATTTAATTTCATTTGATTGATATTGCAATTCATACAGAAATTCCACTGTTGTAGAGAAACCTAAATGATACAAGAGGAAGATCAGTCTGTGTGCACTCTAACTGTACACAGTTGGCTGGCTAGTAGTTACAAATCTTTCATTTTTTACTAAAAATGACAAGTAAGTAAAACTAGTAATTATACAAAACGAGTGATTTGGTCCTGACAGCATAGCAAGATATTCCAGTTTCATATGACAGGCTATATAGTTTCTGGCAACATGGAAGCTGGAGAACGTACTTAAGAGAAGTGAACAGTAATAGCAATATAGTTCTGGCTACCACTTCTGCATTATGGTGAGATATTTCCAGTTCATCAGTCAAATTGAAATTGCAATAATATAATGCTAGTTTTGAATAATACCATTGAAACAATCTCAAAAAAAAAAAAAAAAGTCTTTAAGGGCATCAGTGCCATTGATAGCTGCAAGTCTGAGAAACAGTCTACAGAAAAATAGTGAAGATAACAGTCAGTCTTGTCTCTTATTCCCCATAGTAGCTATGAAAAGGCCAAGTAGTAATGACATAAGAATAAACAGCTGAGCTTCTTGAATCAAATGTCTCCTCCAGCTGTAATAAAGAAAACTGCGATATTCAGTATATAATAGTAATTTGTGCACAGAGGGAAGGTTTCAATGAGGAAAAGAATCTCAAGCTGCTAATCTGTTTAAAAATTTCACATGTTTTGTGGATGAAAAGTCTTTTAACACAACCACTAAATCCTACACAAGATTTCATTTTACTATGACCACATATTTCAGGGGATATTTTGAATTTGCACAGCTTAGTACAATGTTATTGTGCAGAACTCCTATGTATGCATTCCTCTATACGTGGGCTATAGAGTGCCAGTCACCTGCAGAGTTAATTCCCGAGGTCTTCCAGTTTGGAATTCTAAAATGTGGACTATATATTTATTTTTATATAAAGTCCAAGAAACAATGCACTGTGAGATATTTGAACAAAACCTTACTTCGTTTTTGCCAATCTGTAATGCTACCCAGTGTCAGTGAGTATGGAGATGCTTGTAGTCCTTTCCCCTTTTTTGAAATGCACAGATTCCTTCTTTGTATTTCATTCAACTTTTGTTGCCAATATTTTTGTAATACACAGATTAACCCTAAGAAATATAGCTACTTATATTGAAGTATATCTGACTCTTTAAAGTGAATCCTGCACACAGACATCTGTAGAACTTATGCGAGATCAGATTTACACAGATGCATTGTTCCATGCTTTGTTTTTTCTAGCTGAAAAATATAAGGCTTAGGCCATGCATTCAGATTCCAACACAGCCCAAGGATTGTGGTAGTCACCCTAGACAAATGCCAAAACATGAATATTCAGACATAAAAATTAACTTATTACAGAAGATAAAAGATTACATCATTTGGAACAATCCACAGTGAGAAAATTGCAACTGTTGAGCAGATGTTTCTTTCAGCAGTTATATCACACAATGCTACTCAGGAAAAGCTTATTTTATAGTTCAGATGCTGGGAAGAAAACGTTGTGAATTGCATGTTGCTTTTAGTATCTAAAGACATTTGGGGTTGGTTTGACATATGTATATAGTACCTTTTAGTCAGAAGCAATTAAATATTTATGTTTTCGCTGCTCCAGGCTGTCTTGTACTCTTTTTTATGCTCATATTAAGTATTTAGTTAAAATATTTTAATATTTACAACACCTAAGGAAAAACGGTGCATTTATAAGTGCCAATATTTGAAAGCTTCGTTATGCTGGTCCCTTAGCTGGTTTTGATCTACACCACTGATCTAGCTTAGGATTGTTCAAAAAAGAAAAATTTAATTAGATTTTCATCACAGCTGCCCTGAAGACTACTCTTTTATCATTCTATGGGAATCTCCTGTGAATATGTTAATATTTGATTCTAGACCATTCTATAATACACATGCTGCCTAAACAAACTGGCAGAAGTTAGAAGCCAAAAAAAAAAAAAAAAGTTGTGAATCATTACTAGAGATTTGTCCAAATTGTCAAATGTTCAGAGATCTCTTGACTCTTAAAATTTCCACTTTCAATTAAAACAGTGGAATAAATAAAACACTGGAGAAAGAATTGACATTTTCTTTAAAGTAATACCAAATACAATATATGCCTTGACCCCTTATCCAAGCTCTTTATACATTTTTGTTCACTAGTTTTCTTTTTAAAAATCACCATTTTAAAACCAGTAAAATTCTTTTATTATCTAATACAAATTGTGAAATACATATGCAGATAATAAAGTATCTTCCAATTAATCAACCTCTGTTCTTTAAACAGAGAGCAGCAGTGAGAGTTTTAACCACATCTGACTCAATGGAGAGATATTTATCAATCCAAACACTGGAAGATATAAGTATGCTATTCATATACAGCTTGTTACATCTAGGGAGTAGAGATTTCAATTATAAAAAATATTACTTCCTCATATTTCCTGAAAAATGTTATGCATTACTTAAGAAAAATAGTAAGAATATTTTTTTTGAGGTAATTATTCCAAGACAATTTTCTTAAAGCATTAAATGTTTCTTGTTTTGAAAGGTAATTAATCTCAGTCTGCCAGTATTTTCCTTTGTGTAAATAAAGACTTCCAAAAAAGGTAGTACGCATTTAGGCAACATTTGTGTACATAGAATTACTGAAGCAGCTATGTTTAAAAAACAACAAGGTTTTTGAGCTATATAGCTCTACGACTTGGCTGTCATTTATTTTCAAGTGCTAGTAAGGATACTTCTTAAGAAGCACTAGAATTAAAGTATTGAGTATTTGTTTGTTTTGGTTTATTTTTAAATAGCCTCTAAGAAGATGAAAGGAAATAGACCACTTTTTTTTTTTTTTTAATTTTCTGACTCATAAGAATGGTAATGTGGAAACTCCAAGGATTTTACACTCTGAGCATATAAACTGGGCAAATTTTTGTGACTGTTAGGATTTATTGTAAAAGTAATTAACAGATGTCACACATCTAAAAAATAAAAGATGAGTCTAACAGGTTCACAAAATAAAAACCTCAGGAATTTAAATGACGTTTTAGCGGAAGAGAACCTGTATTCAAGCTTCCAGAGAGTTAATTATAAAGACATTGAAGGCCCTAATATCTGTAGAAGGTACTGTGAAAGGCCCACTGGATATATCTGACCTGGAATAGAGTTTCAAACTGTCATTAGAGAAGCCTTTGTACCTCCCTCTTATTTGAAAAGTGAATAAGTGTTTGACTTTACTGCAGACTAGCGCATTATACACTGTGTTTTCTGATGATAAAAGTCTAACAGATGCTGGCCTCTGAGGCTGCAGTCTCTTGTGGATGCCTAAAGGAGATCTAGCTGCCTGAGTTCTCTGCAAATAGTTCTTAAACTGCAGTGGACTTGGTGACATAAAAACAAGAAGGGGGAGGAATTTTCTAAGAGACCTTCCTTACTTTTACACTGTCACCCATTCCTGGTGAGACAGGCGGAAATTAGAGCTATGATTGAAGGATGTTCAGACTGCAAAAATGCTTGTCCTCTACTACAGAGGCTTTTCCTTGGGTAGATGCAATAAAACAGAGGTGCACATCAATTTGCTTAATTGGCCTTCCTCGCCTCCCATTCAGCAGGCAGCAATCTTACTTGCAGTTACTTAATAATGAAGGTCAGCTCAATCACAGAATACAAACACAGAATGAAAGCCATTCATAAATTTGCAACTTCATGCATTTCAAAAGCTAAATTATTTTATTTGGTGCTGCAGTAAACAAATTGCGCTCTCTCACTGATTTTTTTTTTTTTTCCACTGGTTCTGCTAATTCTTCAAGGCTAAGTATCCATTGTGGCCCTGACACATAACAAAATTTTTTTCCCCTCTTGATCCAATAGTTTCCAAATTGGTTAAATAGAAACTACAGGACCAGACCTTAACTCACCACTTCTACCAGACATCTGGTATCTAACGTTGACCTTCCAAACTTTGCGAAATATCTTCCTTCATAATCCCATTCAGATCTCATCTGACACTTGTCCTTTTCCTACTTTTCCCCTGTCTTCCAGGAGTCTTCGCATACACTGCTGGAGCTCAGTATGCAGTGGGGAATGAACATTATGCAGTTATGCTTTACCAGCCAAAGCAGCAGCAGACAGAATACGTTACTGTACAGTAGATTAAATCATTTTAATACAGTTTTCAAGTAAATATTCAAGTGAATAGCAAAAGTGAATTATAAGAGTAGTAAAGGAAAAAGGAAGCCTGGTAGTCAACAACATCCTAACATTTAAGTAGACAGTATCATCTGGACAGTAAGAAATAAATCTCATCTGAGAAGTAAATATCTATTTCTCACTGTAAAATGTCATAATGTGTTGATAATAGCAGCAGAATAAACCAACCGCACAAGAACCTAAAAAGACCTCATAGTAGCTGAATATGCCTTTCACTAAATTTCCTCATACAGGTATAAAAGTACCATAAGAGCATCATAAGTAGCAGCAAAGACAACATCATATACTTCATTAAATGCCAGATACCAAATTACCTTAAATACAAAGAAATAAATGGATAATAAAGTGGTCTCCTTTTATTGATTATATATACTCTTTGATCCTCAGTGCAATTCAAGGAGATCCTCAGTGTAGCTCTATGTATACATCTTTATATCTCTTCCCTGCAAAATTATTTCTCTTTCCATATCCAATTAAAGCTTTTCATCCATATCTTCAAGGATCTGCAAAATTCCACTGTTAGCCTCATCTTTTTTTTACCCTGCATCCCACTGCATATTGCCCTAGCAACCAACTTCAACATTTCTTTACTAAATCTTCTCTTACCTTTCATTTTTCTGTTTGCTATTTTTTTCCCTTTCAAAATACTTCTTTAAACTGGATTTATACTGCTAATGCAGATTCCTACTGTAAAGAAATCAGAAGAAAGCACTCCCCACCACCACCTATTTTTTTAATTTTTTTTTTTTGGAGAATGTCTTTCTTCAAAACACTGCATCACTTAGTGAATAAAATGGAAGTTTTTGAATCCATGTATCTGAAATACACAGTGTGCATCTAGCACCTGCTGTTCCGAATACATTTCTGTATTCTTCCGTGCAACTAGTTTCCATATAGTCTTTTTTTCTGAATACTTTTTGGACTAATTTCCTTTTTATTATGTCTATCCATACCCCTCTTTTAACATTCTCTATTTTGATATTACTTGGCATAGTAAATTGAAACGAAAACCTCAGGAAAAACAAAAGGATTCTCATCAGCCCAAAGGATCTCTCACATTATCCTGCTTTGATCTGGTATTCTACTTAGATTTGTATACTAATCTATAAATGAATGCTTTAAAGGAACTAATTAAAATGTATTTTTTCAAAAAAATTATTTTCCTTTTTCAACATTCTTTTTTTCTATTCAGCATTGTCTCCATTTATCCAGCAATTCTAGCAAATAAAGATCCCATATGTACCTGGGCACAGGCAATATCAAGCCAGCTTCTTCATGAACATATGTTATGATGTTGTCTTAATTCACACAGACATTATTTTTTCCATGGTATTCTGACTCATTTGCCTCACTTTGAGTGTTGCCCCCTGAAATCAATAACAACTCAAGATGCTTTTTAACCTAACTGTTCAATTTGTATTGTCCCACACAAATGCTAAATTAAAAACAATTTTATTTCTTATTTCACAGGTTTTTCCACTGCACTCATCATGGCAATGTCTATGTACTTGTAATGCTTAAAGTAGTTACATTAATGATTAAAAGAAATTATGCTTGTCATTTGGAAGTAAAACCTCCAATGCAAGAAAATTTCATCAGATTCCTTTGAAGGGACAGTGTGCTTACACACAGGCCCCAGACAACCTGCAGATCATGAAGCACTAGCAAGGTTGTTGTTTCCAGTCTTTTTATATATCATCATTATGGCTGCTCTTTCCTCCCTGCCAGCTGCCCTTTCACCCTCAGAATTATCCAGGTTTTTAGCTTTCTTTTTTATTGTTTGGTGGTTTACTGGAACTACATAACTCACAGGGCTTGGGGTTTTTGATTTTTATTTTTTTTTTGACAGCACTGTAATGACTGTAATTACCAATTTCCTACAGGTGGTCAAGAGGATGCCAGTGACTTTCCTCTAATTCCTTTATTGCACTCTTGTGTCCAAAGAATTTTCTAGCTTTTTTATTATGTTGTATACTCTGAGTCACTTTCTCTTTCTTTTCAAAATTAATTTAAACCACTTGCTTTAGAAATCTTTCTTACTCCTTGTCTTCCAACATTGTCAACATGTACTGTGTCAAGTATACTTCTCTGAGAGAGAAAAAGCCCTTTTCCTTATTTTGGGAGATGACATTTCCATTCATGGAACTTTATAACTTGCCAGTCAAAACATCATTTTACTGCTGTATGAATTTGACCTTCCAAATGAAAAGAACAATAGGATTTAGCTCTCATTAGCTATTTCAGTTCCTTCGCAGTTTGTTATTAGTATTACATGCAAAATGCAAATATGATTTGTCTTACTGAATAAGAGAAATTATGCATTTAAGCATTTAAGCTCTTTCATAGTTACTTATAAAATTCTTCAAGAATACAATAATAAAATATTGTGCATCTAATTATCACTTTGTAAATCGGCTGTGTGTCTATACAATGTATGGTGGTTTTCCTGAACTAACAGCAATACAATAAATAAGTTTAAAATACCTGTTCCAAGAGAAAATAGGTTTTCTATCTACTTTTAACTTTTGTCTTGTAACTTGGGTGTAAAATTAGAACCATTTTCCTTTTATAAAAATGAATTTTTCTGATCAGTCTTGATCAGTCTGAAATAATTTTGAGTGAGAAGGAACACCTTACCTTGGCTGATTGTTGCTAAAAATCTCAATGTATTAAACTCCATTGACATGCAGTTCTTACTCAGCAAGGCCAGTTTCAGTTTTTCAACGAATCATAAACCACTGCTGTTTAAAATATTCCTATAACCAGCACCATTTATTTGCCCTTTGAAATTCTGTAGAGCTGACAGAAACCTATCCAAGACTTCTTAATCCAAAAGCTCTGAAACTCACAACGCTTGAAATAGCAAAGAGCTATATGTAGCAAAGAGCTTCTTGTTGCTTTTTAAGGTACTTTTATATCTATCAAGTCTTCCAGCTATGGGATGCAGCACTTCCAGAAGCTGAAAAGACCTTGCAATCTGATCTGTTGAGCTACTCCTTGCGAATTTTTAGAAGATTAATAATACCGTGTTTTAAAATGTTTTAACTTCAATAGTGGGTATTTCAGACAGACACATTACTTTACTTAACAGCAATGGAATATCTTTTCTTAACATAAAGAGCCCAGACTGATCAGAATCTTATTAACTGTTGAACACAATGAAAACTTCAGCTTTTCCAGAATCACAGAATGATAGGGGGTTGGAAGGGACCTCTGGAGATCACCTAGTCCAACCCCCCTGCCAGAGCAGGTCCACCTAGAGCAGGTTGCACAGGAACGTGTCCAGGTGGATTTTGAATGTCTGCAGAGATGGAGACTCCACCACCTCTCTGGGGAGCCTGTTCCAGTGCTCTGTCAACCTCCAAGTAATGAAGCCCCTCCTCATGTTTAGATGGAACTTCCTATGTTCAAGTTTGTGCCTGTTACTTCTTGTCCTGTCACAGGGCACCACTGAAAAAAAGACTGGCCCCATCCTCCTGACACCCACCCTTTAAGTATTCATAGGGATTGATCAGATCCCCCCCTCAGTCTTCTCTTCTCCAGACTGAAAAGACGCAAGTCCAAGTTTTATGTGTGGGATGTCAGTAAAAGGGATGTGGCATGGGATCATGTGTTTCATAAGGTTTTGAGTGTCGTTTTTGGAGGACATATGAGAAGGTCATACACTAGATGCTGTAATTCGCAATATATCTGTTGATTTATGGTCATCATATGAAATGGGGACCTAGGGACCAGGAATTGTTTTTGTTCTTTTTTGTTTTAATAGCTGCATTTGTAAGGATTTTGGATGATAAAGACATCAACCTAGTATCTTCTAAATCTAAATCTAAATCACTAGGCAAATAAGCATGTGTGACTATAGACTAAAGAATTTCAGCCTGAAGATTTGCCCATACACCACCAGATTTTTGTGTTTGAAAACATTGCCCCACATACTCAAATCTCCCACTCAGTAGCTCAGTAATGTTACACAACAACCATAAATACAGGTAAAAGACATAATATAAACTTGCAGTCTCAGATTGAATAATTCTCCGTATTTCTTTCGAACTTGTAGGGGATATGGAAAAAAGAAATATTTCCTAGCAAGTATTCCTCACCTGTTTATATAAAACTATTCTATAGTCTTCACACTATAGGAGTGGAAGAATCTATGTCTTATATCACATCAAAATAATTTAGTTTATAAGTTTCCTGACATAATATCAATTTTAATAGCTGTGCTATGGTAGAACCTTTGATTTGATAATCACATATTAATTATTCATTGAAAATTAACAACAATGTAAATTTATGCACATGGAACTTTCTACTGATGCAGATATATTGTTTCTGGTACTGTAACTAGCATCTGTAAGCATCTCAGATAGTTTTACACTATATTATGGTCTATTACAAAAGGATGCATTTTTTGTCTTTTGACTTTTCAAATATGACCTAATCACTAGGGTCACATTCATTTGTGTCCTTTTTCTTATTCCATGAACTGTGTTCAGTTATACATAAGGTGGAATGTCTATAATACAAGGGAGTCTAATTTCCTCTACTATAAGACAGCTGTAATGTCATGGAAGGTATCCACTTGCATCATTTTTTAGACACAAATCAAGTTTCAGAGCAAATAATAATTTTGTGTAGTAAATTTCTGAGATTTCACTTTGGCATCCTCAGCTGGCTTGAAGAAAGAGTAATGGTTCAAAGTTAAAATTTCATTCAACTTTCTGTGGTGATTCTATGTAACTTCTAGTTACTTGCCTTGATTTAAATTTCTAGCTATATCTTCAAAGCTTCAGATCAACTTATTCTTAAACTGTCAAAACTACCGGGCCAATGTACTTATTTACAAAAACATGAAGTTGTGTACATTGTCCATAATGAGTGGGGAAATTTTCTTTTTTCCTTTTAGTTTCATGTTCATATTAGAAATGTGCACGTGGGAGAGAAGGAAGAGATCTAGAAGGGATACTTTCATTTTCTCTAACAAAAACAATACTTGAACAGTGCAGCTTCAGAGACAGAAGAAAATAAGGACAAACAATTTTAGCACAAAAATTACAATAGGATGTAATATCCTGGAAATAGAAAAGCATTTGGGAGAGACTGGTATGTGTGCATGTGTTTGTTACTACAGTGACTGTCAGATATACTATCTGAGACAAATTTAGGTGTATAAACCTTCTGCTTGCTTTTTTTATGATGAAAAGCATGTAAACACAGCTGAGACAGGGAGAGGACTGGTCCACTGTTCTTCTGGAAAACCTACAAAGTTTGCATCTTAAGGGCTATGCTTTATTGAAGGCCCATAAGTAATGAGAAAATAATGCAAAAAAAACCAAACAACCAACTAGCGCAAATTAATGCATATGGTTCCTTGTGAGCTGCTACGATGTTGCAGAAGCACAACTAAGATGCTGGAGAGCTGTGCTGACTATCATTTTGACTTATAGGAACTTTCCCAAAATATCTTTACAAAACAAGGCTGTAGTGATGCTCTTTCTATGGAAGTAATACCTCCTTACCAGCCAACCAAAGAAATTCCAGGAAATTCTGTGAACAAGAAATGGGAGAAACGGAACTTCGGCAATCACAATCATGTAACAAAGTAATTCACACACTCTTCCAGCAAATTTTATCACTGAGGTTTCCCTTAGCCACTAACTCAAAAAACATTTTTAAGAAATATCTATTTGTCCGTTGTTAGTTTCGAGATATGTTATGTTGGGCTAGACAATCAGTTCTTTTGGACTTCTCATTTTTCAGGGATGTACATCATACCAAAAAGTAACCCAGGAAGCATGATATCATTTCTGGTTTTGGTTTGTATTAGTTTGGGTTTTTTGCACTTTTATGCAGCTGAATAAATAAGTTCAGATGAGTTTATAATTGATCTAGTAGTGTTGAATATTTTAACAGAACATGACTTTGCATAGGTGTTAGAAAGTAATTTTAATTTACATAACGATGACTCTCATTCTTAAGGTGTGCAGATTTCAACATTTTATAACATGGCAAAGAAACAGAAATGAGTGACTGTCCTGTAAACAAATATAAGCAGTTACAAGCTGTGTTTGCTTACAATTCACAAGCTCTTTTTTCAGTATTTGTCATTATTGTTCTAGTTATACTAAGCAATGCAAGTAGGAAGGGTTACTTATGAAAGAAAAAAAATATGTTAAATCGTTTCTTTTTCAATGGACCAAGTTCAACAACAGGTAAATTAGATCCTATTTGAAGTTCTTCATTAAAATCCCTGTGCATATTGCAATTCAATAAAGAAAATAAAAAATGCATCAAATCTCTCCCACGGTTCACTCATAAATAAAGAAAAAAAACCCCAGTTGTTAACAAAAATTATGTAGCTGACAAAATAATCCATCTAGGCTATTATTTCTATTCTGATGACCTATTCTTTGACTTCTACTACTTCCTTGCTTTCCAGCAGGAGTTGGCACCTTTAACAAAAAGGCAATAATCCATTCCAGAGTGACCCAACTGAGGAGTTCACTCCCTTGTCAACACTTTCATGTTGCCATTGCTCACAGCTTTCACCAGCTGTTAATCCAAAACAAACACTTTATTGTTCTTTCTTCTACTTCTTGCAGAGTAAAATAAAAATCACTTAACAACCGCATTTATATAGCTAAAATTCTCTCATTTTCAAATACCATTTCAAAAGTAATGCCATAATTATTCTGACAATAGAGAGATGGCTTAATAAGATATAGGACCGTCTTCATCATTATTATCCTTTTCATATTGCTTTCAGTATTAACCTGCTACATTTTATTAGCAATTAAATTAAAATCTCTAGATGAGAGACAACTCTATAAGAATATTTTGTCTCCACCTATACCAACATTTTTCTTTCTTAGGTTGATAAGATTTCTTTTGGTCATACCCAATTTTATTGAACTCACTTCATAAAGGTGAGCTTCCCGAACAAGATCTGTCACATCAAATTGGTATTTAGTGGAATCCATACCACTGGCTAACATAAAATCTTGCTGGGGGAGCAGAGGAGGGAATAGCTATTAACATATATTTGGACATGTTGTTACTCTGCCCCTGTTGAAAAAGCTGATTCAATGAAATTAAAGAAATTAGAAGCTTTCTGTATATTCTGATGAGCATCAGAATTTTTTGAATGATAGGCAGTTGATGCAAAATTGTACAGAATATAGATATTTATTTGCTGATTTTGTAAATGGTGAAACAAAGGGTTGAGAGACACTTTGCATAATGAATGCCAATGAACATTATGGATTAGTATATCTGGAAAATATTATTTAACCTCTAGGTGCAACTGTCCATCTGTTTAGTCAGAATTCAGCATTGCTGTGAAACTTGGGCATAACATAAAAAATATTATACCCCTCCTACCCTACAGAACCTGGACAGCAATATTTCCCACAAGTAACTGTCATGAAACCTTCCCAGAAATAAGAACCCAGGAGCAAGGAACTAAGATCAGCCTTTGGGCTGTGTCAAGAGCTATGAATTAATAAAGATTAGGGAATTTAATTAAACAGTCAGTCTTTATGGCCACTTTATGTAATAAACAGAAGCAATTGAAAAGGATAGGTTACAAAAGACCATTTTAAAAACATAGACTCAGAACAGGGCTAATTAGTGTATTTTCTGATACTCTAACTATGTAACTCATACACATGCTCTCAACACAGTCAAGACTGGTTGCTTAGGAAATTGTGAAATTTAGTCAAATAATTGATAATGGATAACTGATAACTTGTGAATAATTGATGTCTGTCTTAAAAGATCATGGAAAACTAAACATGTCTGTATTTCCCATTGAATATTTAAAGTAAACTTAAAAAGCTGTTTTATTAGAATACAAAAATAACAGTCTTCATAGTTGTTTGGATTGATCTTGGGTCTTTAATTTCATTTACAGGAAAAATTGTCTTTAGAGCCATATATGAAAAAACAGGTGAAAAAAAAATATATAGGGTAAAAATATTCATTTAATACAATTGAAAATTAGTTTTTAGAAAGGCCATATCATAATTGCTATGTCTAACATATTAAACTTTAATTATTTGGTGTCTGGAACTTTGCTGACTTCTGAATAACAAACTATTTCATTTTAGCTAGAAAGTACTTAGATTATCCCCTCTTCCTTAAGAAATTATAATAATTTTCTAACTCAAATGATATCTTTTGGATTGGATTAAATTGAATTCTTTTAACTTAAAAGACATGCTTGAAGATTTTTCACTTCCCAGGAATTTATACTTGTCCAAATAATTTAAATACTGAAGCTCAGTAGTAGCTGTTTAAATCTGATCTGCCAGTAATTATCATCATTTATCTTTGGATATAAAAACTGCTTAGTACACATCACATATACACTCTTTCAGAAGAGAAAAAAATGAAAAACAGCTTGCCAGGTTTCCATTTTATTTACGTTATTATTGGTAGACTGCAGAAAACTGAGGTAGTACCATTAAATTTCATTCATAACAGGCATCAAATTCATCAAGCAATAATGACATTATAATGTCATTGCAAACCATGAAAGCACCAGAGATATAAATGATCTTAGTACTTATGGTGTAAAGCATTTCATTACCAGACTTCTTGCTTGAAAGATGCAATGTCCCAAATCAACGTCTTGCAGTATGTGCAGAAGCCAGTGTTAATAAATATGAAATATTATTCCTATGAATAAAACAGGCACTGCACATCATGAATTTGCAAGTCTTTCAAAATGCTGCCTCAACTTGCTCAGTGCATGTTCTTCTTGTCAATTCAGATGCCACCATGTTGGAGGGTATGTTTAAGGTAGCTTACTGTGTGTCAAGTCAATAAAGAGCTAAACCTGATACTCTATAGTAAAAAAAAAAAAAAAAAAGTAACATATTCTACACAGCTGTTCTCACAAGGCTGGATAAAGTTATGCAATAGTATTTGCATTTCTCCAAAGAAGCAAGAATGTACATTGAGAACATCACATCTTTTTATTTTACTAGATTGATCACTATCACTTGTAATATGGGATTATAAAATAATAATATGCCCAGACAATAAGTTATCTTCATCACCACAATAAGAGCAAATATAAAGTTTAACTAAGTAATTACAAATATTAACTAATCAGTAAGCATATGCTGTGCAAGCTCTTCTTAACAGTTCAGCTTCAGACCCCCTCCTGTTTTAAAAACATTCAAAATAAAGTCTGTTTAAAGATTGCCAATATGGGACTACATTTGCCAGTGTGCAGGGCAGAGGCATCTTTGCATGAAAATCATCCTTATAGGAAGGTTGCAATGCATCTTGATTTACATTTTACATAGTTTCAATTCTTTGGCAGGAGAGTTTCTGTAACACAGTATTCCTGCAAAGCCTCTGTTGGCCAGATCCTAAATGAAACACAAAATGTTTGCCTGCCTCTCAAACTGATTGCAATCATAGTTAACTTCTGTAGACTTTTATCACTATACAATGCATTACACTTTTGACAAAGTTAGGGCATGGGTGAAATCCTTTCCCCTCATTTACAGCTACATTAAACACACATTCGGGTGTATCATGTGTCAGAATTTTTAAATAACATTCTTCTTAAAAAGTAGGATGATTTGGAACCTAAAAAGAAATGTAGGTTAAGTCTCAGAGGTGCAATAACTGATGACGGTAGAATGAAACAATGCATAATTTGTTGTAGTGAATATGACAATATACATCTATTAACGGAAATACCAGGCATACAGCAGGAACACGCATTCTTTTCTTACTACTTATACATTGTACAATTCTGTTTCAAAGAGAGGTATAATATGAAAAGCTGGTGTATCTCTGAAGAAATTGATTTTCACTGTGTCCTCTGCTGATTAACAGTAACTGGAAGCTATCTTTTTACAAAGCTCTATTGCTTCTTTCAAGCAAGGCCTCCTTCTTCAATCCATTTTGCTGCAGATATTGGCCTGCTGGTGGGAATGTATCTTACAAATAGGGACAACCTGCGGATAAATATTTCCTTGCAATGCTTACACAGACATATTTTTGCAAACTTCAGACTTTGTGGAAGCTATTCTCTTTCAAAGGACTGAGGGTATGTGTGCAAGCTTCACATCCAAGACACAGAAAAAGAAAGGTTCAGGTTTAAAGATGCCCATAACTGCAGACATGCTGTTATGCCAATGTCCCATATTTGCAATGGGGTAGAAATACAGACTGAAAGAAGGATTTATCTAAACCTAAACTGTTGTCACGACAAAGCTACATTTCGTGAAGCATTTACCCTATTTGCAATGTTCCTAAAATAGCGTGATATCCAGGCTATTTAGGCTTACCATCAGTGACTTGAACTTCTTCTTGGATTTTGGCTGGCTTTTTTTTATTGACCACGGCAGAAGTTCTTGCAGCAGGCATAGCAGATGCACCAGGGACTACACCAGTCAGCAGCACTTCTAGTCTTCTTTCTATTCTCTGTCTGGCTCGACAGCGTACCACAGCTACAGAAAAGCAAGAAACCATTATTTGCAAAGTGTCAGCTTCTTGATTTTGACATATTAGACATAGAAGTTAAATGTGGATTCCTCAATTCACAGTTTCTATTGTTCTGTTTAGATGAAGCAGTAGAAAATATTTAAACAAACGAAAATCCATTCCTACAGTTAGTTCACAATAGCACTTTAAAATTTGTCCCTTTTTTGTAATCATGAAATGTGTCTTCATTTTAGTTCATTTGCAAATAGAAATTATGACATAGTTTGACATATGCCAATAGGAAAGGAAGACTGAAAGAAAAACAAAGAAATAAATGAATTTAAAAGTTAAATGAAAGAATAATAAGTTACGCTTTGATTCCTTAATTTAAGAATACTGTTCAAATTGCAGCTTTTATAGAATTCTGTCAGAATAAAAAGCATTCTAACGTGAGTTTCTTTTTGAAGCACAAACGGGCTTTTACAATTCAGTAAGTGATTTTAATTTATTATTTCTAAAATATGTCTTTTTTCATTACAAGGTGGTTGGGTTATACCTTATACACTAGATAATATAAAGCTTACCTCAATAGTTATTATTCATGGTTCCCTTAATAATTATTGGCACAGAAAGAGGAGAAAATTAGATTCAAGAACTGAAACAAAGGTATGTTTTTTTCTGAAGAAAAGACTTAGAATTTTCTAGAGTTATGGAAATCAACATGAAAAAGAAGAACTGATTACATACCTCTCAGTGTCAACATCTAAACATTATTTTCATCAGAATGATACCCAATGATTCTTTAAAAATTTACTCTGAGCCTAACATCAAGATCTAATGATAAATAATTTGGTAAGTAACTAAGTGAAGTCTTTTTAAAAAGAGCAATGAAACCCGTACTTCTATACCATGTTTAATTAGTTTCAACTTCCAGCTTTGGAGCTTGATTCATAATCATTATTTTGGAAAAAAGATAATTGCACATCAAGTTCAAGTCATTTCTTTTCTCTACAAAAAACTAAGCTTTTTTTTTTTTTTTTTCCTCAGTCTTTTCCTGTTCAACAGGGTTTAAATAATCTCTGTAACAGAATTCTAAGCATTTCCATGAGGGAGAGTTACTGAAATAGTTAAAAACATATCTTTTTTTTTCAAGATGCATGGCATTACATTTAAGAATAAATAACACTGTCTGTATTACACTAGTTTACCAAGTATTTCAGATTACTGTGTGCACGTTGTTTCCACATCATTTTCTATTCTGCAGTTCATCTTGCTACCAGAAATTATTCTACATTTTCTTTTTCCAAATGGCTAAGTAATATTTATAAATTAAATCATAAAAATCAAATCCATGTGGGATTTGACTGTACAAGTCCCTGAGCAACCTGATCTAATTAGACCTGGCTTTGACCAGTTGAGTAAGGAGTTGGTTTAGATGACCTCCGGTAGTCCCTTCCAATCCAAATTATTGTACAATGTTTCGACTCTAAAAGAATTAAAAAATATTCTGGATGATTCTCCACTTGTAATCATTTTGATAAGATAGCCAAATTGTAATCTACTTAACATGTACTACATGGGTTGTGATCACCGATCATTATAATTGGCCTCATGAGATACTAAGCCAAGTGACTTCTAGAAGTGTAAGTATATTAAGATGCAAATAAGAATGACACAAAAGATGAACAGCCTAACATACTAGAAAAGCAGCTTTGGTTTCTGACATAACAGCTTGTAGCCTCCAGGCAATTTTAATAAATGTCTGCATTAAGAGAAATTACAATACTATTTTTAATCATTATGAAAAACAATGAATTAAAACCAAAACAGTTTTCTTGTAAATTACCTGCTTTGGGTTCATATCTTACAATAGGGATTTATAAAAAGTCCACTTATGACAGAAAACTATAGGCTTTCAGAATCAAGGCAGGAATGGAACCTGTTTCATAATTACACTTACAAACAGGATATTTAGTTTTCCAGGTCATTTTTCAGTTAAACATCCAGTACTTCCTTAGAAAAAAAAGAAATAGCTCAACATAACATAGTGATGGCCAAAAAGAGATATGTATTTAAAATTAAGGCAATGTTCCTTGTACGCATTACAAATGTTTACTGAACATAAGCTAGTGGATAACACATAAATATTCTGAAGCGTAGTTTTGCTATTTTGAAAAAGCATTTAGGAATTAACTTTCTGATCATATACAGAAGTGATGTCACTTAAGCAATTTATGAATGCCAACAGTTTAAATTCATAACTTCTATATCTAATGAAAACAACAGCCCAATAAAAGGGAAATTTATCTCAAAGTCTGTCAGTGAATTACATAACAGCTTTAAATAACACAACAAACATTCACACCAATATACATAGTTTTAATGCTAATGAGACTCGTTAAAACCATCATTTTGGGCAACAGTTGATTGCAGGATAATATTCTGCAATTCTTCATTCCTTAAGGTATTAAAGTGGAAATTAAGGAGATGAAAGCTCTAATTAATACCACATCATTGGCATTTGTCTGGAAGTAAAGGGTCCTTAAGCAAATTAAATTGATGACAGTAAAAATATCTAGTAATAGTAATATTTCTACAGTTTTCCAGAAGTTAGTCCTGTACCTTAATCAATTTCATGTAAAAAAGGTATTATATTCACTCATCAAAACACAAGATGAAAAGACAAGCTGGTGTAAAATTGTCCCTCATCTACCCCTTGAGCTGTTGTTTCAAAAAGGTTACAGGTACAAAAAGCTGATTACAATTTCTGTTTCACAATTCTGGGATTATACCACACCTTTAAAAAAACAGATGCATCAAATCTATAAATATTTACTATCCCCAAAATAAACAACAAACCCCCTATGAGCATCACTCATCTTTTAATGCAAGTTTACTTCTCAGGAGCAAGTGGAAAACTTGCTCCTATTCACACTGCTCTATATGTGGTTTTTATTTAAGGGATAAAATTCAAGGTGGAGAGAAACCGTTGACACCTACTCCAATATTTGGTACCCTCTAATCTCTCCAGAAGGGTGTTCTGGGTACACAAGCAGAAATCTACCCTTTTGTCAGTCTTTTGTTTGATTTACCTTCAGTTCTCTAACTCAGCATTAACTGGGACACTGAAGGTCACAAGCATTGAGGTTTTCAGCTGCTCATGGCTCCTTTTATCCATTGACAACAAAATAATAGATCTAGATTTGCTCTGTAGGTCAGGAAAGGAGATTTTATTTTTCATATGTGATTTTTTTTTTTTAAGGTGTAGCAAATTTTCCAAGCAGGTGAGAACACAAATGACTATTTATTTTTCTGAAACTTATTGTTTAAGTTTTTCAGTCATTACCTACCTGGAACTAATTGTTGCTGTGGTGCTTCGGGTATTCCATGGACCGGATAGATCCAGAGTATTCCCTGAATTCCTCCATTCTCTGCTATAGTAACACTGCTTGGAAAACAAGTGAAAAGTATCATTATGGTAGACTGCTGAGAATTTTTTTTTTTCAAAGTAATCTAGACTTCAGAGTTGTTGCAGAGGTGAGACTCCATTTTATTGTATGTTGTAATGCTAAACGTATCTAAGAAAAATATGAAGTAGAATCTAACCAAATCAGAACAGCAATAATTTACATCCACTTAGTTTACTGTCTTAAAATATTATTCTGCCAGGATATGAGAACATTTGGCCTGATCTGTTCTCTCTTATGTCATCTCTACACTGAAAGAGTTTATACAGATTATGCATTACATAAATGTATCCACAGGAGAATCATTATTAGACGAAATATACTGAAAAATTAGAAGCATCTAAGAGCTTTCGTTTGCTCAATGTCTGTAACTGCACTGGCAGCTAGGACTTTACATTTTCTTTATTTAAAGTTAGAAAAGATAGGTATTGAAACAGATAAAATTCTTACCCTAAGTCTGTATACTTTGCAGGATACGTTAAAAGCTTTTGTTGGAAATCTATTGCCCTCAAAATCAGACATTTGATTGCCCTTGGGAGTTACACACCAGTAGCCAAAGGGGAAAATAATGAGGCAATTGAGTATCCTCAACTACTTTTTTCTTCCTATTAGAATAAATTACCTTTTCAAGTCTTTATTGAATTCAGCAGAATCCTCATAAGGCCAGTTTTCACCATTTTCCCTCATTACATGAATTACCACCACAGCCTCATACATTTTCATTGTATCTGGCGTGAATAACACTGGGATGTCCAGTTTTTCTTTTGGAGCTAATCGGGTTCCTAGACAGATGGAACAGATTGTTATGGTATTTTGAAAGTTTTGAAAATTACTTATATCATTTTACTTGTAAGTTTCCTTTTTTCTTTTTGATACATTATTTAACATTTTATCATTGTGTACCATTCTCCCTATGATAACAGATTTCATTTCACCCTGACAAGACACCTTCATTTCAGCTGACAAGAGGCAGCTCTCTACCATGGTTTGTCCGCTTTGGGCCTACTCTGGTGTACTTAAAGCAGAGGTCTGTAATATCTTTAAATCAGAAGTTTATTCTTCAGGATATATTTGCAATTAGGTTGCCTTGAATCCGAATACACGCATACCAAGATAGTGTAACCAACAATAGTGTGTAAGCGCTTTGTAACACCATTATGGCATATCCAAACAGAATGTATGGGCATTTTAATTAAGTTTGTGAGCAATGTGACCACCAATAGGGCAAAGACATAGGAAGTTGCAGGTAGGAGATATCCAGGTAACAGAAGTTGCAAGATGAGGCAGAAGGCAAGAGGAAGGGACTGCAAATAGGCAGAACATCCTGCTGAATATACAAAAGGGATGATTAGTAAAACCAAAACCAAATTTAACAGCATGGGGAACCATAGCGATTGCCCTTTGGAGGTGGAGGGGGCAAGAACCATAAAGCAGTGACAATGACCAAGAAGAGATGGGTAAGAAAGTTGACAGGACCATTTCAGATCCAACTTATCAGAGTTGTCCTTCTCTCTCAAGTCTGATCTCTTTCGCCTTCATGATGAAGAAACAGCAAGGACCCAAACCATCACTGCTGACTATATGGCACCAACTTCATGGCATTATATACTTATTGCTAACTTAGGATATGATTATTAAGGAATAACACTTTTATACATGTAGTAATAGTGATTAACAGTGTGAAAGAATTACTCATTAGCATGAAGTTTATTGTTAATAAATGTACAGTTTTGTTTTAAAGTTTAAAAATGGCCTCATTTGTCAGTCCTCTAAACATTCCCATCACAGAGATCCCTAATTCCTTACCAGTATATTTGTAGATGTATATATAACTGCATACACACTTCGTATTCTGCGTATATACATAGAGATTGTTGTATATAGTTATAAATACACACATGAAGGCATGTTTGTCTATTCTGTTGCAACACTGGGCAAGTCTGTCTCTTGTTTGCAACCATTTCCTTCTTGGACAATTTCTCTCTTTTGTCACAGAATCATAAGAATAGTTTGGTTTGGAAGGGACCTTTAAAGGTCATCTAGTCTAACCCCTTGCAATGAGCAGGGACATCTTCAGCTAGATCAGGTTGCTCAGATCCCCGTTCAACCTGGCCCTGAATGTTGTCCTTCTAGGTCCTTGTGGCTGGCTATTCATCAAGTTGCTGAAAGGTGGTGAAGGACAAAGGACCTTCTCCCTTCCCTGCAAAAGCAGCTTCAGCTCCCCACGAACCACTTTGTGTTCCTTAAAAATACCCTCCCTGCCTTTTCACATATGTGTAGGAAAATGCCATCCCAGCTCTTTCATCAGTACACCTACTGACACAGCAGACAGCAATATGTATGTGGGCAATTTTAGTACAAATCAGCATGACTGCTCAAGTTGTTCCCATTTATCTGTGGACCTCATGTATTCTGCCGGGAGCAGCAAGAATGTATTCCCTCTCCATGCCCTCTATAGTGATGCCCATACACTGCAAATAACAAATTGCTGCTACGTGAGCATCTTACTGATTACAAAATATCCAAGTAGCTGTTCAAGCTAATTCTTGGTCTCTAGTGTTTTACCAGAATAATATACTCTGGATGATTTGCAAGTATAAAAAACCAACCAACCAACCAACCAAAAAAAAAAACCAAAAAAACCCAACAAACAATCAAATCTTCTTAGAAGTTATAATTTAGAATAGGGTTTAACATTTGCAACTCTTTTAACATATGACAAATAAAACAGCCTGTAAACTAATACCTAGTTACACTACATATACTGTTTGAACTGTAGCTTAATAATAGCTGTTACAGTACATAGCTTTGATTTTAGAAATAAATTTTGTTTTATTTTAAACCCATATGATAGCATTATCGGTCATTCTGGCAGAAAATTGGTTATTAAAGATCATGAAAAGACAAATTTTGTAAAATCACTGTTGAAACAGAATGCGTTCACATTTTTAATAAAAAAAATCTTCTTAGTGGAAACTGTTCATGACAGTAATTTTTGAATCACTGGGCTTGCCTGCAGCTGTCAACCAACCAACTGATCATTAACTGCTAGTACAGATTTATTTCCTTATGATTTTACTTAGTTAATAAGATAGATGAAATAGGCATAATTGCAAAAAATTTCACATTGCTTCATGCTTCTCTTTTCTCCTCCCATTTATAGAATGTGGGCCAGCAATTTCTGGCACAACAGGCAATATCTATGTGGACAACTTTACTACAAACCAGGATTACCAACCAAGTTGTTTGTGTTCACCCACAGACCTCTAGCACTTTCTTAAGGATAGCAAGAACTGATCCCAGTGACTGATCCCTTATCTTCATATAAATATATTGCCACGGGTATCCACAAATTCTTTGTAAGAAATCCATAGCAAGGCTCTTTTCAGAATAAACTTGCATCACATTTGGTAAAAAGCTTTTGGCCAGATTTTGATAATGCTATACTTCTATTTCACTGTCCTGGGGGACATCAGGAAACAGTGATAGCAGAGTAAACTCAGCTGACCCTTTAAAAGACTGAAGTAATCTGATTCAAACCAAGGGCTGTAATTAAGAGTCAACTGCTTACAGAGAAGTATGTGGAGATCTGTGTCCTCCCTCATTCATTTTTTAAGTAAACTGTTTTTAAGCCTTGGCTTGCCTCCGAAGACTAGTGGAGAGAATTGATTCTGTAAAAGATTCCTTGGGCACTGCATCCATTGACACTTGAGCCTGGAACTAAGAACTGAATTAGATAATTAAATCAAGATTAGTATATTTCAAATTCACTTCTACAGGACACTGCACTGTGATGAAGTTCTGTGCAATTTTTGTGTCAGCTCTTGAAAACATAGCACTATGATAGCTAAAATCAATTAAAGTAATGAAGCAGTGGATCCCTGTAGCTGGGAACTTATTCGGAAGGCATACAGACAGGTAAAAATGCATTTATTGCCTCTACAGTAGCTTAGAAAAATCTTTAAGAGCAAGTGTCCCAGGCAATGCCACGCTGATAAAATTGTAATGGCAATGAGCAAACTATCCTGCAATATCTTTGAAAAGAATCGTCATCATCTCATCTAACCTGATCTTAAAGCTATGTATTTTTCATATTAGTAAGGTACTTTGATGGCAGATTTTCTAGATGTTGAAAGGACTACCTCCTTGATGCATTGCTGTTAAGTCTGTAGCATCTTAGAGTGCCTCCCATTGATTGTACCCAGAAGAATGGCACTCAGTTCAGATTCCTCTAATTGAAAAGGAGAGATGAAGCAGAGCTCAATATGTCATGTTGAAGTCTGACGGAGAATCATTTGAGATTGTGCACTTTTGTTTCTTTTGTTTTGTTTTATTTTTCTTGATAGTTTTCCCATTAAAATTATAAGTATAGAAACACTTCAGTTAAAACCACAGGCAGCCCTGCTAAAATTAGCACTGGCCATATAAATGTCAACCCAGTATAATCAGGTCTGTTTTCTACCATTATCCTCAGGATCTGGAAAGGGCAACCTCCGAAATATTCACAGACAGCAGATGCTGCTGGGGAAGGATTGCTAATTCTTTCTCAAGGAACTCATCCAGAAAAGGAAGACTGATATCACGCAGTAAAGAGTGAGATATTGCCAGCACTCTAGTAAGTATCTGAAATACATAATAAAAGTCAGGCCTAGGTATTCTTCACTTATTTTCACCTGCTAGAAGACATAAAAGTCTGGCTCATTTATGAAGACTAAGATTTTTTTTATAGCAGCTTTTTCAAAAGTGGTTCAGTGCTAAATTCCAAGAATTTATTAAGGGTGAGTTCTTTTTCTTTTTTTTTTTTTTATTTCTTTCAATGAGACTGCTTGAATTTTTGATTCCCTTTGAGTAAAACATGATCACGATCCCTCATTATGGGTTCTAATTAACAAACTGTGAGAATGCAGCAGTCTGTGTTAGTTTTGCTAAATCAGTATTATAATTAGTCAATCTCAATGCATAAATATGAATAAAATGTTTTGGATTGACAGCCATCACACAACACCAAACAGCCTCCATCTGTGCCAATATTAAAAACTTGACAGGATGTGGTCCTGGACAAGCTGCTTTACATGACCCTGCTTGAGTAAGGGAGGGGTTGGGTGGACAAGATGATCTCAAGAAGTTCCTTACCACCTGAAAAATTCTGTGATTCTGCAATTCTGTGATCTTGATAATCCCTACACTTTGTCTTGTTTCTGCCATTTTTTTTTTTACATCCTTGTTTGCCAAGCCAGATGCAGACACTTAACTCAGAGAACTGTAGGTGATATGAAGAACAGTGCACCTGCTACAAAGAGAAAGGAAGAAGGAAGAACAAGAGATAACCCTGGCTTAGTAATTAGCTTTTGGGAGTGCGTAAAAGCAAAGAAGCAGCATACCAGCTACGGAAAGGGAGCCAAATACCCATCAAGGACTAAAAGAACCTTACTAGGGCATGCAGAAATGCAGTCAGGATGGCTAAGGCTCATCTAGAACTGAAATTGGCCAAAAATATCAAGAACAACAAGAAAAGATTCTTCAGATATGTGAGTAGTAAGGAGATGCACAGGGAAGACGGTCCCATTGCTAAACAGGGCAGGGAAACTAGTTACATGCAATGTCACAATTAAAAAAAAAATGTGGACAGTCTGAAGAGGATCCAACAAAAGTCCAAAAAGATGATCAAAGAGATCATCTGGCTGGAGAACCTGCCCTATGAGGAGAAAATGAAGGAGTTAGATCTTTTCACCCTGGAGAAGAGAAGGCTGAGGGGGAAGCTTATCAGAGCTTTCTAGTACTTAAAGAGCGTGTACAAAGATAATAGAGGCTCTCTCTTCACAAGGAGCCACATGGAGAGGGCAAGGGGCAATGCATACAAGTTGCATCTGGAAAGGTTTCATTTGGACCAAAGAAAGATTTTTTTTTACATTGAGAACAGCCAATAACTGGAACAACTTTCCCATGGACATGGTGGAGTTCCTGCCACTGGAAATTTTCAAGACACAACTGTACAGAGTGCTAAATAATCTCATCTAGGCTCCCTTTTTCATGGAAGGTTAGACCAGATGGTCTTTCAAGGTCTCTTCCAACCTAAGCTGTTCTGTTTCTATGGTATTTATACAAAAAAGTATTCCAAGATGAATGAATTAAGTCTCCAAGAAAGATATGAAACAATTTTGCTATCTCAAGATGAATGTTTGAAGGGCACATGCATTACTTAAATGTCAGTTACTCATGTGTCTTGAACCGTATATCACTGAAGTTCTGAACATTTTATCTATATCTGAAATTAAGCAGGAAGATAATTGGTTGTTCAGTCTTTCATTTCCTCCCAGACATGAAGAGCAAAATCCATAAATGAAGTATAACTTGATCTAATTTGTGGTTTCTCAGGGCACATATGTTATACTAAAACTCCTATTTGCATCTTCTCTGGGACAAAGAAAATGGAATGTAGTGGCTTCAAGTTAGTTCAACTTATAAAGTACATAAAAGAGCTAATACATTAAGGATGCAAAATGCTAAAGTTTAAATTAATCTCATCCTGCTTTTTAATGTTTACCTCACCATTTTCCCTCCCTAGGTACAGTTTATTTAGGTAGGTGTGACACAAAAGAGATTCCTTTCACAGATGATCCATATTGATTGCATTTCTAGCAGGACACTCTGCTTCCTGAATTATGGTTTCTTTCCCCAAAAGTTAGAGATATCCATTCCTTTCCCCTGCCTCGGGACACTTCACCAAATCACAGAACAGTTGAAGTTGGAAGGGACCTCTGGCAGACATGAGATTCAACCCCCCTGCTCAAGCAGGGTCATCTAGAGTGGTTGCCAAGGTCCATGTCCAAGAAGTTTTTTTAATATCTCTAGGGATGGAGACTCCATAACTTCTTTGGGATACCTGTTCTAGTGCTCAGACATCCTTACAGTAAAAAATGTATTGCCTTATGCTCAGATGGAAGTTTCTGTGTTTTTTGTCACTGGGCAAGAGAGCCTGACTTCATCCTTTTTGCACCCTCCCTTCAAGTATTTATATAAGTAAGATCCCCGCTGAGTTGCTGAGTTCCTTAGTTGAAAAAGTTAAGTTATGAATATTCAGCTCAGATGATAATAAACAATTTCACAAATGACTGGTTAAAACTTGTGAAGTTGCTTTCATGAATAAATGGCACAAATAAAGGAATGAATATTTGAGTCTTTAACTGAAAGGCTTCACATCATCACTATCATAAGCACACAGTAAAATGTATTAGATACAACAGCATGGTTATAAGATTCGTTTGCCATTTTATGAATCTTGTGTTAATACAATTTTGTATACTTCTGGCAGAGTATTTCTGGCTTATTTCATTAAGAGATTTAATTTAGAAGAATTTCTTTCTGGTACAAAATAATGGATACAATTTAAACATTTGCTATTTAGATTAAAATAAATGGATTGAGAACAGAGCTCAGTAATTAAATATGTTGTTTTATTTAATGCAATTTATTTTGTTTTTAAACAAAGCATGTCTAAAAGGCCAAGCATAATGCTTCCTTTTCATTTATAAAATTATCCTTCTCTAACTAATAGCCTATAGTGCAGTTGCAGCCAAAATCAAAACCATTATTTTGAGAGAAATACATATTACATTTATGTATCATTGAAGTGCAGTAACAACTAAGCTTACAAGGGTTAAGTACACCCAGGGAAAAAATGTTTCTAAGCAGCACTGTAAATCACTTCATTGTTGATAACCAAAACAAGAAAAATCACACTTAAGATCTTTAACTCTGAAAAAATTTTTCAAAATACATGAGCTCATACTCTGTTATTGATGATAAATGGAGAATAACTTTCTTTAATACCCAGTATAGGATTATCACTTAATATATTTCAGAACATCTCCATCCCATCCATATCCCATCTGATTATAAAATTTGGTGTAAGAACGTTCTGCAGTAATACTGAAATTACATAACCTCCTAAACTGGTTTATGACAGAACACCTCACTTATCTCTGAAACTCTGGTACCTGCAAGTTTGACTTTGGGTAGGTGTTACTGACCTGTTAAATCTAAAAAAAATAATTGCCTCACATTCATATATATGCCACATTCAATTATTTTTTCCACCTCTGCTCTTATCTTATGCATTTGTCTTTGCAGCATAGGATACCTTAGCAATTTCCCCTCAGAGGTGCTGTGATGATGGACTTTGGGTTCACTTTACAGAAACCCAGTTGGTCAGCACATTAAGAAAGACACATATGAATGGCAGAAGATGAGAACAGCAAGAAAGTAAGGTTGTACAGCAGTACAAGGCAACCCATAAGACATAAATTAGGGAAGGCAAATGATTGTGAACATAGGGGACAGTGAGCAATAGGGCTGGGAAAACAAACACACCACCTGAGAGACCCAATAAAGGGTAACAGGCATAGACAGTAACTTGCAAAATGATGCTATGGCAGAGAGCAGAATAAGTGGAGGACGCCAGACTTTATTATGTGGAAGTGGATAAGAGTAAGAAGTGAAGGACAATAACCATGAACGGGAGAAGTGAAAGTTTTGTAAATGTCCTATGGTCCAACACTTTTTCCAAAACTTTATGGTAGACTGGCAGTTTCTCTTGCTTTTTCCTTCCAGATCTTCCTTTTTCCTTCCAGTAATCTGATAGACAGTATATCAATCACACCTTCCTTTGATCATTTTATACATTTGAAAATTGTTTATCACCTTTATGATAACTTTATGCTGATAAAAATTTGTGAGATCATCCAGGCATCCAAAATCTAAAGGTCTGCAGCACTGTAATGTCCTAGATCCAAAGTCACAAAAATCAGGAGGCATACTGCAAAGTCAAAGGAAAAAATGCAAAATCTCTCTACATCAACGATGTAAAAGATGTATCACTACACCTTTTCTCTGAATGATTCTATTTGTGACATATTAAAAAAAGAGGTAAGTAAAAACTCAGTTACATTAGGTCAATTGGTCCTTCCTTAACTAAATTTTCATTTTATTTCTGCACACATTTAAATATAATTCTGATATTCTAAAGAGATATTAGTTCATTAATAATATAGAAGAAAGACCAGAAACACAGTGTGGATGGAGAGGGATTGCTGAGGTGAGTGGAGGGATAGTCATATTTTTTAGAAACAGGATCTTACATGTTCTGCTCTACTGTGGTAACAGGAAAACTATGGCCCACTCAGTGTCTCTACCCCTCTACTACAGTGAATTAACTGTGTTCTGTATATAACAAAAGAGTCTACCAGCACTTAATAACCTGCCTAAAATCTTAAAAAAACCTAGAAAATAACCACAAAAATATTTTGAAAATGCAAGAGCCACACAAGAAATGCCATATGCTTTGTAAATAAGTGTGTATTCCTTTTCAGTGTGCAGCCATAAAAAACCCACCAAACCTTTTCCTTTCTCTTTAAAAGAAGGTTCATGCTCCTCTAGGATAAAGCACTAGCAAGTAAATTAAGACTATGACAGCTTCCCCTTTTCTTAATCTTTTTCTAGAGCCAAGCACACACAAAAACGTCTCAAGTCCATGGTTGAAAGGAAACTGTAATTGGTTCAGTTCAGGTGTAATTGAATTTCTGACATATGTCAAATATCTGATAATTTTTGACAGATATATTTTTACTTTAATTTTAAATTTTTTTTTGGATATACCTATCTCTTAGTCTAATCTCTGAAAGCACAGTCAAGTTCTGAAGCTATGGCAGATTTTAATCAAAATCTGCAAAATGTTGTGAAATTGGTAATGACACTGATGCTGTTATATCCTTCTACTTTTTATATACAACCAAAAACTGTATTACTTGTTACAAGTTTCCAGGAGAAATATCACACTTCATACAGCAGACAGTAACTGGAAACATATATATGTCTCCAACTGACTCTTGTAAGTGAATGGGATAGGATGATTACTCAGCACTTTTGCCTTTTCTAAAGTTGTTTCTTTGACATAGTTTATAAACTTTTGAAACAGCCAGTTTAGCTATTATTCTCCACTGTGACTAACACATACATATTTCCTGAGTTACACATTTTCATAGTCTTAATATTTACACTCTTCATCATACAAAGTTTACAGGTTTCCATAGTAAGGCCGAATTGAGCTCTGCATATTTTTTGTGGTTTTTTTTTAATACTCAAGAAAATAGACAAAATTGGTAAGAAGAATCCCTCTTGAAAAGTAAATTTTTCACATTAATTTGACTTGTGCCATAAACCAGTAGTTCTGTGAATAACAGAACCCACAATATGTTACATGTATTTCATAGCTAAATACTTCCCATAGTAGGAGTATTGTTTCCATTGGAAGGGAACACTTCCATAGCCTAGTAAATATGGTTTCTTTCCATTACTATTAAAAGGCTTTTTAGTAGCCTCACAAGGCAGGGTCTAAGGATTTGATTGACATTTGTCTTGGCATAAGTTGATTTTTGCTTCTTTTATTTATGATAGCAATTGTTTAGCAGTCAGGTTTGGTTTAGGATATTTTGAGTTCATAGAGATATGAGTAAACATCTGTGCAGGCTGAATTATCTATGATACTAGAATGAATAATGGTTTGCAACAGTGTAAGCACAGGATGGTTCCAGACATCCAAAACTGTAACCACAAATCACAGTAGTTACCACAGGAATACTATCTTGTTAGACAGTTTAGATAAAGCAAAGAATAGAAAACTGAATCATGGAGAACCAGTAAAGAGTAAGTTCACTTATGCAGACTGTGTTCAGATGATGCATAAAAATAAATTCAGCCAGATTCCAAAACTGTTGAGGAACAAACACTTTACTAGCCCTCCAAGCAAAGAAGTTGGGCCATCCTGAACCAACTTCTGTGCCTGGGGAGGACTGATGCTCTCAAGCTTAAGACCCAGGGGGAGACCAGGACGAGCATTACACCAGAAAAAAAATGTAGATAATAGGAAAGTTTTTCTGTGTAACAATTTTAACTATGTTAACAGAGCCTTTTCTGTACTATGAATTATGTTATTCTGACTATGAATGGTAGTATTATTGTAACTGGACTAACAATAACTTTTATTAGCCTGTCAAATTAGACAAATTAGAAATTATTTTCTCCACTAATGTACCCTTTTGTGCACTGGGTTTTGCATGCAACATCCTAAAACTCAACATGTGGCAACGCCAGCCTCAGTGTTAACCCCTCAAACTTGTCAGCAGATAGTCTCTAGATTCAAAACATTCTGAATAAATTAGTTACACCTATTATTCAGCCTGAAAAGAAAAGAAATCAGGCTTAGATGAAAATATATGATCAAGCTCCTACCTACAAAGCAGAAGAGTAAATAAAATACAAAAGACAATTATAGATTACTTGTATTTCATTCAAAATCATTAGGTAGAACAGTGGTTTTTAAAACTGGGGGTTCAGCCTTTATATCAACTCTTCTAAAATTTGTCCCCTTAAATGAAACTTTTCTCAGTTTTGCAGATTGAATTTCTTTGTTCTTGTCCTTACAAGTAAAATATTCCAAGGTTAGCCAGAATACTGTTGCAATACTTCACTGAAGTATTTGGGCTTTGGCTAGGAGCTGATATCTTCAGAGAATATCCTCAAGGCTTGAGACTTCTATTGCTCTCAAGTTACTTCTCTCTATAGAAGTTATGTTTCACAATTTTGAGCAGTTTCTTTCTCTCAGACAGCAAAATAAAGATTTCAAAACCTTTGTTTTAGTGTGTTTATATGATACACATATAAAGTACTATCAGCTGCAAAACAGTTCTTAACAGTATTAGTGGACTTTCTATGGAAATAGCATACGATGCATTAACAACAGCAATTGGTAACTTGGTGATTAAATCAAGCGGTCTTCTCTTCCTAATGCTAGCTATGAGTTCAAGATGTTTCTTGTGGCATAATGCAAATGAAAAAAAAAAAAAAAAAAGAAAAATCATGGACTCTGAAAACAAGGTTTCAGGACTCAATTTATAAAACTTTATGTAGGAAAAGAAAAACATTCAGAGAAGATAATGAACCTTACATTTATTAGCAAGTCATTTTGATTACTTCCTTAGTCCAGGAGAAAATGAAGTCAAATAATGGTTTGGATCCCATTGCTGTTGGATTTTACTATAGTGTTAGCAGTGAGCACTGCTTTAACTGCAGCAGCCCCACACAGATGTGAGCAATCATATGTCCAGGATGTCAATTTAAAGAATACATCTTATGTTCTGACTGTGATGATTGTCATGCAAAACCTGCTCCAGAGTTTGTTAAGACTACCACAGAACAGTAATTTGTTCTTAGAGGAAGTAAAGAAAAAAACATTAGCAATATCCTCTAGCAAGAAACTACGTTGAGCTGTCAAGTGCCTTTCTACTTCAGAGACATCTTGGATTTTTATGGCCAAACTTGTAATGCACACTGAGTTGTCCCTTTTTTTAACAAGTAATACTTTTTGACAGAACCCATATATAGTGTATTTGTCCTAGGTCCAAAGGTCTCAAACTACAAAATAATTTATTTTTCAAATTCTGAAAATTATCATGTCTACACAATATCATTTTTTAATGTCAGTGTGGTCTTACATACTATTTATGTACATCTCTGCTACCTAGTCATTATACCACAAAAGGACACATCAGTTTAGATATATGTTCAGAAATATTTTAACCCTACTGCAAAGATCTGCTGGATCAGTTAATCTACTCACCTGTCAGACTTGGGTATAGGTATAGATCATATTTAAATTTTATTAAGGCTTCATTAAAGTCTCATAATATTTTATCCCCTGAATTCCTGTGGTTGATATGATATTTATTAGTATCCTGTGGTTTCATGAGGGGTAGCTGAAATGGGGCGTGAGTTTCTAGCCATAAAGACAATTAGCAATTCCTGGCTGGGGATTGTGCATTGCTTCCTGTTGTGTGAACAAGGTTAAAATCAACTCTGTAGTCCTAGTTTAGAGCAAATCATAGTCAGTATTCCAAAAATCCAATAAATATATGAGTTTATATATATATATATGAGTTTATAAGTCCCTCAGTGGAGAGAGAGAGATGATGCCACTAAAAGCGGGAGTTACTATTAAAATATTCTGGAAGGGAGCAAGGACACAAATTATTTGACAGTGTCAGGGAGACTCTGAATCATACTGACACAGAAGAGGCCTTTGGATGACTCAGTAGTAAATGGCAGCTTCAGTGTTTCTGAACAGAGGTGGCTGCTGCAGATCCTGTACATCTGTGTGAATCCAGAAATGGAAATCATTTGCAAGCAACTTCCTTGCAAGAGGAAGAGGGCTACCAACATCAACATCTTCATATTTAATACAAAACAAATGTCTGCAATTTAGCTTTTTCTTATTTATTGCTTATTTCCTGCTCATTTTTAGTTCTTAGTAAGAAACAACTATTTTTCTTTTGATTGAGGAAGGAACAAAACATCATCATTGCTGATTCCTTTTTAAAACTTAGTCAAAATACAGTAATGGATAAAACTATGTGTAAACAACACCTTTCTGGAATTGGAAGAATACATTTTATGTCTGGTACTGTAACTTTCTCTGCCAGTAACTTGTGAGATAACTGGGAACGAAAATTTTCATAGAAGTAACTTAATCAAATAATCAATTAGAATTATCCATTTTAAATCTGTCAAAATGAGAAGGAGGGAGCCTTCAAACCTAAGGGATTTTCCTTTTCCATATGGTTGAGAACAGTCTCTAAAGCAGTTCAGGGCATAAGTGACTTGCAGTCAAATGTTGAACAAATGTAGGGACAAATGTTTTCCCAATTGCTGTTTGTCATAGGTGTCAGCTGAAGAAAAGGTGGAGGCAAAAAATCATTGTGTATAAAGATGACAGTGAACAGATCTTCACAACTGTCATTTGGTATCAACTTAAAGGAAAAAAAAATGAAAAAGCTTATTTTCTAACACATGGCAGCAAGGAGTTGGAGAAAAGGTAAAAAAAGAGTTTTTAAAAAAGTTAGTAAATTTTTCATACTATCATCTCTAGCTTTTTCTAAAGGAATATGTCAGATTTCCAAATTTAATTTCATTATTAGATATCTTTCTTTTGTATAAAGACTAATAACCACAAAACTTAAAAGAATATAGTATTTCTTTAGAGGCAACAGATTGCAATGGTTATGTGTAAAGAAAAGGAAAATTGTACAGTCCATATCTACTGATGATACCTGATTTCTTGCCCTTGTTTTCATTCTGAAGTAGTAAAAGTATAAGCAAATAACATAATGGAAATTCTGAAAATGTTAGTTCAGAAATTTCAAAGTATTTTTTTCCATTTTTGATTGCACCAATAAAAGCATGTTTAAAGAATGTTTACTTATCCAGAACTCTGCAGAGATTTTCTTTTTCATTTTTTCACTGCTAAACATTTCCGTTGTGATCATCTAACTTGACCTAGATATACAGGATTTCTCAGAACTCATTCCAAAAATCAAGGTTCAGTCTTAATAACTCTTCGTGAACAAGAGAATTTAATTTAAAAAAACATGTCTGTCTGATTTAAAATTTGCCAGTGATGGTGAATCCTGCACATACCCCTGAGAACTGTTCTGAGAGTTGATTAAGCTCATTGTTAAAAAACATGTTTCATTTTGTATTTGGCTACTGAATAACATTGACCTGGTTTCAGTCCCTGCTTTTTCCTCTGAGAATGAACACACTTCATTACCAACATTCTGTTTTTAGTGAGGTAGAAGAAATGAATCACCACCAAAATTCTCTTTGGTCAGCTAAATAATTTGGGATTACTGAATCTCTCTCAGTTTGAGTCATTTAAACAGGCTCATAGGGCAAAGATGAACATCACCTGTAGAAAGCAACACAGGCTAACCGACACTGTATACCAAATGAAGGGACTCTATGAGTAAAGACAGAGGTACCAAAAAGTAGGGGGAAAAGCATTTCCACTTAATGCAGAGTCAGGAGAATTAGATAAACTTGTGGATCCAAAAAACAAAAACAACATAAAAATTCATTCCTGATTTGGACAAGGTACAAATCACTAAGAAGAAAAGACAAATAAGATACAGTTGGTGATATTACACTTGAAGAGATACAAAGCAAGAGAGAAAAGTAAGGATCATCCAAATTTTCCCCCAAAGCTACTAAGATGCTATTATATTGTGCTGTAGTTTTGCACTATTGTGTGTGATAAAACTGAATTTGTGATAAAACTACTTGTTTGTACATGTAGGAAATTTGATGTGTTATTCATACAGATCTGAATAATAGTTCTTTTCAACACTCAACTTATTTTCCTATTTAATAGAAAAGAGAAAATTGTATACAGTGGCTAGGAAAAAGGAACTGTAACAGTCTCTAACAGGACTGCATGCAATTCAGCTTGTAGTTTCTGCTGGTTGTATGTAGCGGAGGTAATAAAACTGGCAGCAAACCACAGGCATTAATTTACGTTATTGGTATTCATTGTGAAAAAGACAGTACTACCTGTAATTAACAGATAAGAATTTTTATGGGCTATTAACCTTTGTTTTATCTTAATATCTATGAAGAAAGAGAAAAAAATAACTTATAGGGAATTTTCAGTGCTTGTGAAGCAATCAGATAAAAATTAAAAGCAAACCATAGTTTTCACTTCAATGTACAAAACAAGAATATTTAACATTAATATTCTTATAGCACAAGCAGGCAAAAAAGGCAATCACAAAACATAATTTGTATTTAATAAGTTCATCTATTACACAAAAGCCTCATAAGTTAACTAGACTGAATTTCTCACCTTAAAGAGGAGCTTAATAGTTCCAATTTATAGATAAAAAAACCGAGTCACATCAGGAAGTCTCATGGACTTGAAGATTGCATAGAATAGCTTGCGTGCTAAGTCTTCTTTTAGACCTTTGTAGGGAAATTATTTTTCAAATGCTTCAGAAAATAATTATGAGAAAAGAGGATCTGTTTACCTTTCAAGCCTCTAGATTTTATTTTGAAACAGTCACGGAAAGCTTTAGTAAGGGAAAGCTTTACTACACATATACTTCTGTTTCTCTGGGTTAAAATGTATACAATGTTAAATATCTTCCCCCAAGTAAGTGGAGATTCGTGAAATTATCAAGTACCTTAACAGTATGCAAGGGTGGGGAGTAGCTAAGTATCAGTACACTTCCATTACCTACCTAAATTTTTAAAGGCTATAACTATTTTGCAAATATAGATTTTACCTCAAATAGCATATTTACAGTAATATCAGAAGTGTCAAATCCCTGGGCATAAATCACTGCATTGTAAAATTAATGTCCTATCAAGAAGAGTCCCAGAAAATGTCTTCCAACTTTGCTCTTATGAGCCTTTAAACTTGTTTTGTCTTAAAGATATTATTACTGTGCAAAGAAGTAAGTTCAATTTCCCTCCAGTCAGTAGAAGATGATACCAGACCAAGTGACTGTGAATGTAATAAAGCATCTTACGTATGTTTTTAAAATTCTTCATCAGAAGTCAGAGGTTTTTTTGTGTTGCATGCTTTAGTGTTTGTGAGATATTACTCCTTGTGATAGTAACGGTCATGATTCAGAGACTTTTCACCTAACTGTAACGTGAATATTTGTTCTGCATTTCCCTAAGAATACCCAAATTATGTCTAGACTTAATATCCAAATCCCCTCTGTTGGCTTATATACTATGATTTATGAACAGCAGAACCATCACATCGAGGCAAAAACTGAGTTGTAGTTAAAGCATGACCTCTTTCACACACAGCAAACACAGCAATAGTGCCCATATTCTTTTTTTACCTCAGTTGGTTTGGGGGTTGGGTGGTTTTTTTTAGCTTGGTGTCAGTGATGCATTTAAAGAAATAAATATTACTTAAAACTAAATATTATTGTAAGATGCAAGATCGTTACTAATTTTGATGATTGAAGGTATCAACCTGATCTTTATGTAAGCAAGAAGGGTTTCAGCATAAATATAGTGAAAGCTGAAAATGAGGTCTTGTATGCATCATAAAAGGTAGAAAAAAAAAAATCAATTTTTACCAAGACTTATAAGAAGAGGAAAGAGGTACTAGTGATATGCATTCTTTTTGCAAATAAACTCAGACTGGTACGATCCCAGTGGCTTTATCAAATCAAAATAGGCCCTGCCTAGTCATTCAGGCTTTGTGGCAGAGAAGTAAATCAGGGAATCCAATTCCCCCTGGTAAATGAAAGATATCAATTTTTAATGAGAATGTGAATAATTTAGTATCTCCTCCATGAAAAAAATATTTTGCATAATTTGTTAATCTTAGCAATAGTATGACAAAACATCTAGGGAAGAGAATTTAAGCAGTGAAGTACTAAGGATACGTTGTTCATTTTAATTAAATTATTCCTTCCCTACAGAGAACAGTTTTAAAGACCCCATTTATCAAGAACTGGAGCCACAGTGTTATTGATCCAGGTTATATCTTATGAACAAGGAGAAATATATAATTTTGAGGTGAACATACAGATATTGGCATACTAAAGTATTTATAAAAATAATTAAACACAGCAATAATCCCACCTCTATTCTACTCCAGAGCAATTAGAATACATGTCTAACACACATTTACATTTCCTGTAATTTCAGTGCAACTGAAGCAGAGGTTTAAATTCTATTTCTTTGCTATTTAGGGATTGCCTTACATACTTGAAATTAAATATATTCAAACATGCTACCGAATCAAAAACTTCATCCATCAATCAGAACTGAGCAAACCAAATGCATCTTTCCCTATCATGAATAATTTGTCTTCTGAATGTAACTGTTACCAGCTGTAATTTCAATTAATCACATACTCTACCAAAGAACCAAACATGTTATTTAAGTGTGCACAAAACTTACTATGGGATGTTTAGGGGAGAGAACACAGGAGGGAAAAGAGGAAGACCAAAGTGGATGAGGGAGGTACAAACACAGGAAAATAAAGGTAAAAAAGGATTAAAATGCCAGCCATGGAAGCAGGTGCTGGACAGCAAATCTGCCTGGCAACACATCAGGCTTAACCACTAGCCTATACCCTTACTAAATTCTGTGTCTATCTTCTGTGTACACTCCCTATCCTGAGCCTCTGTGTGAGTCGGCCACTAAGCAAAGTTCAAACTGGACTAGCCAGCAAGTAGGATGTGGCCCAAGTGCCAGCTACTGGAGACACTAAGTCTAAGACTAGTCATCAGAGAGAACAGTGCCTTGTGTGGGTGTCTGGGTGCCAGCTTCTACCTAATATCAAGTCAGACGAGCCAGCAAGTAGCAGTAGAGCAGCAACTGGAAAGACCCATGGTCAGCACCAGTGACTGAACAAAGGGCCTACAGAGGGACGATGTAGACTGAACAGACTCGTATCAGTGCTGCTATTCAAGAGAGCAGCAGATATGCATTGGTGACCTGAGTGAACAACTATGTGTATGGTCTGCTAGTGAACCTTGAGCTGGACTAAGCCGGCAAGTAGGAGCAGACCAGCATCCAGAAAGCCCCATGGTCTAAACCACTGACTGGACCAGGAGCCCGGGAGCCAGACACAGACACTGGAGAAACTTAGAAGTCCATACCAATATTCAAAAGATCTGGGGATGGAGTGTGTTTGGGGGTGGTGTTATTGCATCAAGAGAGTGAGGGTGTGTCTACGTACCTCCAGTGCAGTTCAATCCTAATCAGCCAAACACCAGCAACTGCACCAGGCTGCCCACGCTGTTCATATTTACATGAGGGTTGATTCTGTTTATGGGTGTGCTGGTAAAGGCACTGCTCTCTGGGTCGATCTAAATGATTGGCTGTGTTTGTTCTTTGTGTGTGTGTGTGTGTGCATCTGCTGGACTGCCTGCAGGAGAAGCTGCTGGCTCAAATTCAGCTCCAGCAGAAGGTGAAGGAGGATCCCAAAGTCTGCTGATTTCTTACCTCTCACAGTCTGAGGTTCATGTTGGTTTTAAGCATACTAAGCCTTTCACTACATCATAGACCCTATTAAATGTTAAGCCTCCTTATTCAGCAAGTTTTTTTTTCTGCTACTGGCAACAATTTTGCATCTAGCTATCATGTATACTGCTAAACTAAAGCCCAGTCAACACTGACTCCACCAAGAAGCAGAGAATAAGTATCTGCATGCCTAGCACACTCTGACACCTTTCCTAACCAATTCAAAAAAGTATTCCTGAGGACTTAGTAGCTTTTTTCTTAAAAAAAAAAAAAAAAGAAAAAAAATAACCAACTTTTCTTTCTATTCCTGACTGCTATTCAGATTGAGCTTTCATTCTATTCCAACTGAGGTCACAGTGTAAGAGCATTTTTGGAAAGCAAGAGAAATATGTATCTATTGAAGGGTTGTCATATAGAATTATGGGTAAAGAAGGTAGGCAGAAGAATTCATGGAGCTCTGGAAAATGTATAGAAGCAAGGTTAATTGCTTGGCAGGATAATTATGGAATTACTTGTCTGTAGAAGTTTGACTCATCCAGTTGGCTTCTACATAAATACAAGATAAAAAAAGTTATGCTCCTGTGTAACATACCAGGGTCTGACCTACATTACATGAAATTCCACAAGAGACTCCAGGCACATCCCTGCTGTTCACAGTTGTTTTCTAAATACCCATGCCCAGTGACTCCTCACACTGGCACTGGAGCCCAGACTTATAAGAACATTTGATGTTACTTGGGATGAGAAAACAAGGGTCAGAGCAGGGATCATCATACTGAAACAGCTATACAAAAAGCTTAACACTCAGAAAATAAAACCTTTCAAATGAAGTAGAAGTACACAATGGTCCCGCAGGCCATCTGATTAAGAAAAAATCTTAAGGGTTCACTGACTTTAAAGCATGAGCCACTATGTTGAGAAGAATTGTCTTATTTCTGTGGGTAAAAATTGCTGTTTAGCTACTGAATGCATACCAGACATGGAATTTGACTTTCCTTTAGTTTTTTTCTTAAATTTGTGATCAATTATTCATTGACCAAAAGAAAAAAAAAAAAGAAAAGAAAAAACAAAAATCAATGAAAATGTTTTACAAAAAAGCTCTAGAAAACTCAATCTAGGAAAAAAAAAAAGGTTAATTCAACACTGTAATTATCAAGCACTCTTAAGGCATAAAACTTCAAGGTTGAAAGCTCAGTTTCAATACTGTCTTCTAGCATTTATGCTTTAAAATAAAATCTGTGCCCCAGGCAATCAGTTAATAAGATAAGATTAAATTGTCTCTTTCCTCCAGGTTAGAATATAGTAATTAAACCAAACCCCCCCCCCAAACATTAAAGTTCAAACCAACTAGCTCTTCCTCCCCTCAACCTCTTAGACCACCTTGTGAAAAACATCAAATTTTATCATGACCTTCCATTTCTAAAAGTAATTGTTCCATCTTTCCATACATTTCACTATTAACATAAATAACAGTAGGAAGAGGGAGGGGGTTGTTTGTTTCTTTTTTAGTCTTTTGTCCACTTTCAGAGAAGCTAGACATAGATCTCCAACACTCCTTTAATTCTTTGTGAAATTTAACAGCTGGATAGACAAGAAAATTCAACTTAGAAACTTGAATGAAGAAATGTGACAGCAGATTCAACAGCTGTAGTTCTCAATCAGGAAATTACTAGCTATTTTAGGGAAGGGGGAAAACTTAATATTTGTGTATATTTGGGGTGGAGCATAGACATGGAAGGGTTTTGCACAGGTTAATTCATGGTAGACAGGGACATACCATGATTATTCCAAGAGCAGAGAAGGATAGGAAAAAAAGGTATAAAACAGAAGGCTAGAAAATCTAGTTCTCTAGTTCTGCTCCTCAAGAAACAATTGTTTATACTGCTGGCAGTTTTTCCACTGTGCACGTGCAGCTGGAAACAAAAGATTAGTGCAGATAATTTTTTATAGCCAATTTAGAGCTAGACGTAGATTTACAGATTAATTTATAGGATGAAAACAATCTGTGTCTCTGGAGTTTTAACTGGGTTTATTACCTGAACCAGAAACAAGAACCAGGAAAAGTGGGGGGGAGGAAGCAGTTCTGTCTTATTCAAGGACACATTCTGGCTCCATCTTGACCATCCACAGCTGTTATCAAATAGATTAGCAGCAATATGCTATTCTAAGCCAAAATTAATCATCTTTTAATTTTCTAGCTCTATTGAAATTGAAGGAGATAATTTCTTATCAAGTTCTAAAACACAGCAGATATTTTTAAATAGAGAAATAGGCTAAGATAATGTGAAATAACTGTCCCTTGAGGCTGACTTGCGTACTTTAAATGCTCTGAAGTGCAATACTCTGGATGTTCAGTAACAAATCATGAGATTCTTATGAAACCTACTGCATGGCCTAGCTTAAATCTGTGAGGCAATTACAGCTTGAAAATCTGTTTTCCGTGATAAATGCACATGGGAAGTCTTATGTGGATTGCATGAGACTATGCAAAAGATGGGTTTCTGATGTCTTCCCTTCTTTCATTTGCATCCTGAATATCTTTTTCCCCCTCTCTCCTTTTGCAAAATCAGGAGAGTATGCTGAAATAGATAAATCATTTCCTTATATAGTCAAGGGAATGTACTGTTCTACTACTTCAAGCAATTGTTTTTAAATGAACAGCAACAGAGACTTTCTGCTTATTCTGACAGTGCTGCCTTTCACTTCATTAACTTTAAGTTATTTCACTAAAACAGTTGCCTGGATTTGCAAAAATACATAAAGATATGTCCACACCATATAATTTGTAAAGGAAGTAAAACTCAAAGGTAAAAAGAGTGCATATAACAGGCCCTATAAATATATATAAAATATGGCCTGAAGACACTCCAGAAAAGTAAAAAGAAAAATCTTTAAGTTTTATTGTTCATTATATTAGAATATTTCATGTTTTGATGTACCAATATACCAAGCACACCTATTTCAGTGCTGAAAAGTATATCACTCATTAACACTATAATTCCCACTGCCTGTAACTAGGCCTTCCTGTAGGGGTATTTTTGAGCAGAGATTCCCCAACTATTCACACAGTCAGTTTGCAGGAGTGCCTTAAAAAAGTGACACTGATTGGTGACTACTGATTTTCTCCATGTGAGGGAAGTCTTAGATGTACTGTGGCTTTAGAGAGCTCTCAAGGTTTCCCATGTGAGACAATCTACACTCAAGAATGTCCCCAGCTGGAATACATCAGTGTTATCAGCATATCTCTCTGGAGATAAATATGGCTTAGACTGCGTCAATCATGTTGCCATGTCATGTTCCCATTACTGACACCCTCTTTAAAAAAACATGCTTCCCTCTCAGCTATAACATGGCAACACCACTCTTCTACAATGGTTTCACCAGTTGAGAAAGGTAAGGAATGGGTCCCATGCCTTCCCTTCTGCTGGAAATTTCTCAAAGCAAATCTACATCTGCACACGCTCCCAAGTGCCACGATGGCACTTCAGAGATAACAGAACAAGGAAAAATGCTAGCTGAAGGTTTGAACAAGGCAACACTCATACAGATAGGCCAAAGGTGGCCAAGAAGGAAAGTCATTCTGCCTTGCATACGGTGTTCAAGAAGGCTGCTGTTTTCTGGTGTACATATACAATAATTTATTCAAAAACATACGTAATCTTCAGAGTAGCAGTTTATCTGGCTATGATTCAAAGGCTAATTAGGTGCAGTACAGCACCAAAACTTTGGATTGATTTTAATGAGAAAATTGGTAAGGTGTGAGAAAATACCTAAACCTTGCAAGATAAGAAATATAAAAACATAGACAGAATGGTAGTTGCAATTCAAGAAACTACAGAAAAGATATAAAAGCTCTAGGAAAAGAAAGCAAAGAATCAGACAGTGGTAACTCAGCAACATCACAGATCAATGCATTCCAAGAAGCCGGGGATGCTGACCCATCCCCAAATGACTGATGATAACCTGGGCAGCAAAGATTCATCTTGTGTTTCACTGGCATACTGACCATATTAATAACTAGCCTAGCAGCATGTTAGTCCTAGATACCTACTGCATGTATTAGCCAATAAAACAAAGCTGTGTACTCTAAAATTGCATAAATCCTTCTTGCGAAGTGTTTTTGTGCACAGCAAAAGATGCCCACCCCAAAAGTGATCCAATGAGGAAGGACTCTCATAATCCCAAGGTGGAGGACAGGTGGGTCTCTCACTTAAAGGACAATTCCAGTGAAGACTGTATCACAAGATTTTCATGAAGCTCCTGGTTGACAGACCACCAACTCTATGGGACCTCCCTAGTCAGAGACAATCCACCAGTCTAGAATGGGAACGGCCTGTCAGTAAACCTTTCTCTGACAATCTGGTGCTGAGGACACATGGCCCATAAATTTTTCTACTAGGTATCCAACAATCAGTAATTTTCCATCTAGATACAGTCTGCAATCATCCAGCCACTGTCCTATATTGATAGTAACATAACAGAAAAAAAGGAGACACAGAAAATAAAACCCTGACAAGAAGAAAAAAGAAAAAGACTTTTTTTTTTTTAAAGTGAATCTCCTAATTATCCAAACTTATTTCATTTTGGTTTGTAGTGAGGTCTTAGTGTGTGTATGTGTCCTTCATCTCCAGTTAATATTTAATAACTATTTATGAAGATAAAAATAGAATAGTATTGCATAAATGCCTGGTTGTTTCACCTTTTTATTGCTTGAATGTCCCTTTCCTGAAGGATCCATTACATTGATAATGACTGCTTCCTCACACAACATCTGATATAAGCGATAAAGTGTAAAATTATTTCCAGTTGTTGTGAGTAACCAAACCATAGGGACAGAATGCAGTTAAAACATGGAAGAGGAAAGACAGCCTTTTATTTTCTGATCTCTTTTGAAAATAGTCTGCTAGAATGGAGAACTATTTCTTGTGGCTCTTTTTTTTCTAGCTTTTCAAGTAATTTTGTGAGAGTGAAAGCATTATAGAAGACACAGAGTCTTACTAGGAACTAAGACAACCAGGATATTAGTTTAATTGTTTTTTAGCCTTTGAAAGCAATCAGAAGAAAAAACAGATTGTGCATGCAGAATTACTGAAAGAAAAAAGCAAATGCAAATATCTATAGAATTAAAGAATTAAGTCTTGAAACCTAACGTTTTAGGGAAAAGGCCTGAGGACCTGAACAAAATTTATGCCATTTCTTAGGTGAAATTAGTTTAAGAGCCAAATTATCCATAATCATAGTGGACTGTACCTGACAAAAAAATATGCTAAAATGCTTTCTCAAATATTGTTGAATAAAATATGAAACTATAATGGTAACATGTTTCCAAAGTGTATAAGCAAAATTTTAATATCTCAAATTTGATTGCCATCAAAGTGCCTTAATACTGCAGGCAGCTTTTGGGAAAATGTCTCCCTAACAGTGTATACATTTATCAAACATATTTTATCTTTCCTTCCTAAGTGCTTGGGAGAGTTAATAAATGCATACATTTTACACTAAAGCAAAGTTAGAAGGCAAAATTAAATAGCTAATCATAGAGATCTCAGTAAAAAGGTAAAAGAGATGAGCACAGAACAGATGATATGACAGCTTTAAAATATAGAAGTTTCTAAATATTTCTTATTCTGAAATGTGGAGAGAGATATCTAAAAAACTAGGTTGAGCTAATTGCTCTGTTAACTGTTCTTGTTTGATGCTACACAAGGTCATTCACAACAGACAGGCTTATTGACTACCTGGAACATCAGCTAAGCCATAAAATGCATTGACTAGAGGTTGAATGCAAAATGGGGTCACAGCTACAGTATTAGGATCGGGTGAAGTAATGCAGTCTGTGTTACTGGGAAACAGTACCAAGCAGTCCAGAAGACGTATGTTGCTACTGTGAAGGCAAGGCAGGAAAAAAGACTGCCATGAGTAACAATTTCACAGCATGGCTAGTATTTTGGCTTTTTTGTAAAAGTATGATGAAAAAATTATTCCAAGATTCTCAGCCTATCATGATTTCTGAAATTTTCCCTTCGGTCTTTAGAGTCAGTGAGGAAAAAACAAGTAATTAATTAGCAGCAAGCACAGTTTTTCCACAAGCATACAACAATCTAGCTATCATATTCCAGCAAGTCTACTAAGAAGAATACTTGGTTCCAACATGTTTTCAAAGCAGTAACACTTGCATCTAATCCACACTTCATCCACTGTTAAGTGTAGAGAGAAAGAAGTACAGCACCTTTCCATAAAAATTATTCTTAACACGATTCCACTGTCCCTGACTTGTGAGTGAGACCAGGTACAAAAAAAAAAAAACATGCATTCAGCGGTCTTACAGCCTCCCAATAAGGAAGATTAGGCTGCAGAAGCTTCAGAGCAAAAGTTTTACATCATGAAAATATATAACATATAAAAGAATGAGTAGTGGTAAGTACAATTTATAGCTGGTCTAATATTTCTGTCAAGTGATTGCTCTGTCAGTTTTACTATGTACATGAATTAGATTGTTTTGGACAGTTCCTAAATGCTTCTGTGAAAAAAAAAAAAAATATAATTTCAAGACAACAGTTACAACTTTTATATATGCCTGTGTATAATGTAGATATAGAAAATGATATGACATCCAGCTCAATTCTTACATCTTTTTCTTCAAAATCGTTCTTTCTATGTCACACAGAAATATTATTGAGACATAGTAAGCTTCAAGGAGAGAAAACAAAAACAGTTCCTTGCCATGAACTGCAACATCCTTTACAAAATAAAGGTGTGGCAAGTACACCTTCAGGAAAATCACATTAAATGGCAAATGTTTGCATGAAATTGAAAACAAGTGATCCTCATTTCATTTTTCTATCTCAGGTCTTTAATTTGAGATAGACACCATTTCTTCAAGGGAAATGGTACGGCTTATTCTGATATCTATGTTAAGATGAAACAGATGCTCACACATATGTTTGTGGGGCATACCAGCAAGGAAAATTATTTTCTTTGGTAAATAATCCAAGGTATCACTAATTTATCTGTGTGTTTTGAAATTGGAGAGCATATCTGAGAAGTAATCTGTAGAAATAATTATTAGGAAAAAACTTAAATATTCAGTGCAAATACAGAAATCTACATATCTCCTATACTTCAGTAATGAAAAATATGTAATGATTAAAATACACTAATTCTATGGTAAACCAAGCTTTACCATAACACTAGATAAATTGAATAACTCAAGTGTTATCATATACAAGTCATTAAAAAAATTTGTTAAAATTACAACACTGAAAGGCAATTCACCCCTTTCCTATCCTATCTCAGATCAGATGCAGCCAGAACAGTTGAAAGGACTAGCAAGTCTGAAGAAAAAGCAAATCTAGAACTGAATGTGAAGTTTATTCCCCATTTTGTTTTCTGTTAATTCAATAAAAATAAAAAGCAGTTACAAATGCTTAACTAATTTATTTTGGGAATTTCTTACCCCTTCCTTTTCTTCTTAACTGATCATTCGAACTAGGAAAATTTTATTATTATTATTATTAAAAGGAAATTTCTTAGCAAATACATGTTTTTCCTTTCTGTTACTTCAGGTTTTAGGAAACTGTGACTTGCAGGATAAATTGATAAAATAAGTATTGATAATAGTTTAAATATATTTAAAAGATTACTTTTCAAGAGTATTCATTTGCACTTATTGCAATAACATATCATTTCTCATTTAAAAAAAAACACAACAACTTTTAAAAGGCCTTTCAATTTAAATTTAAGCAAGAATTTTAATAATTGATGCTTTTCTATTTAGCATTTCATAAACCTCTTTATAGTGGTGTTGCTCCTAAAACACAACTATATTAACTTGCATTAAATCTCTTAATTCAAAGCCTTCCCTAGGAATACATCAAGACTGTATTACTATATGGGCTCATTCACCCTTGTAGCACCCGGTATGAGGTCTGGTTGCATCCCTACTGTTTCTTTTATACATAATCATCACTTTGGCATCACACATGACATTTGTGCTTCGATGCTAAGACATTATTTATAAAAAAATCATATTTCAAAAGTCCAAGAAAATCATTGCAGAGTTGAGGAAAAAATAAGTGAAAAAAACCCAAAACAAAACAATACACACTTCAGAAGAACTTTACTGGATGCACCTCTGATTATTACTTATTTATTTATTTTAAGTAAAAAAAAACTTCATTGACATGGGGCTAATCCTTGTTTCCACAAGGAGCCAGATTCAACATATTGACTGACAAGCTGCACTCATCAATACAACAAATTTTATACACTCTCTAGGTTTCAAAGACCATAAAAGATAACACCTTGTAAAAAATTCAAAGTAGGACTCAAGAAATTACATACCTCGTTTTTGTTTAAACAGAAGGTGGAAAACAGATTCCTTGCTGGTGGACTTGGATAGGACAGGTGCACTGAGACGATGACTGGACTGCTCTTGATCTAAATAAAAAAATTTAAAAAAAATTCAGGGAAATTCATTTAGACATCAAGATTGATCGATCAATTTCCCTAATAAAACAGCTTCATAAACAGAGGTTTTAAAAAATACATTCTCAAACAGGAGTGCATGGGCCTTTTCTTCCCACTTTGCTTAAAGATTCTTTCAGTATTTTCCTCATTGTGATGAAGAAAAGTACAGATACAATATGGAGACCTTCTTAAATAGAATTAAAATAAAATAGTGCCTCATCAAGAAAACAGAATCATAGAAACACCTAGGTTGGAAGGTAAAATGCTTTCAGTTAAATAATACTTAGAGAGTACAAAAGAAACTATTTTCTAGGGAAAAAAAAAAAACAATAACAAAAAAATCCAAAAGGCCAAGAATGTCCACAGTGATATGAAACATTTAAGAGAAAGCTTGAGAGAACCAGGTTCAGGACCAGCAGTACTGCAACAGCAGCAGACAAGAATTGCTTTCTGATGACAAGTTACCAGATCAACTAACACATTATCTCATAGAGACAGAGGAGTTAGACATTATTTTGATTGTTTTCACTGATTACTGTAAATGTTATGGATAAATGAAAAATGAGATAGGAAAAAACTGGTTTTAACTACAATTTTATAAGCATGTTTTGGGGTTGTTCAAGCAGCCAAAGGTATCTTGCTCAAAGAACTGACACTTGTAGGAAATGCCTTGTAGGAAATATATCTAGCAGTTAACTCCAAGAATCTGAGCCCAATAGATAGACTATATCTGAATAATATGTCATATTAAAGGGTAATAGCACTGAATGATGAATTGCTGACAGGAAGATATGATACCCAGGAATGCATCAAACAGCCAGGGGAAGACTGTCCTTTGGGTTTACAGAACAAAGTAAAAATAGTTTTAAGGAACAGGACAGTAAGATGTCCAGGAAGCCAAAGAAAAGCGCTCCCAGAAATGTCAAATTTCCGGCTTCTTGGGAGAAGAGAAACAGCCTCAAAATCATTTCACCTCCAGAACAGAGTTTCAGGTTTTGGAAAACAGCTTAGAGGTTTAAAATGAAACTTGCAATCTAAAGGGAAATATTTAAAGAATTGAAGTGTCTTTTCCAAATGTTAAAAGGTGGGTGAATAAGAAAAACCTACACACCCATTTTAATATATCAATACAGCAACTATATTGCCAACTTTATTGACCTGAGATACTGCAATGGCAGAAACCATTGCAGTATGGTGAAAGCTTTCCCCATAATGTTAATTATTTTGAAGGAATTCTTTTCTATCTGTTGTGTGATGCAAATGAGCTGAATACTGTAAATATCCCCTATTAAAAAAGCTTTCCAAAGTTTAAAACACATGTTATTTACTTTCAATTTATATCAATCTACATATACAGCTAAGAACTAATTTTCACAGAATTAACTAACTAATCTCTGGAAATTCTTTTTTTTTTTTTTTTTTTTCCTGAAAAATAATTTCACTGTATAAAATTAAAAGCACTAGGTTACACTTCATGATGTTTCATGAAACATCTTTTTTAATTGGTAGCTAACATCACTGAATTATGCCAAAATCAGCACAAAGTGATATTTAAGTAAATTTAAAAATGTTCATGTTTATTGCTCGTTATTGCTAGTACCCTTTAATTGAGATGTCCTATTTTCATTGTTGCCACTTTTAATTCTCTTAAGAAGCACTGCATGGTCTGAAACACAATTTGTAAAGATCAAGATCAATTAAACATTTCATTCTGCCTTCTGACTTGCTACTTTCTGTCGATTTCCCCATTCCGCCCTCTCTCTGGCCTCCAATAACACTATCAATGAGTGTGACAAGTCCAGCGCAGGATTATACAAAGGAAGGCATTCCAGTAACTTTAATGATAAAATATCAGCGAAGAGGTTTTAAAATGATAGTAGCTCAGGTTTTATATTATTAAACCTAGAGTTTTAAATGCTGTTCTCAAAGTTGGATTCAAACACATCTGTGAATTCAATTTACCTGCTGGCGGTTTCATTTCTACTCATTGGATTAACATTTTTCAGGAAAAAACAGGTTTTACAGATGACTAGGCTGTCACTCTTTAAGGAACAAATTAAGACTACTTTCTATTTCAGACAAAAGTGTTTATGTTTAACTAATTCAGATGGAAGGTTACTATTGCTATATCTGAAGTAATATTACTGTCATTCCTAATTAACTTGTACTCTCCCAAGTGTGTTATTGCACTGCTACAAGAGATCCTGGGACAAAAATAGGCTCTTCATGTAAAAATACATGAAAATAAAGTGTAGATCATCACAACATGGGTAAGAAATCTGGTGTTCTATCTTAGGACTGTAAATGGTCTTGAAATAATTTTCAGTTTTGGACATCTCATTAACCAACTGATACAAACAAAATAAACAGAGAAAAAAAAGGGGAAAATTTGTGGAAAAATAAGTTCAGAACTACCAAAGTTCAGTTCTTAGTAGGAAAGGAAGTGTACCAGAAGCAATGTATTCAAATGAGGATAACTTTCTCACCAGACTGATTAGTCTTGCGGGATGGGAAATTCATTCTTAATGTTGAAAAAAAAAAAACAAGTTCATTAGCTTTTACTCTACACTGAGCTAACATATCTGCACTGCTATGGTATGTAGAATTTCAAAGTTAGTAAATTAAAATACTATTTGCTTCCTTTCCAGGTAAACTATGTCTTCAGAACATGAAAGTTAAACTGAATATATGGGGCGTTATGGAAATTATGTCCCAGGATATGTAAGGGCCAGAAATACTATGCTGAAATTGTGCATCCATGACTTTGCTTATAAGACTAGATTTCTTTTCCTCTGGAAAGAAGGAAATAGGAATTACAGTAAAAATTCCTAAAGAGAGCAAAACAGCATAGACAACCACGTCTAAAGACAGCTTGAATGCATAACTCATTTATCTTATTGCGATTAAAACCAAAAAACATTATTTACAGGTCACCAGCAGCAACTGAAATTAACATTACATATTTAGCTGATTAACAAATTCAAGACAGCTTTTAAATGACAAGTACGGTTTTACTTCCATAAAGATCATGGTACAATTTTTTTTTCTATGAAAACTTTTCGTAATTCCACAGATAACAGAAACATTAGATCATCATCATGTCAGGTCCACTGATGTGCATAAAAACCAACATCAGTCTTTCACTGTCTAAGTCAGTTGCCTCTGCACTGTCTCTATTACTGAAAATCTCCCTGGGACAAGTTAATGCTCTATAGTTAGAAAGAGGACTATGTTTTCACTAGAATAGTTAATGCAGGTTCTGCTAATGTTTCTCAGAACATCACAATTCACTAGGTTTTAATACCATATTTAAGCTCTTTGAATAATTTCTGATTAAATTGCATTGTGGATAAGATTGATTGTTCTTTTCCATTATTTTGCAGATAGCACATCAGGTTTTTTCTGGGTAATACTTAGTAGTATTAGAGTATTATGCTGTGCTATCCAGCACTAGTTTTATGCTCAACAAGCGAAGTGATTCACTTCTCATAATTGCTTTTGTTGTACAAATTAGAATACCAGCTTGCACTTTACACTAGAATAAAACATGCTGCACTCCGTGAGGTGCAATAAGAACCTTCACACCACACACATAATACGCACCTACACTTTAAGAGACTATATAATCAGTTACTTCGTGGTCAAATAGGGTAGGTTGTACAGCAAGTAATTCACAGTGCTTCTGTAAGTGTCTGAGATAAGCACAAAGGGTAGACAGAATGAGAGGGGAAAATACAAAAGTTTACAGTTTTAGAAGGAAAATTGCATTACTAACAATGTAAAAACTTCCTGTGTCTTCAGCTGCTCCAAGGATAATGAGTTGATGAACAAAAACAATTCAAGAAAGAGGTATACCAACAATTTATCAAGGTACATCTGGACTGAAGCTCTACCATTTATCATGTCAGCTGCTTCTCCTAATTTACATTGCACTCTCTGTCATCATCCATGTCATTAATAAAGTTCTTGAATAATATGGGCCCCGGTGCTGACCCCTGAGGTACTACACTCATTACTAGCCAGCAGTTGACTGTCAAGATGTTGATCACTATCATTTGAGACCAATAATTCAGGCAAGTTTTCAACTCACTCAGCAGTCTGTTCATCAAGTCTACACTTCCTTAGCTTCCAAACAAGAATGTTATGGGAAACAGTGACAACAGTCTTACTAAATCATGGTATATTACATCCACTGCTCCTACCTCATTTGCATAATCACTCATTTCCATATAGAAGGCAATCACATTAGTCAATCATGATTTGCACTTAACAAATCCATTTGGGTGCTCCTGATTATCTTCTTGACCTTCATGTGCTTGGAAATGGACTGCAAGAGGATGTGCAATTCATGGGCTACACAGACTTCAAAAGGATTTGTCCAATGATCTTACCAGGGTCTGAGGTGAGGCTGATCAACCTACCGCTCCCACAGTCTTCCTTTTGTCGTATTAAAAAAGAAAGTAACATAGCCTTTTCCCAGTCAACAGAAGCATCTCCTGATGAGGGTACATTTCATAGGGAACCACAGCCTCACAATCAAATTAGCCAACTCCTTCATCACTCCATGAATTTCATCTGGACTTGTGGATCTGAATGCAACAAGGTGCTCTTAAGAAGTCCACTGCCTGTTGCTCTGCTATGAGCTGCTCATTTCCCTTTCAAACCAAGTCAGTACATGCTGCCTCGGAAGCAAGTTTTGCTTGCAAAGACCAAGGCAAGAGAAAAAAAAAAAAAAAAGCATCAAGCACTTCAGCCTTTTCTGCATTTTCTGTAACTACTTGATTCCCCACCTCCCACCCATCAATGACCTATATGCATTTTCCCTAAGCTTCCTTATGCAACTAGCATACCTTTACTTGTGAGCCTATACTTTCCCTGTTAATCTTCACACCTGATAGGCTTTGGCCTCCTGATTTTTATGCTAAGTGTGATCATGGTACTTTTTTATTTGCCTTTTGTTACCTCCCTTCCACCTTATCTGGGTATAGTACAGGGGGTATGTTATTGCCACTGCTAGTAACAGGTCATGGGGCTTTATATTAAGTCAACAGTGCAAAGCATCAGGGAATCATTACACCTTGTTTGGACTTGAGCTATTTTAGCTGTAACAGCACACAAATGCCAACTGTTGCCTAATTTGTTTTTCAGCTTCAGTTTAGTGATGTGTAATTTTGTGGTATTACCCTAAAGAAATCATACAATACATGGTAAAGATCTAAAAAAACGAAGGGGTCACTGTGGAATTAAACCTGGGGACCTGTACGAAAACAAGTGCAGCAACAGATCCATTTGGAAACACAAAAATAGCACCAAGCAGATCCAAGACTGAGAAGGAAAAAAATGGCATTTTATCAACCTTTCTTTCTCAGTGAAGAACATATGATGTTGAAGACTCTCTCTTATAATTTACTGTGAAGAAATGCAAGGAAAATATGAGATTTATGTACTTCAGTTAGCAGCTATTAATATTAATTGGATAATTTGGACTAAAAGTATTAGTAATCAGGGTCCTGCATTCAGTAAAGTATGTTAATTTATCTGTCCAGCCAATAACCACCCTCCCCTGAAATTCTCTGTAACCTCTTCTCCACACACAAGGCTGTAGCTACCTGTATTCACAAACTGCTCTGATACAGTGCAGCTGTATAATCTGGTATCAGAATTCTGTGAAAACAGCTAACTTGTGAATGAGTAGCATCTGGGGCTTCCACCCACTGGCTTGAGTTGCATTTAAACTCAGGGTCCTGCTGTTGGTCCTTGCCCAAGCTATGTCCTAGGTATGCTGTCTCTGGCCACACACCTTGCCAAGTTTAGCCTACTTGATTTCCTGGCTTAATCACAGACTCGTTTTCTCATTGTGGACTTGGCTGTGACTAGACTATTGGCTAGTATTGGTTACTGCCACCAGACCTGCTATGTTCTTCTTGTCTAGATACCATGGGATTGCAGCCTTTGTTTGAAAGGTGTCTGCCAGTCTTGATGTCCTTTGACTTCTGTCTTACCTAGCTTTGTGGAGTACCCTGTTCTTGCTGCTCCCTGACATCTAGTATCATTGTAGTAGGACTTACAATATCTCGTCATTTGTATTATGATAAGAATTTGATTAGTCTGTTAATAAATTCTTAGTGCCACGTATAATATGTGTTTCTTTAGCCTACATATGTTGCACTGGATCCACAGCACCGTATGCTTCCTTTTTAGATGAGAAGGTACCTGCACCGATACGTGGGACTTCGGCTGAAATTCTTGGTCTTCCTCAGTAATCAGATGATTCAATCCTGAGCTGTCAATAAATTTGCTGCAAAACTCATCCACCTCTGAGTACCTTTCTGTACTTTAATGTACACAGACTTGAATAATCAGAATCATCTCATGGTCATGGCAACCTAAGCTTTACAAGGGACCAAATTTGTCTTTTCTATTCTTTCTAAACAGCCTGCACCCATCCACAACCATCCTCCATTGTGCACACTGTCACTGATTGTCTCGTTACCATGATCATATTGCAGCCTTGCAACTGGCCTGGAATTGCTATTTTTCCTGTTTACTGTGAGAGGTCTGTGCAAATGTATTCACAAATATTTGAGGAAGGAATGCCTACAGAACCTTCTAGTCTCCTTCAGTCTCCTTCTCTAGTTCAATGTTTTCTTGGCTGTACAGGGAGTATAGATCCATGCATTTGCTATAGGAATGAACAGCAAGGTACAGTAACTGCAAGGTCACAGAAGCTTCGGAAATCATTCCTGCAGCATGTCAGATTTGAGCTCCAGGAAAGCAGCAAACTTCCTGGGAAGATATGTTGTGATGGAAATTGGCAGCCTTTGTCCCCCATGGAGGAAGAAAACTTCAACCATGAGCACTCATTGCTTCCTGTTTAATAGTACTGGTTCTAATCTGAAGTCCTGAGATGCTTAGCCCAGACTCTTCGCCTTCAAAGGAACTTTCTTCTCCTTTTTCTCTTCTCTGAACCTACTTTTTAAAGGAATAGTTGCAGATGGAAATGAAACCTTCCCCATTGCTAGGACTCTGTCTTCTTGATGCTTCTGTGACTCTGTCTTCTTGATGCTTCTGTCTTCCTTTGGTCATACCAAACTTCTCAGCCTTGAAGGGTTTGTCTCTTGTTTCTGCAGGGTCTCTGCAAAGATCCAGTCAACGTCTTGTTCATTAAGCTTGATGCAATAAACCTCCTGCGTCTAGCACCGCAGGAAGTCTACCAGAGCACACATCCAACTGGTGAGGTCATTGCCATTCATAGCGCAGTGCCAGGGCGAAACCTCAAGAACTCCCGACTGCCTCAGACCAGGGTTGCAGCATCCACCTTAAGGATTTCCATTTGGATTACAGAGGTAATGATAGGCCCATCCAGGGACTGAGAGCAGCTCCTGTGGTGTGTTGTCAACATTTACTCATCCTATTTTACTATAAGCAGCACTTTTGAGACTTCTGTATGCACACTGAATGCCAACTGTTGCAACAACTGCCCTGTTACTGTGTGCAGACCCAGTCTGCGATGCTCCTTGTCACTTTAGGGTGCCTAGATGCTGATGATTAGGAAGCTGGACATGACTCTGTTCCCCTCTTTGCCAGGTCCCCTGCTTAGCAGATAAACTCTGGCACAGTCCCTGAGACTCTGGCCATGATTTACTTAGCCTGTAAACAGTGGATTCACTGCACGCTGTTGCTTCCTTCACTGTTATCCAGAAGAGAACACCAACAGAAACTCAGAAGTGGTCTGATCATTTCTGAAAGGAAGCCTGTTTCATGACAGTCATGAATGAAAATATTTTAGTAGTTAAACATCGGAAACTGCACTAAAGTCTGCCAAAAAAACTTGGTCAACAAAAGTATAAAGCATTCAGTCATGAGACTAAAATGCTCTTGACCAGTCACCATTTAAGTGAAAGAAACTCCAAAATCTCCCATATATTAACTTTATATGCAGCCAAAGATGTATTTCTAATTCATATCTCAGAAGGTGTAATTAAAAAGCATGAGTTCAATACAACAAATAAAAATGAATCTATATTTTTTTAAAAATCACATTTCTTCACTTATTTTGTATGCCACAAACCCCAAACCATAGCATGAGTGTGAAAACCTCACTTAAAACTTACCTTTGCAGAGCTTTGATTTCACTATTCTCTTACGTTTCCCCATCCATGAGGTCTCTGTCAGGAGCCACTGGAAGGTTTATCTTCAGTTTTTGTTATACATAGATGCCAGGAAATGCTTTGGCACCTGTTTCTGATGCTACATGTCATGTTGGACTAGGTAGAGATTCAGAGAACCTTCTAAGGCTCTTTGCTTGACTCAGAGTGAAATTTACTCTTTCACTGAATAAATTTCAGTCATCAATGAGAATTTGGGACTTCAAGCATGAGTTCTATAGCATTCGTGAAATCTCAGTACGAACAGTGTCTTGGCAACCTTTGATAATTCTGGATCTTGAAACTATTGAATTGAATATTGAAAACATTGTTGAAACATGCTTATCTAGAAGGTCAATCAGAAAAAAACTTCAAATGTTTTGCCCTTACTAGCTCCGTTAGTTATCTAGAATCTGAAAAAATAATATAAAATATTTTGGAAAATAACCGAGGAACAAAACCAAAACATGAGCTATTCAGCTCAGACATACAGCTCCCAAAACACACCCCAGGAGTCTGCTATTGCCTGCACGCTATAGTGCAGTCCACAGCCAAAACCAGCTGCATGTATACATGAGGCTGTATGGCTTAAGAGGTCTACTGTGAACAGCTGCATTATTTCTCAGCTCCCACAGCACATTCCACAGAGCTTTTCAGGGTAGATGTGAATGATACACAGTATCTCTGTTGCCAGGAAATGGCATGAGGCAAATGTAATCCCATCCCAGTCACACTATTAATGCAACCCAAGGAGTTGAAGTTTCTCCCCCCACCCCAAAAAAATCCAAATCCTGGTACCTGTCAGCATGACATCTACCACCACGTTTTCAGGAGTTGGATTTTTGAAGGATATGATGACAGCAGAACGCTGGCCAATACGTGCACTTATGCTGGTTGGTTCCATCGGCTGAGGAGGAAGACCAGACCCCGAAAGGTAAAATATCCACTCTTTAAGCTGTAGACAAAACATGAGTCATTATATATTATTTGATGAATCAGATCTGTACATTCTAAGGCATTTTGCCTACTTTCTTCTAATGTTCTATGTGTCTTTTCTGTTATAAGTGAACTTGTGTTTAACTCTTTCTTTCTTCTTCTCTCAAGCTGTTATATTACTCTAAGTATTGATATCTGAAAATCAACAGTTCCAGTCTGGGAAATGTTCACGTCTACTCTTTGCATTGAACTCCTGTGCTAATCTAAGCACAGAGTATTTAACTTCCATATAGCTACTCAGAGCTTCCAGTGTAGTAAATGGAAAGATGTAGGTGGTTGCAAGAGGGCAAATTCAAAGCACATATATTAGAACCTGAAAGCAAGTGAAGTGAAAAGTTCTCTTCAGAAGACAAAGGAAGAAGGAAAATCATTCTTTGATAGGACAGCAGTAGAATTATACAAAAAGCTAAAAATATTATTCCAAAGATCACAGAATCACAGAATGATATGAGGTTGGAAGGGACCTCTGGAGATCATCTAGTCCCACCTGCCTGCTAGAGCAGGTCCACGTAGAGCAGGTTGCACAGGAATGTGTCCAGGTGGATTTTGAATGTCTCCAGAGACAGAGACTCCACCACCTCTCTGGGCAGCCTGTTCCAGTGCTCTGCCACTTCAAAGTAATGAAGTTCCTCCTCATGTTTAGATGGAACTTTCTATGTTAAAGTTTGTGCCTGTTACTTCTTATCCTGTCACAGGGCACCACTGAAAAAGGGCTGGCCCCATCCTCCTGACACCCACCTTTTAAGTATCTATAGGGGTTGATCAGATCCCCCCCCAGTCTTCTCTTCTCCAGACTAAAAAGACCCAAGTCCCTCCGCCTATCCTTATAAGAGAGATGTTCTAGTCCCCTAATCAGCTTTGTACCCCTTTGCTGTACCCCCTCCAGCAATTCCCTGTCCTTCTCGAACTGGCTAATAGAAAACATTAACCACTATACACAGTAGAATCGAGAGTATTGAAAAGAACTAGTAGATATAGAGTATCACCACAGATCAGAAAAAAGGAAAATAGAATTAAATTGACATGTTAATTTTGATCATTTTTTATCAGCATGACAGTAAAGAGCTGCCTGCCCCACATTTACTATTTTAAGATTATAAAGAGTGAAGTTAATAATGCCACTCTTTATGGAACATTTAAAGGTGAATGAGCAGGAAAAGTGAACGGTAATTATAAAGATACTACTATTATTTCAAGGAAAATGTTTAATTTGTACTCTCATGTCACTGCCTTTAAATAATAACAATACAGACTAAAATCTGAGGCTTATTACAACATCAGCCTCAAGAAGTTAAACCTAAACAAAAGGCTAAGCACACTTTGCAGGCTTAATTTGAAGGACTGGAACACAGGCATGAGCATGTCAGAAGACCATGTTTCCTGAAAGCTGGATGTGTCAAGCTATTAGTGTTCTGTGCTGGCTTGTTATTGATACTTTGTGCTTGCTCACAAACACAGTAACAAAAGACATTTTTTTACAAAACTCTTAATACATAAGTTATGAGGAAATATTAGTCTAACAACGCTTTCCAGGCCGACTGTAAATTCATGTGAACAACCTCATTCATAGCAAGTAATTTTACATTGAGGTACAGTGCAGGGATGGAAAGAGTGCACATGTTCATATTTTGTGTAGGTGAGCTATAAATATCAAGTTTGAGCTTCATTGCTTGAGGGCTCAGGGTCATGGTCTACAAACAGTAAAGACTGTAGCTTTCACTGATTTTTTTGTGCTTAACAAGCAGACCCACTTTGAACCCCATTGCTTCAAGTGCTGAGCACCTTTAAAACAACACAGTGAAACTTTGTCAAATTGTGTAGCTAAAGAAGGAGCCAAACAAAATTAGCAATCAATCTGGAAGATAAAACAAGACAACCAAAAAATTATACAGATTATAGGACAGGCTTGTCTGGCCTCACCTGCAGTTACTGTTCCTCACCGATCCACTGTGGCAGGAGCATCCCCCCCTCCTACTACCTTGGGTCTAACAGCGTGGTACAGGGGCATGGTGGTTCATTTGGCAGGAAGCTCATGAGCTGCTGGTCACCTATGCAAACAAACCCCAGCCACACACCCCAAATAATCAAGTCACCTCAGCAAATGAACCTACCTAGAAGACCCCTTGACCAATGAAAGCTAAATGACCATAACCAGTAGATGACCACAGTTCAGATCCAACCAGGCTATAAAATGGGGGCTCCGCCAGAGACCCCCTTGGAGTGGTTCTCCTCAGAGCAGCGGGTCTGTGACCAGAAGCCCTCCCTTTGGGTTGAGGCATCGCCCAAAGTAACTTCCCTGGTGATTGTCTTCACCTTTTAGGTGAGTGCTTTGCACATTTCAAATCATTATTCTATGCTTAGATTTGGTACACACCATGTAGTATTAATTCCCAACTGACATCCTGAACCAGTAAAAGTTATGTCTGCTGAAGTGTTTGTAGTATATGATCCCTGTTAAATTTTACCATTCTACCTTTTTGTGACACCAATTAACTGCTTTTTGGAACATCTTTAGTTGGCCTCACACTTCCATGACACCCACTTTGTGATGGAGCACAAGATCATGTATGCTCAGTGCAAGAAATCAATAGGAAAAAAGATTAGAAGAAAACAGAATCCGAAGGCAAGTAAGAGAAGATAGGATCTAATATTTGGCTCAGTTTCTCTCTAATATTACTTACTACTGTTAGATGCTTTGCATTACACCTGGATGCTAGCAACGTGGTAAAAGAACAAGATAATACCAATATGTTAGAACTATGGGTGTGGTTTATGTTCAGGCTGACCTTTCAGTTGTGCTGTTTCAACAAACTTAATTTCAGACTTTCACAATGATTGGAACTAAACTCAGATTCACTTTGTGAAGAGCTCTTCATACAGTTTCAAACCAGAAACAAACGAAGCAGGTAATAGCACAAAGCAGTTTCTCTCTGCTCAGCAAAGAAGCACAATCAGAAATAGTTAAGGCATATCCTGTAAGTACTGCCACTAACTGAATTTAGATTAGTCAGTTATTCAGCTGTCAGATGCCTTAAGTGTCTATTCAGTTATATTTAATTAGAGAAATCAAGGCAGGGAAACCAATGTCGGGAGCGGTGTACATTAAAAGTTGTTTGAGGCATCCATCACTGATGAGAAATACTCTTCAAGTCTTCATTAAAATGGGCAGTTTTACGTGTGCAAATATACACTTCCAGCTATAACAATCAGCAAACTAAAATAGCTTGTGATTAATTTAGGAAGGACTGCAGCAGTGAAAATGAATGCAAGTATACAAAATTCAAAAGATTCAGGCATAAAAAGAGCACTGAGAAATTACAAAGGTGATACCAATATATTGAAATAGTTGAGGGGGTCTGGACAAAGTAGCTAGGAGGATGGGATACTGACTAAAGTTAGCCACAAACAAAAACCTGGACATCTGCCATTACTTGAAAGGAGATGCTCTGGGTGACAAGATTCTGCTGGCAGGGCTCAATTTGTTCCTGAAAAGTTTACATGAATTGTTATACTGTTTTATTGCTTCTGTATTTGGTGAAGAATTCATTTATTCTCTTTTACAAGAGAACAAATAAGATTCCTGTGTACCATTAGGATCCAGAGAAAATAAGGACATTCAGTCCTCTTGATCTGGCCTTGTATATATACTTTTCATATGAGAATTGCTGTCTCCTTGGTTTTATCCTTAATAAATATTTAAGAAGAAAGATCCTGAAAATAAATACCGTACTAACAACACCTATAAATAACCTGTCTGTTCAACGCACTTTATCAGGAAAAAAATTGCCACATCACTTCCTTCACTATATGTTTTCTTCACATAAAAGAATATTTGCATTTGCAGTATTACTTAAAACGCTACTGAAAACTCCTGGTAGGACTTAACTGGAGAATTTCATGGGTCAGCAGTCTATTAGGATATTTGAAAGTCCAAAAAGAACACAGAGAGGAAATTGCACAGAAAGAAAATGCTTCATTCAACCACAGCTCATGTGATGAAATATTATAACTTAGATCATATTATCAGTTTTTCTTTTTGTTTCCCGTTGTAATTTTTAATCGGCTAGTATGTCATGTTGACAACTCATGTTTCTTTATTTACTTGCTTCTCATTTAAAATTTGGAAAATTCACAGAGAAAAAAATGTCAACAATTCTAAGATGTTCAAAGTAAAAACCATTTTCAAACAAACCGAAAGGAAGAATTCATTTTTTCAAGTGTGTGTAACTTTCCAAAAGTCAGATCAGGTAAAAAAATAAAACAATTTAATTTTGTTGGGGTTGGGAAAAACATCAAGAAATTTAATTTCAGTGGTGAAAATGCTAAGAAGTACCGGTCTTCCGGTGTTAAAAAGAGCAGAATTACAAGAAAGCTAAAACTATTCATTACTTATTCTAGCTCCTACACTATTATGACACATTTTAATACTGGAAATAGAATAATTAATGTGTAAAACTAAGGTTAAAAAAAAAAATCGTAACTCTTGAACATCTTCGCATTTGCTCTTTTGTTATCCAGCCAGCCAGCCATTAAATTTCAACTTGACCTACAGACTGAAACCCTTACTTACATGACTATTAAAAATGTTATGTAATCTGAATTCCAAGGGTTGTGGGCAGCAAACATAATATACCTGTGAACATTTGAAGGTTATTGATGCTTTGTGATTGCCTCTTCCAAGGGCAGTTGGACAGAATTGCACGGGCACTTCAGTGGTGGAATGAGGAGCAACAATCACCTGTACAAACACAAGAAAGAAGCAAAAGAAAGAGAGGGGGTAAAATAATCAATTTTTTTGAGTCTGTTTCTGTTTCGTGCTTTGTATCGACAGTGTTAATGTTTATGTGATTAATGTGTTCCACCAGATGCATTCTCTCCTCTCAGCAAGCACAGGCTGCTAAGGCAGCAAGTAATTGTAATTGCAGTAAACAATCCTAGTGGCAGTCACTGCACGTTCATTCCCCAGAAACTACGGAGCTGCTGCTACAGATTGCTCCAAGGACATGGACAGCAGCTCTCACAAATACCATTCAAACATGACTTAGGTGTTTGATCATATTGATGACATGAAAAGGTTATCACGTTGACCTCCAAAGACATGAACTGGCTTATAAGGGAAGTACATAGTAGGTTTTAATAAATTAATGCTTTGTCTCTCTTCCACTTACCTTTATCTAAACTAATATTGTAAATGATGTTGGTAGTTTTCTCTTCATCTGAAGCATACTACTTTGATCTCAATTGCGTACGGAAAAGCAAAATAGCTGACTACAATGGGGTCATAATTTTTTTTTAAGAACTAGATAAGGAGTGAAAGAATAGAATGATGACTAATGAAAATGCCAATGCATTGGGAGAATGATCGGCTAGCATCATTGAATACACAATTACCATGTCTGCTTCTTTAATTACAAAAAAATTACTAGGCTTTTAATATCATACATGTTTAAATAATGTATGCGTGTAAGAAGATATAAAATGGTGATTGATTGGAATTACAGACATTCAAGCTGTATTTTGTAAAATGAAAACAATTTACAACTAATAAAGGTCAAGACAACACCCTACAACATCTGGCACTGACAAGCCCTTTTGTAAAGGAAATGTCAGCCCTGGAAGAATAGGACACTGACAGACAGCGAACAGGAGTTATTAAAAAGTTAATTTCTGTTTACTGCATTTAATCGTTGCAAGATGCCTGACTGCAGCAACAAGCCCTGCAACCTCTTCCCAACCCAGGAGTTTGACTGCCTGTGCTGTGAGATGGTGCTTGGCTAAGGGCTGAGGAAGGCTTGATCTTATGGCACAGCAAAGCAGGTACCTCCACCAGTAGCCCTGTCCCACCACCACCCAGAGACAGCAAGCAGAGCCATGGCAGGGTCACGGATGGAGCCCCACTGCAGAACTGGGGCCACTGGCCATGGCCACAGCACTGAGGTCAAACTGGAAGACCCAGAGGGTGCAGCAGAGATGGAAGTGTCCACTCCAAGCCCAGGACAGAGGCCCCTGATGAGGCATATGTTGCTTTTCCTTGCGGCCCCATGGCTTTCCCTGCCATCTCAGAGCTGGACCTGGGCAGGGGTAACAGACATCCTGGTCCTGACAGTCATCTTCTGGGTATGTCTATAGGGTACCCACACATTTACAGACTGGCATGATGTTCTACCTTGAACAATGGATAATTGTACTGATGGCCAAGGGAGCTAGAATGAGCAGAAGAGAGGACAGAGTTCATATGTAGTCAACTCACACACAAAGTTTGAAATGTTATTTTTCTCTTTTGGGGAGTAAGTTTTAAAATAATTTATCAGAATATTTCCATAACAGTTTATTGGTTTGAAGACATAAACTGTCTTGTCTATTAGTGGGTGGTATTGTATTTTTTTAAAACCTTACCAATTTAATTTTACAGTTTGTACTGCATGACAAAAAACACTTCTGGAAGAGTAAATATGTGGGTCTCACACACAGAGCATGCGGCTCACCGCTCTGGGCCCACTCCCACTCAGCTCCACCTCCTGCGAGGGCAGCACCATACTGCTGTGCCACCCACATGTCACAATCTCATACATCCTGTAGGTGGGTGATATCTTGAAAGCACATTTGCCACCAGCAGTCAACTGCCACCATCCCACACTTGTCACTTTTGCAAGGCTTCTGTATTACCCAGAATAACAGACCTGAGGGAGAGTCACCTCCCACAAACCACCTCCATCCCCATCTGCCCCAGTGCCCAGAGTTCATTTAACTGTTCATCATGTAGAAGAAGCCTGAACAGCTCATTTCTCAGTAAGTTCCTGAGCATGCTCAGTATTGAGCTTTCTTTGAGATTTTTTACTTCCATTTGCACTTTCCACTTCAAGTTCCTGCCTACTTTGTCCAAACCAGCCAGCCCAATTTATCAAATGAAGACTTACAAATGGAGAAAGAACCTTAATGATTGCCCCCTCCCAAATACTTTTGGACAAAATGAAAAAGCAAGGTAAAGAAGACAGGTTGACACAGCATAAGAATACATGATTAAAGTAAAACTACAATTGAATATTTTTTATTAATGTCACTGAGTGATCTACATTATTTGGAATAATAACTGTCCCACAAAGATGAAAACAGACTGGAATTCAATTTTCAATAAGCATTACTTGATATATTATTACACAGAAAATGCACTGCCATGATAAATCTAAATAATCAACGTAGAGTTATGATAATCCACCAGATTGCCTGCTCTGAAAGAAGAAAAGATTTTTATTTTTGACATTATAGATCTGTTTTAAAAAAGCATTTTATATCACACATTATGATGTTCTACAAATCTAGAAAGTAATTTCTTTTGAAATAAAGAACTGGATTAAAAAAAATAATCTTACTTTCTTCTATTCTTACTTTTCTAAAGAATAAATTGCTTTTAAAACTACATGTTAAAAAAAGGCACATTTTGCCACAGTCATTCAATAAAATATGCTGAAGTTAACCCATCCCTTGCCTTTCATTTTGTTAATATAAACAAGCGTCCTCCAAGATACTGATATGAAAGGGGAATGGTATCATTGTGCTTCATAAGATTTCAGCTATTTCATCTATTTCAGCTGTTCAAATACAGAAACTGAGTCTGAAGAAGACTGAGCAACTACACATACATTTTTCCTGTTATAAATCCAACACACGATGGAAATTTTTCATTAAATTCAGAAGCTTCTTCTCTACTTCATACAAAACAATACTGTCAGTCATTAACAAACTAATAAAGATTGCGCACAGACTTTAAGACTGCAGTCATCACTGCCAGCCCTTCTTTATTAAGTTATTTTTCCTGAACAAAAATTGTGTTTCATAGCTGATCAGGATGGATGACAGCTTCATGGAAAAATGTTTAGGCTACTTATAAGCCAGGAGAAGAGCAAGCTGAAGACTTACAGTGAAAACATGTTTCTTTTTGGCAATATAGATGATCCTATTAGAAAGAGTTTTTTGTACATTTAAGTTACATCTTAAATATATGTGTGTATAAATATAGTAGACGTACATGTGAAATCTGTCCATGTATTTAGATAGAGGGTAAAGAAGAAAGTCTGGGAACATAGCATTACTGGTGATTGAGAATTTTTTGCTGTTAAATGCTGAACATGGATCCTTCTCTATTAAAGATAAAGCAAGCTGTGGGTAGGAAAGAAACACAAAACTCAACATCCCAATAACTGTTCTCCCAGAAACTCAGAATGCCCAATATGCTAATGAAAAACAAATAAGGAATTTTGCAGTGAATTTATGGGAGTTCACTTCTGTTCCAATTTTTAGAGAATTTGGCAGCATTTATAACGATGCTAAGTTAACCCATACAGTGTAAGGTTCACAAGAAGGGAAAATAAAATTAGGCATAGCAAAAAAGATATTAAAATCCTTGAAAATCTTTATCAAAATCTTGAAAGAAAGCCAAAATGATATATTCCATTTAAAGCTGTTTCAGGCTACAATTGCAAAGCTGCTAACAGGATATGTATACTTTTCTCATTTTCATCAGTTTACATAGAAGTTAATGGAGCTGCTTCTAATTTACATGAAGCTGACAAGAGACTTATAGCCTTTGAATTTCATTTAGACTGCATTAAGCACCCAGAAGTTCGGGAATACTTGAGCGTAATTTAACCGGACCTCACGAAAGCCTATTATTAATGATGTCAATATTCAAAGTTCTATCAGATCTATGGAAAACAATCCCTTGTGGTATTTCAGTAATGCCTTCTATTGAAACTGAAACAAACTTCCACACATGGAAGTACAATAAATATTATATTCAAATTTCTTTAAATTCTGAAATATTATTCAAAATTTTGGTTAGCATTTTAGGCAATTCATCTCTAGAAAAGATAAAATTTTCTCTGATATCTCTGTTGAATCTGGTTTATCTAACTTAATTCAGTAATTCATGAAATCCATTTGAGGCATTTTCTGATTGACAGCCTATCTTCACTAGATCTACATCTTAGATGACATAAAACCAAATATGAATAATTACGTGAAATATTAAAATTGCTGATTTTGAATATGCAGTTGAAGCAGTGCGGTATGGAGAGAATAAACCTAGGATGCAAGATATCCAGGAGAAGCAGCAGGTATTTAAACACCATCCCCTGCTTTTGTCATAAAAACTATGAAGGAAATCACATTACCTCTTCAAACATGGGTCTGCAATGGAAGAAATAAGTTCAAAAAGGGACAGATACATGAAATAAATATTAGGTAGTTGCTTATAGCAAATTCACCAAAGCAGGTGAATCCTTTAGCAGGAAGAATTACTGTAATTCACAAAGAACTTTTCAGAATTCAATGTGTAAATGACATATAGGACTGAATATTCTATTAAGAAGGAAAAAACAGAAAAGAAAGACAATTACTGCAGTTAGTGTTGAATGTGTCTTTTCCTAAGCAATGTAATTTAGTTATTAGTGATATGTGATTCTCTGGTGATAAATTAGGAAAGCTGAAATGAGAAGTTTGTTGGTTTTGGTTTTTTTTTTTAATTTCCTGGACAAGGTAAGATGCAATCTGCAGGAGCCAAAATATAACTATAATTAAATCTAATCCACTTCTGTGCCAATGACCTAAGCATAACATGTATAATACTCCTAGATGATTAATATAGTTTGTATCCATTATGCTTTTCAGCCCTTATTCAAATACCAATTGATGAAATAATTAGTAATCACATTTGTCAAATTTTATCTTTTTAATATAATGTATGAAGATGTGCTAATACGCATGACATAAAAGACTAAAATAAACACTTGATGTTTTATACTTTTAATTTTATGTAATTCTATATATGCAAAATATAGAGCAGTTCAGTAAATAATGCGATCTCCTTTAGCTGTTATCTTTAGAATCTTTAGAATCCCTTTTAAGAACAGTTAATCTTGTACTGCTATATTTGAGGCTAAAAGCTGTTTACTGTCTGAAAGCCAAAAATGCACATATTATGACTTTATAGCATTCCTCTATTTTCCCCATACAATCAATTTTCTACCTTCTCAGCTTTATTTTAGGATCTTATTACAATATTCCTGAAAATATGGAAGCTGAGTCCATCTGTACAACTCTCAGCCCTCGAAAGGAAAAAAATGCTAAGCAGCAGGATGGAAGGGCTTGTGTGATGAAGGGAAAAGCAGTGTATGTGATAGTAACAGGATGAAGATTACTCCCAGCACAAATCTGTCACAGGGTAAATGTAAGTTTGGAGAATGAAATTGTTCCAGGTGTTTGCTTGAAGCTTCTTTGTGGCTAAAATGATCAAATTCTTATTCATTGGCCCTGCAAGTTGGTTATAACTGCTGTGACTATGCAATATTTTTATATTCTAACATTATCTACTTACCTAAATATTTACCTGTTGATTCTTAGAAACTTAAGAAGCTTCTAATACAGCTGGTTTGTTTACAACTTCTCCTTCTAATATCTCCTGAATATTCTTTGCAACCAACACTGCAGTCCTCCTCAAAATCATTCCACAAAGCAATCCAGAGGAAAAAAATCTATACTTCAGCTTGTGGTTTTTTCAAGTCTAATTGTTTTTGTCCTTAAACTATGAAATCTCTAGAATACATACTTATAATGCCTCTAATCCTTGAAAAAATGTTGTGTTTTCTGAACCCACAGCACAATACACAATTCAATATATTTTGAAAATAAGGTTCTCTTTCATCACTTTTGTGAAAGCACAGAAATTTTACTTACAGAGTGTTTTGGATCAGTCTCAGTTGAAAAATTGCTAGGATTACTGTTAACAATTTCTAGTTCCAGAGTTTCATATGTAGGATTAAAGAGAGGTATGTATAGACGAGCCCATCTGGAAAAAATACATATATGCAATGACTATTAATTACTAAGCTTCTTCCATTACATTTTATTATTAATGACTTCTTTTATTTCTTGAAAAATGAGTACTTTTAAAAATAAGAATTATGTCCTATTGCATTACTATGGACACATATTTAATTGCATCACTTAATATTATTAATAACAATATAACCTTGTAGCAATAATCATTTGAATACTTGGGTCATTTGTAAGGGCAGAATTTGTCTTACTATAGTTCAGTTGCCTAGTAGTTTAAGTTAGTTGGTTAAAAGTACTGTCTAACTTCCTCAATATTCAACAAGGAGAAAAACATTTTCAGGAAGAATTGGTCCTAATGTAGACCACTAATATCTACAGGGAAGGAGAATCACTTTTCACTAGCTACAGGAGAAGCCTAGACTTAATGCCTTAAACTTGATGCCTAATTTTTAGATAGGAGGATGTGAAAATGACTCCTAGTGTCTCTAATGTCACAGTTTTAAAATTTATTTCTAGGCTCCAATTTGCAAATTTATGCTTCACCTTTCTTTCCTTACTTTCTGTAGATTTAACTTTGAAATAAAACATTTTAGTCAAATAGCTAATTCAGAGTGCCAAGGTCAACAAAAAATTTTGGTTCCAAAAAGTAAAATAATTTTAAGTATGTCTTATTGTTCTGTAGTCTATCCATGGACTCATAGTCTGCCTCGGGAAAAGTAATGGACAGAAATTAAAGGTAATCAGACAAATGATATCATATCTGTAACTCCTTTTTTGTCTAAGCTGTGGTTTATGAGAAAAGCTTGTAATTAAGTGGTGTTACCAGTAGCTTTTGATTTAGTGCCACTAGGCAACCATTCTTCTTGATCGTCTTGTAACCTTGAGACCGCGAAACAAACTTAGTGTTCCACACCAGCCATTTCAATGGAGGTTCTGCCTGCTTCCCCTTCTCTTTCTTCCTCTTCATGGTCTCAAAATCTGTTTCATTTTGTACAATTGTTGCATTGTTCATTATAGCATAATGGTAAATCATTATGTTGCACCTGTAGATTACATATTTTAATGGCTATTGTGGTTGTCGCAGGACAAAGATTGGAGTATGCTGATTGCCTAAATGTTATGCTTTAAATCAGTTGGCACTCTATTTTAAAGACTGTCCTTTATTTTCTTATTAAAGAATAAACAAACTCAAGATACCTCCAATAGGGAGCACAATTTTCAAAAGAATTGATAACACTCCCCCAAATTCCTCTCTTCTGATCAAAATAGTATATTATTTGCCTTTAACGAAGGTATATGACCATAAATCACACACTTGTTATAACACTAAGGGACACAGAAAAGAGATACAAGGTGAATCAGTGAAAACAGTAAACACAAAAAGTTTGAAAAATGAGATACATATACTGGTTTTGCCATAATTTATCTATCTAATGGATTTTCCCTCTAGTCAAAGCTGTGGCAAGTCAACTGCTGGATTGCTCCACAAATTTATCCTCTGGAAAAAAAATAGTCAGTTAATTGTAGCTAAATAAGAAAGGAAAAAGAAAATATAAAAGGCAACAGTCAGAAGAGAAGGTATTTCAGTCAAGCTTTACAAATGTTACTGCAGGCCCTAAAACTTGTGTGCAGATGGTCTCTTTCCAACCTATGCAGTGATATAAATCCCCAGCAGCTAAGTGGCAGACTTGTTTTTGATGAACATTGTCAAAGCATTGTATCAGTGAGCTCTCAACAGCAGAGAGTAGAGAAATACCAGGAGACTTTCATACAAGAACTTCAGATTCACTTGATAACTCCCATTTTTCACATTCCATTTTAGCCTTCATTTTTTTGTATTGTCTCTTTCATACACCATGCTTTGTCAAAGGGAAAACTATGGTGAAATATCTGAAATTTCAGTAAGCAACAATTTCACTGTTAGAGGTTCTTCAAGTGATCAAAATCCATCAATAACCTTGGCCACCCCACACAGATTGACTACCGTGGTTATGCTAGAAACAGTTGTTGAATATGACAGCAAATTCAAGACCACTGTGGACATCACTTGACTGACTCATCTTCAATGACTCCACTGTGGAGCCCAAAACAGGATGGATAAATGAAGATGGAGAATATCAAGGAGACGGTTTCCTTGCCTAGAGGCATATGCTAAAGGATGTGTTAAATCTACATTGACAGAAACAAAAAGCAAATTTGAATGTGATAAACCCAGAATGTGAAACCAAGAATATGGCAGATAACACAAACAGAAAAAGAAGAAGTCTGTCAGTTTTTTATACTGTTTTATAATATATATAAAAAAACATAAGAAAGAGACTACTGTTAATTTCTTGTTACATGTTATTGTTGCTGTTGTTGCTAATATTTAAGCTAAATGGTTCTATTTTGTTCTTCCACCATTGTCTGCCCAGAGCAGATGTTTATTAATGTGCATAGGAATTACAACATGCATCTACTTGTAAAGTGAAAAGAAATCTCATTTGAAAAAAATAAAATATGGAATTCAATGTATTTGAGATGATAGTTTTGACTGGCAAGTGTTGTAGTTAATGTAGTTAACCCTTTCCAAAATACATTTTATTTGCAGCCAGACCACTTGTGCACGTGGTTCACAGGCAGTACACACTGGAGAAAACAATGAATGTCAGATAGTCTGAATGAAAAGGTTTAAAGTTCATAGCCTACATAGTTGATAAAATTTACATTTTTTACTCCGGTCAGCCCAGAATTGTAAAGCATTGCCAGGTAACTCTGGTCTGTGCATCATATATGAACAGCAGAATATATTCACTCACAAAAATTTAATCACGTAAAATTTCATGTTGTACTCTCTAACAACATTTTTTGCTCAGTCTGTAATGTATATTAATTATACATCCAGTAAAAGATAAGATATAGAGAAGTAAGTGGAATTGAGCATTCAGAAGAGCAGTGTGTCCACAGAACCTACAACTAAGCAGAGGTAATAGGTGGAAAAGCACTACTGAAATTCTGGAATTTTTGAAAGACCTACCCTAAAAGTTTTATTTTATGCCTTGAAAGTCAGAACTGAAAATTATGCTATTGAAATGCAAGATGAAATTTTGCTGAAGGAAGAAAAGAACTGGCTTCATATCTCTGTCTGCTCTACGTAGCTCATTTTCTTAATACTTGCAGTATACTTCCAACCATGTCTACCCTCAGGATCTGCAGGATTTTACTTTGCCATTTCTTGAGATGCTAAAAGAAATTGATAATTGATACACAAGCATTTGTAAAGCAGGACTGTCAGATACATTCCTAGTTCAGAAAGAGGAAAGAAACAGAAAATAAAACAAAACTACAGAACTCTGTATTATGGATCTTTATTATTACATTCTGGAGTATCTTTAGAGTGATTTCTATATAAGGACTTCAGAGGAAGGCTACATATAGACTACAATTCCATTTCAATTGTTTTTCTGCAAGGAGAATTTCACCTATCTACACATATATCTATGAAAATTACCTGTGAATTACTATAGTACATATACAGTACTATTCCTGCTTTTTTATATAAACTCTTCATGTTTTCCATGTTACTTCAAACCAGTGACCAAGTTCAGCAGTGTGAACTACATACTTACTTTCCAAGCTCACATTCTATTTCAGGTAGACTAGTTGGCAATGGTTTCTCTACAATCAACTTCAGTGCATACCAAAACTCTCCAACCGTATCTGACAGGAATATGACACTAAAAAGAGATACATAAGCTTAATATGACACAGCTTTTGTGCAGACAATTAAAAGTGAACAGACTAAAATTCAGGAAAAACTTAATGAATTCAACACAGTGAGGTCTTTAATTAGCTCCCGGTTTCCCCATAGTACTTATTGCTGGTATCTGAATTCAGCTACCAAAACAAATAATATTTACAATTACCAATGCAAAAAAATCTCTTCTCCATCTTTCTTAACTTTTTAGCATAAAAAGTTGTTTGTTGGTGGGGTTTTTTGTATGTTTTGTTTTTCAAAAATACAACTCAAAAGCATTTCAACTGCTAACCTACGAGAGTAAGCTTTAATTTCATTTCAACGTCACAATATTTTCTTTCTAGGCATTTTGAACTCAAAGGACAATGAAATAGGAATAGTATTCACTGATTTTAAAACAGAAAATAGTTTCAAATCTAGTGATGAAAACTGAGGAATAGATACAGACACATTTATATGAGCATGACAAAGAGATATGCTTCAAAGAAATATTGAATGCACTGTTTTGATATACAATCAAATGTTGTCATGACTGAAAATTGCTTGCTGCGAGGTGAGATATGTACAGCAGTGTATTTCTGTGACAGACATTCCAATACATTCCTTTCCTATTGCATATTTCTTTTTCTATTTCTTGGGATTTTGAGTAGCAGAGTCATAATAACATTAACCAAAGCACAGTAAGCATATAAAAAATTAAATGAAATGCACTGTGCAAACTCATGACCCACTAAGGACCAGTTATTATTCTAAATGATAGATAACTATGTCTGTTCTGTGACTTTATGTTTCCAAACTATCCTCTGTGCCAACAGAGCCTTTAAAGTGAGCATAAAATAGCTTAGGAAAGAATCATCCATATGAAAAGGTACACCTGCCACAAACACTTTTATAACACTTCCTCCCAGCTGCTACCATAGCAAAGGAAACAGAGCATGGCTTCAGAAAAAAAGATAATAGTGTGGATGTAATGTGGAAGTACCTCTGTATTTGTAATTGTAGTCTTTGGGAGTTACTGCGATTTAAAACAGCTATCAGATGGCTTTCTAGTACAGTACTGCATAGTTGTATTCAATATGTACTGTACTCAATATGTACTTTACGACATCTTTGCATATATTCTCCATACTCCCAGTCTACCCATTGGCTAAGGCCAAACTTTTGCCAGTTAAAACAAACCTTTATTATTTAGAAATTCTGCATGTGAAAAATTCCAAAAATATTATCTGGTATGAAAAAAAAAGAGGTCTATTCTCACTCACAGCTCAAAATGCATAATTTCTACAAATTCCTACAGAAAAAAAATATTTACTAGAGTGGTAATAGTACTTATTTTTATAAAACAGTGTTTCTTGAAAGCTGTATTGTACAATGATACCTGCCATTATTCTGGTCTTTGGAGAAATCAATACAAGCGAATTGAACAAACCTTCGAAATACTGGGATTTTGGCTTTATAAATATTGGGTCCTTGAACACAGGTCATCTGTCTCTGCTCTCCTTATAAACTACCATCCCACCCTCCTCCCCATCCCCATGTTTTTGCCAGTCAATTGATACAATTGAAAAAACAGCCCTATTCAGTCAGCCCTTCAACTAAATAATGCTTTGCTAACCAAATTCCAGGAAATTAAGCTTTGCAATTCTGTACTCTTTAGTTACTTGCTGAAATGGTTTAGCTGAAACTAAGAGGAAGAGGTCATCTGTCTTTGCATTGCTAATTATCATACCTGCATGGTTTTGTTGAGATTTCCAATGTAATGAAAAAGTTGTAATTTAAAATTAAATATTCATATTCATTTAGTAGATCATTGTTAATTAATGGAAGATTCTGAATCTCAATGGATTTGTTTGAAGACTGCTAAAGGGTTCTTCACCTAGTTTTAGTTGTGTAAGGTGTAGTTTATCTTATAGTTTCATTCCTTCTTAGAAGAAAAATTAAATCATCTTATTCCCTTTACCAAACTTAAAAATTTACAGAACTAACAATTCATCTGAAGTCTTCAGAGCAGATTTCTAATATTAAATATATTTCTAAACCATTGTTCACTGAATTCTAATGAACTAGAATTAATAGGGGTTATTCTACTGCCTGTCAGTCAGGTTTTTTTCCCTCAGAGAAAAGCTGCTGTTTGGGATACAATATATTTAAAGTTGGAAATTTTTAAAATTCCATTTATTACCTTTTGTGGGGTTTTTTAAGGTGCTATCTACATCAAATGACTGAAGTTTCAATGAAAGAAGTTCACTTATTGGTACAAGAGACATATCAAAACTCTACAACTTACCTTCCATCTGAAGTGCCAACAACAGCTGGGCAGAACTGTAGCTGATATAAAAATGTTTCTTTGGGCCCAAGAGTGAAAGCCTTTTCTCCACAAAGTGATGGATTCTCCAGCACCACAGTCAGCTGGAGAATGTTATCTGCAGGATTAGTGATGGAAATAGGAATTTCAATAGTATCCTAAGAAAACAAAACAAAAATCCAAATCAAAACAAACAAAAAAACACACAAAAAACACCAAACCACAAAGTTAATTATGAGCCATTACTCATAGATGATTTTTCTTGAACAAGTGTAATATGCTTACTCACAATTTACATTTATGTGAACACAGGCCTCACCTGTGTGAACTAACTGAAAAAAGAGAAGTTGCAGCAAAATTTTATCCTTTTTGGGGGGGTAAAAATAAATAATTCAAACTGCAATAAGAAAGGAGAAAAAGATAAAATGTCTACTAAAATTAATAATACACTAAGAACTGAACATGAAATTCTTTACAACCACACACAGAGCTGCTTCACTCTGCTTTGAGCATGCCTATGACTCTGTAAATTTCTATATATTTACATTTATAGGAAATGACTACTGAAACACACATAAAACACATCTAATGTTCTACAGATGGCAAGATTACACCAACAATTTAAATCATTCAAGTATCTTGCATGAGTAAGATGGGATTTAAATTTGCCATAAAATATTTTAAAGCTCAGATTAATAGTTTTACCGGTGTATACAAATTTCTAAATCTATCTACCATTTTATTGCTAAAGGCTTCATAACAATTTTATAGCAAAACTTTTACATGCTGTGTTGAAGAAATATTTTTACAGTAAAAAGGAAATATTAGAGTGATTATTTAGGAAAAAGGCAGCAGCTATCAAAGAAACCTTTGTAATCTTGTACACAAAGGAGATTCTATATTGCCAACATTAGCTTAATGTAAAACAGTGTTCTCGTGCCAGTATAAAATGAATGCCTAGGATTATGTATTTCCCTGAAATTTCCCAGGAAATTTCCCTGGAATTGCTGTAAACATTTCAAAGATCTGCTACTTCACGAATGGTAATAAGAGCAGATGTATATTTATCAACCAAATGTGCATACATAGTACATTTCTAGGCCTTAATGGATTTTTATGGAGGCATAGTACTAGGATAAATAGCAAAATGCCCATGCAATTCCTAAGAGTATTACTTTTCCTGAAAGTACCATTTTATCAGAAAGAAAGTAAAGGAGTAACATCATAGGCAAATTCCAAACATGTTTAAAGTCATTAATTTAGACCCACATTTCAGTCTTGTGGTTTTTATAAACATATTGACAGAGGAAAAATGTAAATGTTGAAAAAAGAGAGAATTAATCTCATTCTTCAAACCACTTCTTGTATCAAGACTTTCAGCACCCAAGATATAGCCATTCTGACAGAATATGTCATGTTTTTATTCCTTTAGAATTTGCTGTGATCCATCTCTTGTCCAGTGCAGATTATTTAAAATAATCTAACATACAATAAAATGAAATGTAAATATGAGATAACATTTATTCTCTGTGGAACTTGAAATAACAGTTAAAATAGTCTCCTGTTGTATCCTCATTATTTGTCACTTCCGTTCCTTGGAACAAAAGAGATTCAAGTGGGTTGGTCAGCAGAACTGACGACAGAGTTTCAGGGCTGTACTGAGCATAGTTCAGCTCAGTTTGGTCAAATTAGTTTTAGAAATCAGAGCTGGCTCCTGAACTGCTTGATGCAACGTGTCTCCAACATGCACCTTACCTCACCACTTCTCTACACACACACTTCTAATCTGGACCACTATGTCCACACTCAGCTGGGCCTTTCTCACATTGATCATTCAGACACATGGAAGTCCTAACCTCCTATGTCTTGAGGGAATGAGTCCTTCCAACTTCCTAGTCACGCACAAATTGATGAAGCAGATCTTTGTGAAGTGAACTCCCTCCCTCACTGTACAAGCCCTTTTGCCCTACCACCCCCTCTGTTATGTAAACTAATTGCCAAGATAACCCACTCCATTCCGTGTAGGGTTATGATGACAGAGAATCCCAGCATTACCATTATCTTGATACTGTATTTTCTCATTTTACTTGGCATATTTTGTCTTACAAAATATCACTTTGCAAAAAGGCACTAGCTGTTCATGAACAGTTAGGTCTTTATCAGGACAGCAAATTGAACTACTTGAAATCTTGGACTAAACACCTTAAGCAAATTATATATTTGTAAAACTTGCCTAGTAAGGAATTCATTCTTATCACTATTACAATACAATAAACTAGAGGAAAACAATGCGCACAGGACATTTAATATCAGAGGCTAATAGTGCAATGAGTTTTAGGTGTAAATTTACATATAAATTTACATATAAAAATCACACTGAATTGAATATTTTTAGCTGAAATGTGCCTAAGTAATTACTGCCTAAGTAATAATGCCCTAAAACAGAATAAGCAAAATACAGACATTATTAGTTCAGAAGTTACAGCAATAATTCTAAACTCACCAAGAAATCCTACACTGTTAACCTCTAAATAGGAACTAGACATTGTACCAAGCAAAAAAAAAAAAAGTGGGAAAAAAATGTTTTGCAATAGATGATTACTAAAAACATCTTTCTGAAATTGAAGGAAAGGAGGAGACTGCTAAAGCATTATATTCTGTGACTGAAGCCATCTATGATGTCTTCAGTTCCACCAAAAGAAATATCACACACATTGAGAAACCCCACTAAAGTGATATTACAATAATTTGTAACACATACAGGAAAAGCTAATGAACTAAATAATATGCATGTATTTGGACTTCCATGTAGACCAGTTCTGTCCATCTGTATAATGTTTCTGGTTTAGTATAGATAGATAGAAGAAGTTGTAACAAAGGTGAGCTGAATTACAAGAGAAATGATACTAAGATAATTATAAAAAACATATCTGACAAGGGTATACAGAATAACTCAGTTATATTAATATCCCAAATTCCCATAACTGAAGAAGTAATAACTATGCTTACATATTAATGAATATGCTTTTGCATTTGAAATCAAGGCCATTTCTGAGTCCATGTAGACTGTAGCTCAATAATTCTCCATCCTCCTGAGACCAGAAGTCGATTACGGCATTACAGCATTGGTGGAAACAAGGAGGAGCAACTGATATAATCTACCTGGACTTGTGCAAAGCATTTGACACTCTCCCACACAACCTCCTTGTCTCTAAATTGGAGAGACATGGGTTTGATGAATGAACTACTTAGTGGGTGAGGAATTGGGTGGATGGCCACAGTCAAAGAGTTGCAGTCAACAGGTCAGTGACTGCACCAAGTGGTGACTGCTGGCAAGTGGCATTCCTCAGGGGTCAGTAGTGGGACCAGTGCTGTTTAACATCTTTGTGGGTGACATGGACAGTGGGATTGAGTGCACCCTCAGCAAGTTTGCCAAAACCAAGCTGTGTGGTGCGGTCAACAAGCTGGAGAGAAGGGATGCCACGCTGAGGGACCTGGACAGGTTCAAGAGGTGGGCCTGTCTGAACCTCATGAAGTTCAACAAGGCCATGTGCAAGGTCCTGCACATGGCTTAGGGCAATCCCAAGTACTCATACAGGTTGGGTGTAGAATGACTTGAGAGGAGCCCTGAAGGACTTGAGGGTGTTGGTTCATGAAAAGCTCAACATGAGCCAGCAATGTGCACTGGCAGCCCAGAAAGCCAACTGCATCCTGGGCTGCATCAAAAGAAGCATGGCCAGCAGTTTGAGGGAGGTGATTCGTTCCCTCTGCTTCGCTCTGGTGAGACCCCATCTGGAGTAATGCATCCAGTTCTGGAGCCCCCAACGTCAGGAGGACATGGACCTGTTAGAGCAAGTCCAGAGGAGGGTCATGAAGATGATCAGAGGGATAAAGCACCTCCCCTGTGAAGACAGACTGAGAGAGTTGGGGTTGTTGAGCCTGGAAAAGAGATGGCTCCAGGGAGACCTTATAGTAGCTAGAGGGGGCCTACAAGAAAGGTAGGGAGGGATTCTTTATGAGGGAGTGTAGTGATAAGCCAAAGAGTAATGGTTTTAAACTGAAAGATGGGAGATTTAGATTAGATATTTGGAAGAAATTCTTTCCTGTGAGGGTGGTGAGGCACTGGAACGGGTTGCCCAGAGAAGCTGTGGATGCCCCATCCCTGGAGGGGTACAATGCCAGGCTGGATGGGGCTTTGAGCAACCTGGTCTAGTGGGAGGTGTCCCTGCCCATGTCAGGGGGGTTGGAACTAGATGATCTTTAAGGTCCCTTCCAACTCTAACCATTCTATGATTTCCTTTTCAGATCCAGCAGTCTGAGATAAAGAAATTATGAATTACAGCTACTTTTCACCAACCTCTATACTGAAGGTTGGCAGTTTCAGTAATCAGCTTAGTTGCCTAAACCTCCATGTATAGAAACGTGGCTTATCAAAGCTGAATCAGGTTAGAGAGCACTACTAAAAAAATATCACAGTAGGTTAATATTTTCCATTACCACAGCCAATCTGGAAGGAGATATCTGCCACTGCATTAATGTAACCAAATTAATCTTCACAGGGTTTTACAGGAAAATCATTTACATCTACTTTGTCAACACTATTTTTGGAAAGCATGACTCAGCAACTGACAGATTTCAACACAGCTCCTATTCATCATTGTTATAGGTCACTTTGCTGTGCAGATACCTGTATTATATGAGTTTCCAATGATGGAAAACATAGTTTGAATCATATCAATAGATGAATTTACAGTTCTTGTTCAGTAGGACTATTTTGGATGACTGACACCTCAGTGCAGGGTGCATCTCTCAAAAAGAAACATTTCTTTTTTTTTCCCATAATATCCTATCCCCTTTGCAGACTGTCTCATCCACAATGTCAGAAGAAAATCCTTAAGGTCAGTATCACTCAATAAAAGCACTAGAAAGTGCAATATTTCTAAGTTAGAAATTTACTTCTCTTAGATAATGAAGTCAAAAGAGCTATCGGTTACTACTGCATTTTCAATGCTACAACAAAGAATTCACTCCAGTTATTTTCTGCTGGTCTCACTGATTTATTAATTGCTATATAAAGTTACAATCATGCCATAAATTCATAATTTCAATAGATTAGAACAGACTTTTGAAGGTTTGGTGAGTACTGGTGATTTCTGCATACTCATAATGAAGTCATCAACTGAAACAACAGAATTACTTCCAGGAATTTATTCTAATAGCATTTAATTTACATTAAATAGACATTGAAACTGATATTTGCACCATGGGCATACAGTCCTGGATTAAAAATTTGATGTGGTGAGGTTAGAAAGCTCCCTCTGGCATGAAACTACAAACATGATAAAGACTTAGTGAAATGGTGAGGTATCAGCTCATTCAGGAAAAAGCAGTGAACCAGCACTTCCCATATCCAGTGCTTCCAAGACTTTCAGAAATACTTGGTAAAAATAAACTTATAGCCACCTATCAGAACCTAATGATACTATGGTATAGCGGTAATGACTAATTACTACAATGCATCCGTCAACTTTAGTGACTCCTGCTACACACGTGGAAGGAAATATGCTACTATGTGCCTCAACTCTCAGCTCATACTGGTATGAGCTAACTAAAAGTACTTCTTTACTTTTTAAAACTAGTAGCCAACTCTGATAATATTTCATTTTATTGAATTTTTATGACCATACTAATGAAACAATTTACACTTCAGCTACACCACCTACCATTGAGTTACTCAACCAGCAGAGGAAGAATGCTAATTAATTTGACTGTCTTAGATCTTGCACCTACTGTAACTCTCTTATTTTGTAGGTCTAAAAAGAGATTTTTAAGGAAGCATGTTTCTTTGCAATTTAAAAGACTGATACCATAATTATCACTGGCACAAAACATGTAGAGGTAGAGATAATTCTAGAACAAAACTGAAAGTGTCAGGGTTTGTACTGAGAATAACTGTTTTTCCTGAATTTTCCAAGAGTAGAAAATTACAAATAAGTTCATATTGACAGGTAAAATGCCTCAGATAAATCCTCTCCCAAATCCTGGACACTTCTTTCTTTAAAACCAATGTGGGTTTCTTGGCATACCTCTGCAGTCTCAGGAGCCAGAGAGTATCAGTATTATAATACAAAGAGAATTTCTAAAACTTTCATAGCTTTTATGAAAACAGAAATACATATATAATTCTGAAGGAATTGTCTCTACAAGAGTTATCTAGTTCTATGCTTTATTATGACTTAAAAGATCAGATAGACTTTAAAAAGAAAATATCCTCATTGTTAGTTGTTGCTCTAAGCAAAGTTAACTTCTAAGTCCTTGAATTTTGCTCTCAGATTACTGCCTCACACACTACAACAAATGCTGCATTATTAATTGTCTTCCATATGTGATATACTAGGCCCACCCTTGCACTGCTATGGGTCTCTCTAAGCAGTCCGACTAGTTCTGCCATCACCAAGAAAGTGTCCTCTCCCTCTGTATGGGGTAGTATGGGAAAGATGTGGAAGAAAGTGTGTATTAGAGAACCATGGATTTATGAGTAAGAATACAAAGCCCTTTAAATACTGATCTCTCCATATCACTGTATGCTCATTTTTGAGTACCTGGCAGATAATTTTGTGAGGGAAAGGGCTGCTATAACAATCATCTGAAGTACACTTTTTGTGGCATTTTCATGTATCTGGAGACAAGCCATCATTTCATCCTGTATCTTTTATAGAGTAAAAGGTATCCTCCTGAGATTTCAATTTTAAAATTTGGGTAAATATCAATTAAGTGTTTCTCAATTGTTACATTCATCCTACAGTCACCATCTGCTGTGTATGGATCACACACAACAGACTGTTGCATTCATTTTTCTAGAGACTGCCAAAAATGAGGAGGTTTGAAGGTTGGAAAGAGCTGAAGCCAGTAATGGAAACACCCTGACTATTCTTAGATCTGCATGTAAACATCTTGTTAAGTGTGAAGACTATGACAGTGATCTTTTAAAATCACCACTGAAGGGTGCAGAAGCAGTGCATTAGTGGCACGGATCTGGGAGCCATTACAAATGGCAACAGAGGCACAAGTTTCAACTCAGCAAGAACAACTCTCATGGAAGTGGGGGCGGGCAGCATATGTTTCAGAGTTACATTACCAACTTTTGAGTACTCATGTGGCTCTCAGGGACTTGAGAGAGAGAGAGAAAAAGAGGAAGATTTGGCAGAGAATAGACAAAACTATTCTCTCTGCACTTATGTGGAAACCAAACTCAATCCCTTCCAGGCATTTGGTTTTATTAAAGCAGAAACTAATAATTCACTGTACAAAACAGACCTTCCCCTCTGGCTTATCTCCTGCTGTACAGATCCTGCTTGGAGCTCACATATTAGATACTTCCTCTCAAGACAGCCAATACTATTTTTCAAATATATGGATAGATTAGAAAGTCTCTTGACTCAGCGAACCAGCAATACACACTTAGAATTTTCTCCATGCAATAGACAACTGCTAAAAAGTGTGAAGCAATAACTGCCAGCCTTTTAGACATTTGAAATAAAAACTTAAAATTGGCTTACATCTTGACCTTTACATACAACCTGAATAAATCCATTAGAATATTTGCAAGGTAAAGTAACTGTTACAGTCCATTTTTCTAAACAATCTGAGATAAAGAACCTGAATTTATCAGTCTAAATACAGCCTCTGTACTACCATTCCCCATTGGGAAATCCACAGTAAACACCAAAATAAAACACAGTAACCAAAAAAAAAGTTTTTTAAATTACGAATTGATATAAATTTTCAATGGCTGAAGATATGTAATAATTATCAATGGGTAAAATTAAATAATATGGTTGTTTTCTCTGCATTTAAAAGTAAAAATACCTGCAAATATACAAACAACTCATAGTAAGTAGAAGTGCTATTCAACTAATGAATAATGAATATTCACAAACAAATTGTTATTTGGCTTTTAAAGCTTCCTTCTTTCTCAGATGGTTTCTTTGAACTGTTGAAATGTTTTACAAAATACTCTTTCTAAATCCTAGAGAAATATATAAATGAATAATTACCGAGTATACATTCACTATCTTTTTCCATGTGAAATGAGCAGTGCCAATTTTTACTCCATGTTCCTCTCAACTTTAGTTGGAATTTGCTCAATAGAAATATCTAGTGCAGGGAACCAATTGGATGATCTTTAGGTTACTTTTATACAAATAGTTCTGAAGATTAAACTAATGTAGTCTCTACGCTTACCAAGACTTTATCTTCTCTTTCGTCTTCTAAGATTTCAGTTGCAATGATTTTCATGTACCTTTATATGAGGAATTGAAAAGGTTCTGGACTCCTTTTTCAACAGACCAAACCATATAAACTAGGCAGGGATTTAGCCTAAAGTAAAATTTTCAACTAAAATTGTATAACTTAAAGCAAGTAATTCCTGAGTTAACAGCATTTTACAACCTCCAACACAGTATCTGTTTTCAAATCAAATTCATAATCGACTAGTTCTACATGCTTACTCAAAGTTCTTGATTCAGATGTTGTTTCAGAATGTTTGCATGTGTGGATAAACTGGTTGCTTATTGTATTGATGTCATTTAATTATCATTTGCTGTTTCAGAAGCTGTGCATACTATCCATAGAAATCCAGCAGAAAAGAACAGCATTTTTTAATAGTATTCCAATCAAGGGAACAAAGCAATAGTATTTTGTAGAAGCAGGGATATCGCTGCATTTTGTGAGAGCAGTAATACCCCTGTGAAATTAGTCTTAGGAACGTGTACAGGTGGGTTCTGAATGTCTCCAGAGATGGAGACTCCACCACCTCTCTGGGCAGTCTGTTCCAGTGCTCTGCAACCTTCAAAGTAATGAAGTTCCTCCTCATGTTTAGATGGAACTTCCTATGTTCACATTTGTGCCTGTTATCTCTTGTCCTGTCACTGGGCATCACTGAAAAAAGATTGGCCCCGTCCTCCTGACACCCGCCCTTTAAGTATTCATAGGCATCAATTAGATCCCCTCTCAGTCTTCTCTTCTCTAGACTAAAAAGACCCAAGTCCCTTCGCCTCTCCTTGTAAGGGAGATGTTCTACTCCCCTAATCATCTTTGTAGCCTTCTGCTGTACCGTCTCCAGCAGTTCCCTGTCCTTCTTGAACTGGGGAGCCCAGAACTGGACACTACTCCAGATGGGGTCTCACCAGGGCAGAGTAGATGGGGAGGATGACCTCTCTTGACCTGCTGGCCACACTCTTCTTGATGCACCCCAGGATGCCATTGGCTTTCTTGGCCACAAGGGCACATTGCTGCCTCATGGTCAGCCCTTTGCCCACCAGAACATTGCTCACTAATTTCCATTAATCACTGAGGGGAAAACTAGTGTCAGCAGAAAAATGGAAGGACAGGTTTAAAGTTATACTTCTGCAGAAAAATTCACAAATCACTTGTAAGAGCCTCCAAACTTAGTTTGAAAATTTATACTTAACTACATTTTTTAGACAAATTCTCACAGTTCTCTTTCAGGTTCCTCTTGTTGTTATTAGAAAAAAAAAAATCCAAACAAAAGAACCAACCCTAGAGACTGTATATGCAACTATGTTTTGTCTGGAGCTAAAAATCTAGCACAAGTTCCACTGATTAAAAAGACAATCATTGCAGAGATATATCCAGGGGACAGAGTTCAAATATTATGTTTTCCTTTCAGTGACATAAATTTCATACCTAATTCACTAAGCTATACGACCTGTACTCCAGATACATCAGTGAGCAATTTTTTTAAAAAGGAATTTCTGTTGCCTTGCTGTGTTTAATGATTCAGCAAAAAACTCTCTTGTTTTGATTCATAAGCCACAGGGCTAGTAACAGCAGTTATGGACTAAGTGACAAAGTAGTTTAATTATACAAGGTTATTCTCTTTCTTCACTTGACAGCTATTTTTCTTATACATGACCACTCATCTAGCATAGATGAAACACCCCTCTAGTTACTTGGTTTAGATCTAACCTTACATTTTTGTTCAATGGCAGATAGTGACAGCTCAACTGTCATTTTGTGATCTACATTAGCTCCCTGCTGTTATATCACAGAACTGATTCATGCATCTGTAGGGAAGAGAGGAGGGGGTTAGCAGCTGCTATATATTTATCAAAAATTTTTAGATTCTAATGTTTCTAATAATTTAACCTCCTCTGATAACTCTTCTTTTTTTTTTTTTTAATGGGCTATACAAATATGTTCTGGTTTGAACTATTTGCCAAACTGTTTTTAGATAAAGTGATTAATAATTACCACCTTGCCAAATTTCTTTTTCTTCCACAAACCATGTTGCCATGGTTCTTTTACAGAATGTTACTTTTTATGCTACCAGTTGTTATGAAAGTGTATTCTAAAAATTGGTCTTACTATGATCCAAGTATCAGTCATGTATAACAATATTCAGATTACAGTTTACCTTAGGATTTATGAAAATTAATGTACCACAGTTATGAAAACAGTGTGTTACTGCCTTCAACTGCCAAGTTACATAATTACAAAATATTCTTAACTATATGCATTTTTCTTTTAATTAAATAAATAATGAAAAAAATAAAGGAAACACTGACAATTTAAATTCTACGTTGGATTGACTTTAACAGTGGTTGCATTTGTAACAAGCTCACTACATTATATTATATACATAATATTATAAAATGTTCAATATATTGTGTAATATATGTAATAATTGTAAAATGTGCTTGCTGCATTATATTATACTTGCCTATCGACAAAATGCAGTTCCCACAAAATGCAAACTCCTGTTAGAAGAAACATGTCTTTTTGGACAGGAAGTTTTACACAGATTTGGGTGTTATGATCTATCTATATTAGGATGTCATCAGACACAAAAGGAATAGACATGTAGAGCAAAACAGCTGGTGATGAGGACCCAGCATCCACACAGTACAAGTGCCTATGAATGTTTTGTTTGTGAGTAGTTCTATTACATTCCCATGAACTTAAACACCCGTTAGCGGTTGGAGAAATTAGATGAACATCTGGAAAATATTCTCCAGTTAAGTTACACCCAGAAGAGATGCATTTCATACACTCCAGGACTTCCGTGTGGTATAAATGAAAGTGCAGTAAGTGAAGATGATGAGAAATGACATCTGAAAAACGTGCTGTTGCTGTGAACTGAAAAGCTAACACAGATGCATGTTTCCTTGTGGGTTCCCTTCACATAATTAAACAAAAGAAGTAGAGGTGCCAGGGAAGAGGAATGATGTTGAGAAAATTAGTATATCTTTTGTGCAATCTCTTATTGTTGTGGCTCTCTGTAAAACAGTTACAGATTTAAAACAGACTGACATCTCCCACAGGTGGCTTCTACCTCTACCATCCCTAAAGCATGGTTCCCAAGTGCTAAAGATCTGCCATGATTTCTGAAGGGAACCATTCCTTGAGCTGATATATCCTATGAGAAGAAAAATATTGTTGAGTTGGCTACTTCTGAGCTACAGCTTGTAAATCCATTGGAAGGCAAAATGATTTTTGGAGCTTGGTGAGAAGAGTCTGAGGAGCACACCCAGCAGTAGGACTAGTAGGAATCCCACACTGCTATCCGTCTTTCCTTCTCAGTCTACCATATAAAGAAAAGAGTAGGATTTTGGGAAAGGAAAAGAATGTCCAAAGGATAGCTCCTCCTCACTTTGTACAGTAGGATATAGTGTGCTGAGGTCAATCCATTTCCAAACTGATCTGTTCCGGATATGCTTTCTGACTTGCATTTCCAGATCTAGTCCTACAGAAGTTCACACTCAGGGTACTAAACTTCACAGAAAGAAGAGCAAACCAGAAGTAATATATGAATAATGCTACTTTAAATATTTTGTGAAATATTTACTGGTTTAGATATTTTGCCCCAACATGAACTCATGCTGACATGTAAAATCAATTAAGGAGACTTTTCTCCCTTCCCAGCATCTCTTACTAGAAGAGGTAGTCCCCTAGTACTTGTGTCACATATATTTATTTGCAAAAATGTTCCTGAAGCAAAATAACATATTCATAGAACCTGTTACTAGCATCCCTTATTAAAGTCAGTATTTCTTAGCTACTTACAACTCATGCAGAAAGTAGGACATCTAGATGATAAAGCAAATATCCAGTTACAGAAGAGAAGAAAAATATTAGCTCTGAAAGTAAAAACCTTACAAATTATAATCCAAAGATAAATACAATTAAAAATCTTGGGAAAATAAAACCAGTATCAATTGAGCAAATGTACTAAACAGTTATTTTATCTTTACCTACTTAAGTGATTCAACACATAGAACTTATTCAAAATGATGCAATCATTCTTCTAAAATGACAAACATTTAATTAATTTTTGAGAATGAAAATATGTATTTATCTAGGAATACAGATATGATTAAATACATTCCAATGATTAATGAAATCTAAATGACAGTAATAATTTCACATGCATAAGGAAGGACAGTACCAAAAGAGACTTATTCTGTTGTGGACTGTACAGAAAGTGCTTGAAGCTTTCATAGAATTCAGCCTTATCTGAAATCCAAAATTAGAAGCAGATGTCAGCAGCATAAGAATGTAATTATTCGAATAGGATAAAGAAGACACTTTTTTTCAAGCGTTCATTTTAGTTCATATCACTGAGCTTAAATGAGGTCTTAGTAAGTATTGAATTTTATTATTCAAAAAGTGATTGTGTGTGGTCACTTAATAAAATTGATTAATCCTCTGTGATAGCAGCCAGACCAACAATAAAAGTTATGTTTTTACTCTAATGCAGTAGAACAAAATTAAACATTTAGAGTAATCTTACCAGAGCTCTGCATTTCACATCTATCTTTCTTTCTGGTGCTGCAGGTATGCTGTTAATCTTTAAGGAGAACCACACTTTGCAATTTGAAGAACTTTCTCCTGTGTTAAAAAGAAAAAAAAATGCCTTATAAATCATCTCATGAGGTGATCAATCCTCACAACGTTCAAATCAATGAGAAATTTTGACTTTTAGTAAAAATGGCAGTCATTCATATTGAGACAAAGCAAATCATGAACTGATTTAATTGCTGTCAACCAACTGCATTATCAAATCCCTTCTTATCTGGATTCAAAACAGTAACAAAATCAATTTATACACAAATGGAATGGAAATAGCACTTTGGAAAATTAGTTTCCCAGACTATCAAATTGTTTCAGAATTTTAAACATCATTGATTCATAACTGTTTTTCTTCAACAAAGACAAATCTAAAAAGTATTCTGAATCTTTTTTTTTTATTAAAAGCTTATCCATCATAGATTTAAAACTCTATGTTATCTATTAAACATTTCATAATTTTCAGTTACATAGAATCCATCCTCAAATATATGTTTGAACAGACATTCATTTATATGCAATGAATTTTTCATCAGGTTTTCAGACAGGGTGCCCTGGATTATTGTCATAACAAACAAGTTGGCATTGAAGAGACCGAGAATGCTCAAAAATGATAAATATATAAATCAAAACATTCGTGCATCAATATTATCCTATTACATCAGATTCATTATCAGTCTTATCCCATACTCTGTTATCCATGACTAGCAAAAGTTTGGCCAGAAAAAACATGCAATAAACTCTTGTAAACTCACATTTGATTATGTGATAAATTAGCAAAATATTCACAAGATTTGATTGCTTTCAGTATTTTGTATTATCTAGTCCAAAAAGGATAGAGATGGGAAATTCTAACAATACGTACAAAAGCTTAAATGTATCAGAGTCCCTTATCATGCACATGCATATGCTTGTGAAATTAAAAGGATAAATTTTAAATTCTGCTGATGTTAATGATTATGAAACCCTTAAATAATCGGAATTTGCATTACTGTTACAATTAGGCCAGAAACCAGGAAGTTTTTACTACCAGTAACCATGGGAAGCATAGGCAAGCAGATCTTTGAACTGAAGACAGTCCATATCAGATTGACAGCATTTTTATAATTTCATATTATAACAAGCAAAACCAAATCAAAATTATTTCAAATAATATGACCTTTGCTATACCACACAACTTAAATTCTGTTCAGGTACATAGTATTGTTGTGCATCTTCAGTCAAGCAAGCTGTGTTTTGCTGAAGTATATCTTCCTTTTCAGTTTGAAGATATCCACCAGCAGTTTGTTCTGGTGGTTAGCTACTGACATTAGAAGACATTTAAATATGAGTCTAATATCTGATTTCCATTAGATTTGCTTCAATGTCTGGCCAAAAGATCTTATAATGACTTTGTCTGATTTAAGAGATTCAGCGTTAAGGATCAAGCATTTTCCTGTATTTAGAAGATAGTCATGAATGTTAATAAAACTGACTCTTCAGTCTTGTTCAGATAGGTGAAAAAGGCTGAGCCCAAAGGCTCTCATCATAAGGCCTGTTCTCCACAACACAAATAGTTCATGCAGCAATTTTTTTGCTAGTATAAACGGTTGTTCAGCACCTTTTTAAAATGCATACACAAGAACTTCTTGCAGTATTCCTGTTTGTCAGTATATTGTATGAGATGAAAATAACCTTAATGCTCCTACTCACACTTCCCTGAATTATACACTAGAGAACTACATTAGCAGTTTCTGGTTTACCACAGCATTTGTTTTGGGAGCTCCAACTGTTTTCCTTTTCTGCTGTGACCACAGCTCGTCTTAGAGCCACTGCTTTCCTTGTTGCAGTTTCTCATTCTGCATATATGACTTTATTTCTAAACCCTATTTCCAATAAGGCAGTGTCTAACTGTCCTTAATTACATTACTTTCTTTAAATCTTCACTGAGTACAACCTGTATTAACTGATTCATTCTGTTATTCAGGCTATTTTGATATGCATACAATTTAGTGTTTTTTAATACCGGCAGAATATTACAGTCTTCAAGTCTCTGGAATACTCTCAGTATCTTAAGATCTATAAAAATTAACATCATTGTGGTAAAAACATCTTCTGAATGTCCCTTAAAGGATTCCAGCAAGCACATGATCCTGAGTTTAATCAATTTTAAAAAGTGGGAAAAAACAGTGTACAGAAGAAGGTGGTGAGGCACTGGAACAGATTTCCCAGAGAAGCTGTGGATGCCCCTTTTCTGGAGGTGTTCAAGACCAGGCTGGATGGGGCTTTGAGAAACCTGCTCTAGTGGGAGGTGTCTGTGCCCAAGGCAGGGGGTTGGAACTCAATCTTTAATGTCCCTTCCAACTCTAACCATTCTACAACTTCTGCAAGAAGGAAAAATCACCTTACACCAAAACAGAACACATCACCTGGAACCTGAAGTAAAAATTTTCAATTAAAGACCAAAAGAAAATATAAAGGTGCCAATAGTTTGGGACATCACATTCTAAAAGAATGCAGTCAAACTGTAGGAAAGGGTACAACAGAAGTATGTAAAATGCAGGTAGTAAACAACAAAGGAAAATGTCCACAGTAAAGTTCTATTTACATGAGATGTGATTAAATGGCAGCACAAAGGCATTTATTAAAGTAAAGTAATAAATTCACAAGTTAATGTTCTGTACTATTAAGGAAAATAGGAAAGAGTATAAACTGTTAGTTAAATAAAAAATTAACAATGCTGCTTCCCTGTCCCCAGACCTCCAAAAACACCCATTAAAAAAGCCAACAAATCAAACAAGCAAACAAAAAAAACAACAAATAAACAAAAAACAACCAAACAGAAAACAAACAAAAACAAACAAAAAGAACCCCAACCTTTGAGTGACCACTTCCTAAAGACTTAAAAAAGCAGTAATAAAATCTTGTCAAACACATCTGAATCTGGTAGCCTGCCAAACTCAGAAGAGCTGATAGATGATCAGGGTGGAAAAGGAATGCCCAAGTAAGATAAGGCTGCAGCAGAAAATGTAAATTATTTCTTTGCAATAGCGTTTGCTGTAGTGGAGTTTTAGGGCTTCCTCCACCCACCCTAGAGCTTGTTTTCAGTGGGTTGGTCAGAGGGACTCTCCTAAATTAAGGTTTCAGCAGGAACAGTTTTGGTGCAGACTGATAAAGAGGAAAATAGCAAATCACCTGGGTATGAGAGCTTCTGCCCAACAATTCTAAAGGAATTTATGTATGAAAGTGTGGTGGTGCAAACCAGCTTGTGAGCTCTTGCTTAAGTCAACTTCAGGTGCAAAGAAATGAAAAGGCAGAGAATGTGCTGCCAATTTTGAGACAGGTCTCTGGGATAAGGTGAGAAATTACAGATATGAGTTTCTTTATGTTTTCCAAAGAAAGTTATTAAGAATCACAATATGGGAGAGAAGCCATAACACATAAAACTAGTTTAATTCTTTGACAAAGTCAGCAGCTGTGTGAACAAGGGAGGTCTGCTTCACATAGTACCCTGTTTTTCCAAAACTCTAAGATCCCTTTCCAAAGGCTTCTAAGGAAACTAAGTAGCAGAAGAGGGAAAGTTAAAATACAGAAATCAAAGAACAAGAAGAAATGGCTAGCTTTCACTATGAAGAAAGATAAAGAATGAATTGAAAAGGCTTGCTTTTGGTCTGAAAAGTCCTGAGCCACTTTTTCTCTGTAGGACAAATATTTTAAGTATCACATCCTGTCTTTAACAAACAGAAGAAATGGAAGTGTATCTCCAGAGTGCTAGGAGTACTTTTACTTTTTCCCTAATGCACAACCACAAAATGTGGAACTGCTTTGTTACCTGTCATTACAATGCTATACCATCCAGCAATTAATGCACACTTCTTTCCATATAGACTTACAGCCCCCTTCATTGTCTCTGATCACAGATTTTTCCTCTGTATTCTTAACTTTCCTAAATCACTTTTCTGTACTTCGTAATTGCAGTAATATAGAAGTTATAATCTACTTGCTTTTTCTCTTCTTGCTTTTATATATAAATTCATTGATACTGTTCACACAAATCGCTTAAAAGTATTCTAATTCCTGATGTGTCTCAAAAGCAAACCTTTCAGGTCAAGTTGCTTTCTTTTTAGTTTTGATGTCAACTGTTTTGAGCTATTAAAACGTTATTTTTTTATTTTTTCCTTTTTGTAAGGAACTCTTAATTTCTTTTCGTACTTTTTCTGCACTTGAATGTTTAGATTTATTTCTCTATAAATTTTCCTCAGTTTTGGAAAATGAAGCATTTTTTCTGCAGACCCTAAATAAACAACACAGCCCACAGATTACCTTTCTGGAAAACCAGTACCATGTTTGGGAGGGAATATCTTGTATGCATTTTAAATTGCATATATTTAGATACGTTAGATCATAATATTATTATTTGTATAACACCTTCAACAGACACTTCCCTAAAAATTGTCAAATACTTTAATTGAAACACTTTTCTTAACACATGGAAAGGACCTGGTAATTCTCTGCTGAAGGAGCACCTTGCCATTTATTTGTGCAGCTGAACTCTTTGCAAAACACACATTCCTACAAGTACTGGTTAGTATTAAGCCTTGAGGTTTTACAAACTGATGTTCTGTCAACTTTTACACAGTGAAATTGTAGCTGAATGGTTGCTATGCTACCCACTTGCACTGTTAAAAACATAGAACCTAGGGCTTTGCCCCAACTTAGTTGTAAACCTGATAACAAATAGTGACTTTATAGACAAGTCCCACCTCGGGTCTTTATCCATATAAGGTACTTGAATGGCCTAGCTTAAAGTCAATTTATTTCAAGTATCCTCATTCTCAAGTATTATAGCCTAATTTTACTTCTTCTTTTACTACTTATTTTTCCTTCTTTACTTCTCCTCTATGCACAAGACAGAACCTAGGTCTTATCCTTAGGAATACTCAGAAGTCAATTCCAAAGTTAAAAAAATCTACTAAAGCTGTAGCTCCCTGAGGAAAACACAGTAATTGTTCTTGACCTTTCCTTTAGTTGTATCTCAGCATTTCTGTTTCAAACCTGAAGAAGAACCTCCATGGCTGAAAATAGTTCTGGTATTAGAATTTCATTTGCTAACATAGAGCCGAATGTAAGGACAGGAGGGTTGGGGATTTCTTTTGCTGTTTTTTTGTAAGGTTGCTTTAAAGAGTTTTACTTTACCAGATAGTAGCTGGGAAAACAAGGCTGAAACATCAAAGGCAAATGAATATAATCTCAATACACTCATGCTGAAACAGAGATGGCTCATTCCCAACTCACAGAACAAGTTTTTATCTGTCTGTTTCTATTTCCTGCGCACATTTGAAAAACAGGCACAAAAAAGTAGACACTCTTCTTTTTCTCTCTCCCCAAGAAAATGTTCATTCTAACACAAAATATTTCGAGTTGATAACATAATTTTGAGGTGATGCCTTTTCCTCCACATAAAATGTCTCAATCCAGAACATTATGTTCCTAGAACTCTATGAACAACTCAAACCAGAGAATACTATTGCAACCACAAGTATAAATTCATGCTTACTTTTACATGCACTTTTTCTAAACTTGTTTGACATTCTTAATGCATTTGAAGTCTCTTCTTAGAGCCTGAGCACCATACTTACATGTGTTATGAGACAAGTCCGGTTTGACTTTAGGCCTATATCTCTTTATCATCTCACTCTGGGGCTTCAACGACAAATAAAAATCCTTAGCCTGCTTTAAGCAACCATCAGGTCATGATCTTGTCAGATCTCATAAAACAAACAAAACAAGGTTTAGTCAGTACTTTAGAGGGAAATCACCACTAAAAAGGAGTGAGCACTACTCTTCTGAACATAAGAATACATCTGCCTGACTATTTAATGTCCACTGCCTTCTCTTTAATCTCTCCCTTGGTCAGCAGGCTCTCACCCCTGCTACTTAGGTTCAAGCATCTGTCACTAATGGTTAGGGTAAACCATCATCTTCCAATATTAGCAACTGCAAATCAGCACCTTGCATATGTTAACTACTGTAAATTTGACCAGCATCAATATAAAAGAGCTCAGTTATTTTTAATTTTTTAGAACTTTCCCTGATTATTTTGCAAATTTTTTTTTTCTCTATATGGAAGTATTGGAAGCATAGAAAGCTGTGGACTTACTATTACATGTAGTTATCCTGAATTTGAGGGGAAAAAAAACCCAAATCAAACCAAAACCAGACATATTTCTGTAACCATTCCTTAATAACAAGTCAATTTCTTCAACTAATATTTATCTACAGAAACTACATTTGAGAATAGAAAGTTCTGTTAAAACACAGTACCACTAAATTACAATTTACATAAAAATTAAACCTGAGCCTTCAATAAACTTTTCAGGTTAAAATTTTCACAGGTGTCCTCCAAGTCTCATTCCAGCTTATATAATATACCAAAATCAGGAGTTTTACTTCCAAGAGAGTTGAACAACCTTTTGTAATCCAGTTAGTCTGGTGACTTGTCCTACTTCTCTTTAGTGATGCAAATAAATTGTTTCTCCTGTGCGCAATCACTTCATTTTGTTGGGCGATTTTTAAAATATTATAAAATTCTGCTTAACAAATCAGTGTTGTAAGCCATACACTTTTAATCTTACGCTTTATATGATGTCCTGAAGAGTTATCAGTTGCGAAATCCCCTTCCTTATACTCACAGGATACTTTTCTCTACTCACTTGGATGAGAATCAGCCACAAATGGAAATTTCTGTTCTGTCTGTTCCCTTTCCTTGTCCCTTCTCTATAATTATTTTTTGTCCGGTGTCTGCTACACCAGCCGTTAAATGTGCTGTCAAGCACCAGAGGTTATATATTCCCTTAAAAATGGGTAAGAAAAGTCCCAATCTCCTGTGATTGGGACACAGCTGCCTATCATTCAGGTGAATTACATATCACTGACAATGAAGAAAGATTTGGCTTGGGCCCCTAGAAGTAGACTTCTAGGGTGTTTTGGGTGGGGGAGGTAGTTATGGACACAACGGGGAAATTGGAATTGTATTGCTAAATAAAATAAAATTATTTGACATATTTTATCCCCATTTTACAGACTTCTCATATTGGCATCAAAAGAATGATTATTTAAAAAAAAAAAAAAAGCTGAATTAAAGTGATATTTTCAAATTCAATTCCAGCTTTAAATTAAACATCAACAACACTCTTAGATGTGTTCTTTAAGTGTATGTTTTTTAGCAACTGCAGGCAACTTGGTTCTACAAAAAACTTTTTAGGCTGGTATTTATCTAAATTCTCTCTAAGGAGGAGCATTCTCTTGCTTAATCCTGTTCTCATAGTATATGACTGTATTTTACGGAATGTAAAATATAAATTTAAAAAGACATTTTGTCTAGTTTGCTAAAATATGTAAATATGTAATAGTTTTCAATATGTAAAGTGCTCATCACCACTAGCACAGGATAAATCAAAATTTAAACCTCATTCTGCTCACGTGCAAACAAAATATCTATGAGTAACCAACCCCATGTAGAGTCATCTCAGAAGGGCAAGAGCTGTTGTTCATGAAAAATGATCAATTAATAAATACATGTCAAATTTAGTTTTTCCTTTTTGGTTTAGAATAAATAATTTTTATATAAATTATTTGGAAAGGACTAGCTGTTAAGCACATGTGATGATGTACATTCCTTATTTTTCAAATTTGACTGGCCTTAGCTACCTAAGAATGACACTAATAAGATATACCATTTCTGTAAACTTTTCTTCAAAATTTAAGTTTCTCTACCATGTTGAACTCATAATTTTTTTAGTGTTATTTTTTAAACAGATTTTTAATGGATTACTTCAGACTCACTTACCATAAAACCTCAAAGTTTATTCCAGATACAAAACTAGTTACAATTCTCTGTCCAAAGATGTATAGACCTGTACAATAAGGTATTGGATATTTGTTTTAATAGTGTCTCTAGATAAATCTATTTGGTTCATATGTTCCAGGTAAAAATCACAATTTTTCTGTAAAAGTAGACCCATCAGTCCACTGAAAATTTATAAATTAACTCCCATCTTCACTAGCTCTAGATATCTCTCTCTGCAGTTTTCCAGTGTAGAAAATCTGCACCTAATTCCTGAAGAAAACTGTAAAACACTAATACACTAAGAAAATGTTGCAATCCTATCATGCAACAAGTTCAAATTGATGCCACAAGGAAGCTAGTAACATCCCTTTTTACTATGTGAGGAATAGCTTATCCTTGGAAAGGCAATGCTCCTACACTTTCTTCTTCCAAGGATGTTATAATTTAGGCTTGTCACATTTAAGCTAGAGCACATGAGTTTTCTCACCTAAGGGTTATACTTTCTAAATAAATGTAATCAATATGTATAGCTTTTAAAAATGTTTTTGCATTACATGTCAAGACGAACATTGCTCTCAGCTGCCATTTTATGCACATGAACACATTTGAGTAACCTTAACATTTCAATGAGTATTCATTTAATGTATCCCTTACAACATATCTTGAAAAAAAATAATTCAATATTCCTCAGACATTAATCTTGTTCTTAAACGATATGATGTTACAATACGCCCAGAGCAACTTTCATAAATTTAGAGTGTGCCTTACATTTTGTACCAAACTGAGGTCATAGACAGGGACAGTACTAAAGTGACATTGAGACTGGAAGATTGCATTAGTTTGTCCACCCAAATTGTACCTGATGTATGAAAGTGGTGTGCTTCAACATGCAGCAAATTAAAATGAAATCATGGTGCTTACACATGTAAAAATGTACTTAATATTTAATTAATTCACATTTTTTCAATTAATATAGTACATATAGGCAGGATTGGTGAAGAAAGACATTCTACAAGAGGGAAACGACAAGCTAGAGTAGGGTTCCTTTGCTTTAAAATTTGTTCTAAACCAGGTAATGACTGTATCTCCAAGGTGTTTTGTCACTTGGGAAAATTTGGAGACCAAAATGAGAATGATTTTCTAAAAAGTAACCTCAAACCCACATTTTAGCCCTTGGAATTAGCTGCGAACACCAGGAAACAAAGCTCTGAAAAAGTGTCTAATCCCTTTGAAGTCAGAATCCCAGAACGTCTTTTTTTTTTTTTTCCCTGCCTTCAAAGCCATCTTCTCAAATGAAGAGCATTACCTTACAGTGGAAACTGATACCACTAGCCCATTAATGATATGCCTTTTCCCCAAAACTGTAAGGAGAAGATAGAATTTTAACACAACAGACAGCTTCTTTCAAAGAAATGGATGACTAATGCTGTTGACATCTTCCATTTTTGAAGCTTGGTCTTCCATACTATTAATATCACTGCAGTACGATGTCGTAACACCATTTCTCTGTTAGACACCTTTACTCCATAAAGACAATTTCTCATCTCCATCTATCAGGTAACAGCTTCAAAAAAATCATCCAGCAGATCAGCTATGTCCATCGCATTTGAAAAAAATGAAAATATCCCTTTACCTCAGAATACTCTTGATGACTTTCATGAACTGTCAATACCTCAAATACTATGATGTCACAGCTGTCCCTTCTCCCTTGCAGTCAGGTACTAAATGTAAATATGGCAAATATAGTCATTCTCCTTCTACAGGGGCTTTTTCAGTCTCCATTTGGATTGTGTTCTGCACTTATTCAGGGCACATACCTTCAATGAAATTTAATCTAGCTTGCTATCACCTATCTATTGGTGACAGACAGATCTATCTGCTGGTGTACATTGGGGCAGAATTCAGGGTCTGATTTGCTTTACATATTAAACTCTTTTTCTGAGGAAATCATGGCATATGGAGTAAACTCAGATCATATGCTAGAATGCCGTTCAGACACCAAGCACTTGTGATACTAGTAAATATAGATGTAACTAAGAGATCAAAAATTGACAATAAGACCGGCGATATATTTTGCATTAGACTCCATCTTACCTCACCTGCTCTGCCGGCAGCACAGAAACATAGAATGGTTTGAGTTGGAAAGGACCTCTAAAGATCATCTAGTTCCAACCCCCCTGACATGGGCAGGGACACCTTCCACTAGACCAGGTTGTTCAAAGCCTCATCCAGCCTGGCCTTGAACACTTCCAGGGATGGAGCATCTACAACTTCTCTGGGCAACCTGTGCCAGTGTCTCACCACCCTCACACTGAAGAATTTCTTCCTGATATCCAATCCATATCTCCCATATTTCAGTTTAAAACCATTACTCCTTGTCCTATTGCTACACTTCCGCATAAAGAATCCCTCCCCATCTCTCCTGTATGTCCCCTTTAGGTATTGGAAGGCTGCTATAAGCTCTGCCCAGAGCCTTCTCTTCTCCAGACTGAACAACCCCAGCTCTCTCAGCCTGTCTTCATAGGAGAGGTGCTCCAGCCCTCTGATCATCTTCATGGCCCTCCCCTGGACTCATTCCAACAGGCCCATGACATATGTAAACATAAAGTGTGCAAAGCTTGTGAAAATTCCAAACACTGAACAGAAATTCAGCACGTTTTAGCAACACAAGACTCGAGAACTAACTGGATTTTAAGGCCAGGGGGAGAGGGGTATTCTACCATATTAAAAGTTGGAGGAATAAATTTTGGAGGAATAAATTTGAAAGAATGTCGCAAACCTTACCAAAGTAGGTCCACAATGTCAGTTACATTTCTTGACCCTGCCTTCTTTAGTAAGGGTATATAGACACACACTGAAAAGAACCCAGATTTGCATCATACAACTCTGAATACTCGCTGAAGAGGTCAGCTTAAATGGACACTTAGGAGATGAAACAATGTATTACACAAGGAATCTGTCATGCATAAGCCACTGAAAATAAACAGAGCACCTTTGGTGAGCACAGTTAAGTTCAAGTAGGGTGGTCTATATATTTGGGAGTGGCCTGCACCTCACACGCCTTTGTATGACATGGCTTTCTCAAAACTCTGCCCTTATAGTGATTTCGTCTTGTATTGCCTATTATTCTTAATCCAGAATATTAACATGTCTCAACTGGTAACTCAAATTCAGATCGTGATCACAAGCAGAAACTTTGTGGTAATTTATGGGAATATGATACTTTTTTGTCCTTTTTTTTAAAAGATAATACTTTAGATATACCATATAATGGTTTTAGAAGTTTGAAGAGCAAGCACGAGGAACTGGAACTTTTCACTGATTAGAATAAATCTGATATAATTAGAGATTATATAGTGAAGTGATTTGGTTGCTTAGAATACTAACACACTTGTAAAATATTGTTTAACTTCTAATGTGAAGATAAATTATAATTGCTTTAAGAATGATATTTGATTATTACAATTACCTTAGTTCAAAGACCTGGCAAAGAAAGAAGCTGAGGTTAAGTAGAGGAGGTATTTAGGATAATCTAGTCTAAGAGTAGAAGAAAAGTCAAAAAAAAACTAATTATAACAAAGTAGCTAATTGTTGTGCAATGACGAAAAGACTTGTGAAAACACAGAAAAACTAGTATAGCCAGTATGAATTTAAAGTTCAGAAAGCAACTATTGCTCAATAAATCTTTTTGGTTTTGTTTTCTTTTTCATTAGCAAGATTTTTAAAGAAAGACCATGATTACAATCTTCATGTGCACTAATTGCTACTGAAAGTGATCTCCCTGTCCCTGATGTAAAGAGTAACAAACAGTGGGCTTTAGTACGTGTGAAAAATATCATGAAAAATTTACAGTGGTAAGGGTAGAGAAGAAATAGGATTACAGATTACCTAGGTCATACAGTCCTCATTAGTAAATAGCTTAAAATAACATTCTAGAGGAATGGTTGTTAGAATCAACAAAGGAACTACTTTTATCTACCAGGTTATACCTAACTAACACACTTTCATGTCCCAACAAATGCCTCAACGTACCCTCATTCACAGTCATAATCTCCAGCTCACATGAAACTAGATTTTTTCACTCTCTGTTAACAAACACAGAGCTATGATTGCAGTCCCAAGCAGATGCAACCATGATCAAGTCCATGTGAGTCAGTTTCTTAACCCAACGAATACAAACAAGTTATGCACTAACCTCCCCTGCTCCCACTTACTTCATACAGCTTTAAAAATTAGTCAGATTCTTAAGAGGTTTTCCTAAAGGTCCATTGACTTTTCTCCATTTACTATATCTGCTTTTACTTCTATTGATTTTTTTTTCTTTTTCTTTTTAAAAAGCTTTCTCTGCCTGTTCAAATAAAGATTGTACATTAGCCATGCACACACAGTCACTGTTGATGTACCTTTGGCACAGTAGGATAAATTGTACTCAGTCGTGAAGTTCCTTAAAATGATACTCAAGTGTTTCCCTGTTCCATGTCAGGATGAATACAAAACATAAAATACAGACATATTTACATATAATAATTATATTGCTCCAAAGAGAGAAGATCTAATTGTTGGGGTTTTGGTTGTTTGGGTTTTTTAAACAGCTGGTATTATTATACTACAGGAAATACCTTCATAAACTAAACTTTTTGACTACTAAGAGCTCTTTGACATATAATATCAAAGAACTGTAGCCAGAAAAATTAAAATCTGAAATTAGCATTATTTTAGAACTGGTAAAAATCTTCATGGTACTGAAACAACATACCAATTATAATTAATGCCTTTTTGAACTTTTATTTCAGTCAAACACAAGTTATTGAATGAAATATAAAAGTACATTAGTAAAACTTAATGTCCTGTGACAGGCAGAAGATCAAACTAACAGTCAAAAAAGAAAGGCAGCAGAAAAGCAGCACGTATTCTTAGATCTTGGAAGCCTGCTCGCAAGTATGGCACTTACTGTAAAGGCATAGCAAACCTTTCTTTTTTAAGTCTTAGCAGCTAAGGCATGATAGAATTTCTTAAGCTGTTGTGCTCTCTAGGTGTAATATGCTGTGGTGAAATATGTTTCCAATAGTTAAACATTATTATGAAGTTCTGAGCCATATTCTTGTATTGCTAACACAATAAACTCAAAATAAGCTTACTGAAGACAACGTTAGTCTGGTTTTACACCACTGTTGTGCAACAGAAGCAAGCAATTTATAAGTTGCTGCACACACAAGATATTTAAAAGCTACACTCTATTAAAAGCACAAGTCTTTCATTTGAGAAGCAAATGCCATTGAATCAATTGAATTCTAGAAATTACCTTGGAATTTAGAAGCTACTGTAAAATTAATTGCTAAAAGGTCTATATCTCTCAGCTTGGAATTCAGCAGCTTTTTAAAATATCTAAAAGACCACAGAAATGTTGAGCATCACCTATCCTCATTTTTAATATAGAATTTTAATATATAACATCCCTGGATGTGTTAAAGACCGGGCTGTGTGGGGCTTTAAGCAACCTGGTCTAGTGGGAGGTGTCCCTGCCCGTTGCAGGGAGGGTCGGACCTCAATGACCTTTAAGTTTGCTTCCAACTCTAACGATTCTATGATTCTGTGATTAATATTCAAAATTTTTAGTCCTTCTAGCTCCCAGGAATCTAATTTAACAACATTTCTTGGAATATATGTGAGTTTCTAACTGAACCTTTAACGATGAGTTAACTTTGATTTTATTACGTGAACCTACACAAGACTTTAGTGAGAAGACAGATCACTTACTGACAGGGTTCATATTTAAATTCTCTATCATACTCTAGCAGGCTAACCCTATGCAGTTTTCTTTAAAAAAAAACGTGCTAAATCTGAAGGCTAAGAATGCCTATTTCCTGAGTGAAGACGAGCCAGAATAACAAAAATTATACTTATGTGTCCTACAGAGTGATTCATGACCACCATTCATTAGAAAAATTTTCATGCTGTATTTACCAATAAAAATTCATTTTCCCATAATACATGTGGTATGGCAAAAATATTAAATTAACCAAAAGCATTTTATCACCCCTAATATAATCTTACTGTAATGTTTCATAGAAACACAGCCAGGCAAATGCAAATGCATTAAATCTGAGAAGTGTCTATTTATTTTCTTTTTCAGCATAACCCTTTTGCTTTAAAAGGAACCTTTTAATCAAGTACATTGGGATTTGGATTACTTTCCATTGCCAGCTCAGCCACACAGTAGGCATTTGATCTCATTCTCCTGAGGCAAGGCAAAAAGGCAACATAAAGCAACACCACAGACACACACAAACACACACACACACAAAAGTAACATTATTCTGGGATAAAAACTGTGTGTCCCCTGAAGAGGATACTATTATGGAGTATAATTTTCTGATCTCCTTAACAAGTTTCTGCTGAGCACTTATGTCATTTTAGGAAAACTTCCTTAGTCATTTTAGGAAAACTACATTTATTTCTTTATACATCTATAAAATACAAAATTAGTTCTATGAAATAGATTCCCAACCACAATGATAAAGTGGGCAGTTTTTCATTAGATTTCAGCAAAACCCATTGTAGAATTGCGTGAGCAATTTATGTTTTCAATAAAATAAGAAATGATGAAGTCAAATTCCATTAATCTTCAAGTCGAAGAGCTTTATGGTAATGTACTTCCACACTAAATAAAACCAACCCATTACTTTCATGGAAATTGACTGCCATATTTACAGGTGCTGAACTTTATCAGGTTGTTCTTACTAATTTCTCAATATATTGGTGGACGAATAAGGTGTAGATAACTGATAAACCCAGAGAATTTATTGAAAGCATTACTCTCATTCTTTCTAATGTTCAACAATAATTACTATATATATCACATACACTATTCTTCCTAAATAACATGTTTACTTTAATACCTTACTAGGAATGCTAATCATGTTTTTAATAATTCATTCTAATTGTCAAAACCACAAAAGCCTTTGTAAACACCTCCAAACCCAGGAATTACTATTATTGTGCTTACTGGGCTGCACCTTTTCTATGAGGTTTCTTATTATTAGGGGCTATATTTTTAAACATGCATGAAATCTGCGTCTGAAATAACATGAACATAAGGGACCATGAGGCATTGCCAACTGAAAATTATTGGACAGCAATTTACATATGCACATTTTCCACGTTTCATACACACTATGCACATTTCTGAAATAAATTCAAAGTTTGATCTTGCTAGGTTCTGTGTCCTGCACATTCTCTAGTACTGCATATATCCACAATAATGACATACAAAACATTTATGCCAGATGCTTTTCTTTAGCTGTATCTGTAAAACATCTGCTACGCAAAAAGCATAGTTTATTGCAATTACAATGTAACTACTACAGAAAGCCTAGGCAAAAAAGTATGTTTTAAAATACACAATGCAATACTAATTGCCATATCGTACAGCAAGTAATACTGATTTGAATGCAATATCATATAATTTCCAAAATGTAATAATAATGTTTATGTGTATCTGAGAACAGAGACTCTGAATGCAGCCTACTTTTCATATTTAGAAAGAAAAAAGTATATCTTAAAAAGAAGGAAACGCCGTTCAGTATTATTTTATATGAAAACAAGAAAAAAATTCAAAATGGTAAAGTTGATGCTTTTCAAAGTTTGTTTTCAAGCATAATTTCAAATTTCCTGTATAAATGCAAACATTAATTCTGACAAGTAAATATTAATTCAAAACAAATGGACTTTGACCTGAAGACTCTAAACAGATAGGATACAGGAATCCCTGTAGTACCTGTTGACATTTTTACCTGTTCATCTCTTTACCTACCTATAGAAAGATGATGTTCATTTGAAAGAACCTTGAGATCAGATATTAAAAGCACTTGCAAATCATGCTTTTAATAAACACCACTGTGACACACAAGATAATATGAGGAAAAAAAAAATGTACATCATCTTTCCATAAATTTCTTGGTAGGAAATTGGGCAAACCATCTGAAACAGAAGCATGAGAGTGAGATTTCTCTAGTCTTTGTGGAAAAATGCAGGTCAAAAGTTCAGTGGAACAAAATAAATTTACTTTAGTGTAAAACTGAAAAGGAAAAAGAAAGGACCTTTCAGGAAAGATACAAAAGCACCTACTCAGGACTCAAAATATCTCTCAAAAAATCTCACCTGAAAAAGCCCACTATATTTCCCAAGAGAAAAAGTATTTGTGGATGTGCAAGGTTAACTTAGACAGTCAAACAAATATTCACTAAAGAGTAATATGAAGTCTGACAGATACTTCAAGGTAAAGGATGTGCCAGTTCATTGCAAATCAGCTCAAATTTTGGATGTGAAATGAAATGTGATATTTAACAGACAGATAATGACCCCACACAGTATATTCCAAATTATCTCTTCAGCTCACAGAAAAGCAAAGTGACCGGTAGCCAGATTCATTTTAATACCCGAGATCTCATTTACCTATTGACTGATTGTTGCTGCATAATCCCCAATACAAACAACTTCAATATCAAATTTAGCACCTTTTTTTGATGTATGCATACTATGCAAACTATTGTATGGTTTGAACTCACAATCAGTGGTGTATTTGCAAATGTAAATACTGCAATATTACATTTATATTTTTTTATGCACAGAAGCAGTAAAATATGGAGATAATAGCACTATTCCAAACTTTTCTGCTAATATAATACTAGCATTCAAATTATTTTTTGCATATTTATACTTCTATGATTGCATTAAGATCTATTAAATGAACCATGGCCAGAATTCATATTGTAAATTTAATTTGACACTTCACAATGTTGTTTTTATTTTTATCTCCTCTCATGTACAAAAAGCAGGGTTCCCAAATTAAAAACACACAGAACTTCGAGTTTTTACAATAACACCAGCAAATGAGATTTAAGACAAGAGTGAATAAGGAGGAAAGTAAAAGGTTATTAATTTAGCCTACTTGTTTCCCTTAAAACTCACTGAAATTTGCTAATATCTTTGCTTAACTAATTTTCCAATTCAAAATTGTCCAAGCCAATTGTCTTCTCTGGGTTACTTTTCTGGAATTTCTAGACAAAGGAATCTAATAACAGCTACTTAAAGAAAACACACAGCATTTTTCTTACAGTAACAGTTTTTAGATATTTTCATTAGAAGCTGTAGGACATCATTTAGAGCAGGGGATGACATTTTTTGAAGGAGTCACCTTATGTACAGAAATATGTTTTTTACTCTGTGGAAATAATAAACTTCACAATATTTGAGTGTATCTCTGAAAATAACTTTTTTATGCATACATATACAAGAGAGGTTTACCAGTGTCTGATGCTTAAACAATCTGGAAACTAAATCTGCATCTACCATGTCCTAGCCACTCAATTCCTATGTCAACCAGATTTTCACAAGCTTACAGTAGCAGCTTTGAAAACCTGGAAGAGTTATACTTGACAAATCAAATAAAATGCATATTCAAGAACTAGCATAACTTAACAGTGACACATATAGTTGTTTCAATTTGCTAGAAAAAGTATTCCTCACTTACTGAGTCACATTAGTAGCTTTCTTAGAAATACTTATATTATCTTGGAGAGAATTAACACAAATACCACAATTAAAAAAAAAAAAAAAAAAAGTGGATAATCAGCCTTTAGCCTTTTAAAGCTTTTCCTCCATAAGAAATAGCATATACAGGTTTTCTGTAGTTCAAAAAGATCTAGCATCCCAGATTACTTTCACTTAGAATAAGGGAAACTGCATGTAATCCAAGAGCATCACAAAATGCAGGAGTCTCCCAGAGAGATGATACAGTTTGCTTTAAATGTGATTTCTCAAGGAAGAAGAGATAAAGTCCTTGTACGAGAGATGAATGACATTCTAAGCATCCAAACAACATGTCAGTGCTGAGCAGGTTTTTAAAGAAGAATTTTTATTTGACCATGAACAAATAGCACCTGGCCTTTTAACTGAATTTAACCTGCAATTTCTTCTGAGAGAGAGAGCAGGACTCTCGTTCAACCTGCAGTGAACAGCAAGGACCTACAGCAGAGAACTTAGCTTCTTACGGGGTGATGTTAAAGGTCAAAGACTTCGGTAGGATACCCCTCAAAAAGGCCGCAAGGGCTCCTAAATTCAGGCTAACTCTCACTATGATATTGCCATTGTCACACACCAACCAAAAATGCTCATCTGACTGCAGTGGTTGAGACTTTTCTGACAACTGCACCTTCTTGATGTCAGTGATAGTTTTATCCAGTAGCGGTCATCAACACAAATCAGTAACATACCCCCTCCGAACCTTTTTTAATTTCTGAAATGTATATTTGAGGGTGAAAGGAGCAGTGACTTGTGAATACCTGAATTTTCTGTAGGAATTCTTAATGAGTTGTATTACAGAAAGATAAACACAGAAAAACCATACCAAAAGAACAAGGATACTTGGTGAGCTTCTTTCTACTAAATCAAAAATATCCCTTTCACAGAGAAAGTTCCACTACAAAATCAGTGCCAAATGCCATAAACAGAAATAAAAAATGCCTTGAAAGTGCATCCAAATCTCCCAACTACTCTTCTCACACACACTTACTCTCACCCTCTGATGACAACATATAAAATGCCATCTGTCTTTTGGCACAGTGGGAAACAGTAGTTCCCTAATATTTATAATTTCATAAGTATGTCAAGAACAATTAGGACTCTACTGTGCCCACAGAGAAAGCAAAGGAAATATTTTGAGAGAGACAGTAGACTCCATAAAAAATAAATCACTGCAATGGACAAGAAATGTCTACTGTCTACTCAGTGAAAATGTGAGAGTGGTCCTTTGCAGATTAGTTAGGCAAGCCTATCTCACAACTGAATGTATGAGAATGCAGGAATGACCAGTGTCTGGGAAAAATTAAAAGCCAGTATTCTATATGGGCCATTTATTTTGCAGCTGCTATAGAAATAAAAGGTCTCAGCGAATTTCAGCAGCAGGCTACTGAGTGGACAAGGGGATTTAGGTTATGAGAGAGATTCATCCATGAAAAAACATTGAGGTGAACTTACAGTATTTTACTAACAAAAAACAAGACTCACAAAATGAGAGTTATCTAATCACAAACAGCCTTCAGGAACAATTTTGTTATAACTTCAAAGGCTAACAATGGCAGTAGCACGTGATGCAAGCTTGTCTACCTATGAAAGTATAGTACTCCTTGTAATAGAATTATAATAACAAAAACTTATGGGGGAGCCTGATGGGAAAATGAGAAAAAATATTAGATTGGATGTGTTTTATTTACTCCTGTTGGAAACTAATATGCTCCCTGTCATCTTAAAGACATAATTTTTACTCAATCAAATATTATAATTTATATTTCTGAATTGTTTAGTTTTCAGAAACTTGCAACGAAGAAATAAATATATAAAAACTTTGCTCTGGATTTGTGAATCTGTTTATAAAATATTTTTACTGTGGCATTGTCCTGCCAGGCTCTGAGAATGTATATATAAATCTTTCCTCTGCTTGAGGGACTGAACATACATCTTGAAGGAAATTGTTCTCCCCCTTAAGCAATAGGATATTCTAAGCAATTGCTCTTAGACAATCTTTTTGATGTTACTATCATTTTAATGTGTCATAATACTAAGACTCATGTCATAAATTTAAGTAATTATGCAAAAAGGAAAAAAAAAAAACCAAACAAACACTGTAAAAGACTTTAAAAGAACCACATATTTGATTTGAACTCTGCTTCTTGTGAATCGTCCCAAGTATTAAATTATAAAATTTGATTTTTTTCTTGTTTTCTGGCTCAGTGCATGCTTTCCCAGGTCATAGCAATTGAATTAGCATGAATAGAGGACACTGGTAGGAACCTTCCCTCTCTCCTCTCCTCACCCCATTATCTTCTGCTGCAGACATGCTTATGCGACTGTGGGGAACTGGTAAATATTAGTGTTCTTTTTCATGACTATTATGTACTCTCTATGTGTTTATAATTCATTACTTGCTAAGGGCTAAAATTAGAATTGTTTGTAAGCATGACAAAGTAGGAAAAGCAAAATGAGGACCTAGGTAAAGAGCATCTCAAACACTCAAACCTAATAGCAAAGGCACTTGCTGTAAAGAAACTACTGCTCTGTTGCTAGCTCACTTACTGTTTTGTTTCAAAAGTGTTATTTTTTATATGACTCTGAATGTGTTCTGTCACAGACTACTAGTAAGGGTTTACACTTGGACCTATCACATCAGACCTATTGCTGAAGGGCAGATCAGAAGGGTAAGAAATTTAAGTGTGGTTTCACTGCGCTGTTTCAATTCAGCAAGGTGCTAATCACACCTGTCATTTCACAGGTGAACTTGAGAGGGACAAGCAAAAGTTCAGAGTACATCTAGACATGTAACCATGACAACTACACCCATTATTTTGCTCAGAATTTTTTTTCCAGACCATTCTTATTAAATGGACTACTAATTGACAAAGTTCCATATATACACAAATATTTGAGATATGACAGAGTGAATGTGTTTCTCAGTTACATAGTTTCTAGTTTATACAGACTATGAGAACGAGCAAAATGCATATCACAGATGTTTTTAATTAGGTAAGAAAATTTAATCTGTTTATATTGGAAAGGCAATGCTACATTCTATGACATCCAAAAATATAGAGATGTACAGGTTTACAAATGGAGTGGCTTATTTGTGGTTAGGACAGATGCAACATTACTAGCCTTCTCAGCACAGCTATATTAAAACACCTGCTGCATGAAGGATGATGTAACCTAAAGTTCACCAGCAGCCTTATGCTGTGAGCAATTATAGATTGCTTTTGTTATTAATTTTAAATGGGCTACCAGCTTCGTTCACACAGATTTTTAATTACACACATACCATGCCCCACAAAATTCCATGTGGGCTATAGGTCCTTGAAGCATCGCTACATCTGAATTGTTTCAAAACATGTTAGTTTATTGGGGAAATAAAGCTGTTCTGAGTCTCAAAAGGGCACAGGAAAACGTGTCACACTTAGCAGACTGCAGTACTGCAGAAGGGCACCTACTGAGAAAGCTAACAATAATTGAACATTCTTTTTGACAAAGGAAAAAAGGATAAAACAGTCTAATCCTTAATGTTCTACACATGCTGAACCATTTCCAAAAGCTTGCATGCACTAGCATAAATATAGCTTCAAATGCTAAAATGCTATCAAAAAAGAGCAAGACCTGATTGGTAGTTTACATTTTGAAATATGCATGAGGTTTACACAGGGATTATTTTCTTTGGATATTTCTTCTATATTTTTGTCTTTTTCCTGAAGAGGGAGAATCAATTAAAACAAACTAATCTGAAGGTGGAGCACAATATGCTTGAACATACAGTACACAGATTAAACTGAAAAATAGCTTAACTACCCAGTCAAAATGTATGAGGTAGATAACTCATAATGATTTTAAAGAATATTCCTGTTAGAAAGATAGTAATTCCAGAAATAATATGCTTTGAGATATACCAATTATTAATCATACTACTGCATTAAAACTGAATAAAAGCTAACATTTAGCATTGTATATTCAATTCTCATAATCTTTTAAAAAAATTATCTTGAATAAATGCAGTCTGATTTTAAACTGTAGCCATCCTGAGTACTGTTCTCATCTTAATCACCTTTAAAAGTTGCTAGAACAAAGAAATTATTTCATTATCTTCCTTATGTGAATACCTCAGTATGCTAACACAGATGTTCAGCTCTCAGGGATTGATTTCAAGCCTGAAAGACTAGGAGGACCACATATGCAAGTAACACTACCTTTCAAAGGCATCAGTCCCTCAATGAACCCACTCCTGAGCCGTTGTTTTTAAAGACAACAGGAAAGACACTTAATTGTCAGAGAAATATCATGAGAGATACAATGACAACTTAGACTTGAAAATGTGAACTGTCATTGAAGGCCCGGTTGAAGGATAAATTAGATTTAAACAGATAATTAAAACAGGCTTTGCCCAAATGAATGCCTGGTCTAACCACTTCGACTATGCTTTTTTTTATCATGGCTTATTCACAAGTAGTGTATCTTCTTGATGTTATGCCTTTCAGGAACAAAGAAATTCAAAAACTTGGCAATGGCATAAAAATGTAAATGCATTCCATAAGAAGAACACAATGGGAAGTATAATCTTTTGATAAAGGCACCGCTTAGGGCAGTCAGAATAAGACAACAGCACATAGAAAATTCCCTTGTGTTGTGCAAACAAACATTCTGTGTCTGTAGCGCTCAGCTCTGTGAGACATCACCACTGGCAGGAACATTAAAAGCTGTCGCTTAAGTGCTGAGGCTCACTGCTGCAGAGAGAGAGTGAGGGATTCTGGAAGAGGAGGGGGGAATTTGCAGTTGCAATGTGTCCTGGTTTCAGGAAGTTTTAGCCATCGCAGCAACTGCACCAACTTCACGCTCTAGACTCTTCTTTATAGGGGAGCTGTTGGATCAAATCCCTGAGGGTGGCTGAGCTGGTCTAACAGAAGCTGAACCAAACACTCTCCCTACTGCCCACGTGCTACACGGTGAAGAGCACAACACAGGGGCAATTGTCCAAGGGCAGTTCAGTTTAAGAAGTCACTGTGGACTCCATTGCAGAGCAGAAAAATTTCCTCTACATTGAGAGGAAATTTTGGCAAGCTTAGGAGGCTTCATAGCATTTAGGCAGACCGTGAAACAAATATCTATTAATTGACTAATATTTACTTATGATTTTAGGACTTTATTATATAGGAATATTTAAAGATAAATCTTATACGAAAGACCTACTTTCAATCTTAGCAGCCACTTAGCCTCAGTTTACTTTTGGCTCCCATGAGAAAAACCCCTTGGACCTCTTCTCTTCAAAAACAGAAATAAGCTTTGGAAAGAACTGAAAATCCATGTCAGTTTAGAAAGGGACAAGCCCCTGTCACTACATCTGCAGTGCAGACATTTTTCTGTTTGGGTTTTGCTTTGTTTTCTTTTTCCCCTAGTAAAAGGCAGCATAGAAATGATTTGTCATAAGGATTGCTGTATCAGTGATTTTCACTGCAAGCACTAAATGTGCTTTTTCTTAACTGTATCTGAAGGAGAAAAAAAAAACATTAATGGATTTCAGAATCATTAGCTTTTTGGAAGAGCAAAATGAGTGATATTTGTAGAAATTATGAAAAGAATATATGAAAATTGCTGTGGAAATTATCATCTTCTTCTACAGTGATACCTACAATGTAATTTGGAGAAGAATAAAAGAAAAAAAAAGGTAAATGCATATATACATATTTACATAATGCATATGTGTGTATACCTGAAGATGATATTGAATATTAAGGTGTGTATAACAAGGTAGTAGTTTCTAGTGTGTTTAAAAGGAATACTTTTCACTTAGTGACAGCAAGACAGAAACGTTATGTGTACACGTGTTTATCATCAGAGATCTTTTTCTAACCTCATTCAGCTATGGAGAACCTCACACTTGCTTTGGCCGTTACTGATTCAAATCTGTATATTATTTTTCTCTACTTCAGAAGCCTGCGATTTTTTGTTACTCCAGATTAGTAACAGTAGCCCTGGGCATTCTCAGCTCAGAGATGCGCTCCTTCAGTGTGTGATTACTCTGGTTAAATGCAAATGTTTTGCATTCTACTAGTGGTTTGCACCTTGCAATTAAGAAATCCTGTCTCAGAAACATCCATCAGGCTTTCTGCTTTAAAAAGCCATAGAATAATTAATTTTCATTAAAAACTACAGTAGCAATATCAGTGTAAAAGAAAACTGTGTAGGATAAAGCTAGGACCCTGTTAGTTCCTCTTTGAAATAAGTTCAGAAAAAGACTACTACTATCATACGTCAGATCGCACCTTATTACCTTCCATCTCTATTTAGCCATTTTCAGCACATATTTTTCCCAGTTATAAAAGTTATAGATGGGTAGAACAAATTAATGGTTGTGATGGAAGATAATGTTTTGTGAAATGACTAGAAGCAGTTGGGTGATTTAAAGGTGAGATAGAAGCTTACTGTTCCAAGGATATTGGCATTGTAAGGGTATATCTTCTGTATTGAAGAAAAAAAAATCCTATTGTTAAGCAATACTCTATTAGGGTATAGTAATTTCATGTCCCAATTTAAGTCCACTTTAGAAAGCAATCGTAATGATGTCCTAAACATTGCTAGCAGTCATGAAAGTTGAGTTAGTACAATTTACTAGAAACACATAGGTTATAATAAGACAAAGATATAAGCCTACAGTAGCAGAAAAATAGCAAAAGATAGTACTTGAAAAGTAAGATGCAGTAAATTGCATATATGCAACCATATATGAATAAGCTGCGCAAATTCCTCTAGCTACCAATGGGACCCCATGTGCTGTAGTGATTATATTCATGTAAATTAGTGTGCAATGAAAAAGGGAACTGAGCTGGAGCTGATTACCTGGCCCCTCTCAGCAAGTTATTAGACTAATCACCCACCAACATATTCGAAAAACATATTTCAAATGTGTAAGCAGATCAGCCATTCTCACATTGTTAATGGGGAATCAAACTGAGCAGAAGGCTTATCAGTAATAAAAGCAGCAAACACTGAAAATGCATTGGATTTTCTAACTAAGAACAATGCCCTTAATTCATATCAGTGATAGGAAATGTATTGAGAATTCCACTTACTTAACCTTTTTTCTTTCTTAACCTTCTATTTTCAGTTACTTTCAATAACAGCCACCACTAGCTTTGCACTGATGATTCCTAATTTTACAAAGCCTGAATATCTCAAAAGCAGAGGTGCTTAGCTTGGACAACAGAAGCATAATTAAATTCATTAACATTTGCAGGCTTTCAGTAGAGATTTGAAGGTTGTCTCCAATATTTCTGTGTACCTGGCATCACTCTTGATATTTCTTTTATGATTAATTCCTCCTAACATCTCAAATTCTCCTAATTCTCATCTCTACTGCATTGCCTGCATATCACCTTAACTTAACCTTTGTTAAAATCCTTCTTCTGTAAACTTATAATGATACCTTGTGAGAGTTTTAATGTCAACCAGCTTCCAAGTTGCTGTACATGAAAATTCAAATTAAAAAGCTAGCTGTAGGAGGACAAGGCAAGGAAGTCTTCTCGAACTTTGAGAAGCAGGGAAAGATAAACACTTTGAGAAGCAGGGAAAGATAAATACTAATTATTTCCTTTCTTTCTAACTGCCTTCTTAATGACTTTCTCCTATTTCTAGCTCTTTTCATGCTAATATTAAAAAAACCAACCTACTGTTCAACATTACCAGTGTTCCCCTTAAAGATACCAGACAGAACTGAATCTGTACTGTCCTCACAAAACTCTTCATTTCTTTTTGGATTTAGTTTACAGTATTCTCTCTTGGCTTTGAAAATCCTCTATTTAATATTTAATATTTCTAGATTTCTTCTCAACTCTGTTCTTCAATTTGTCAAGCACTGACTTGCCTTTGGCTTTTTTGTTATAATTTTACCACTGTTGCAACAGTCTTATCTGTATCATAAGAATTATGGGAAAAACTTGGCTCTTTGGTCACCCTATTTTCTGTTTTTGAGTATTTTCTGTCTTCTTTTGAAAACAGCATTTTCCAATGTCCGGCTACATCATTCTCTTTCACTTCTTTTCCTTTTCTATTTTAAACTCACATTATATTATCAACTGTTTGCACAAAAACATTTTAGAAGATACGATTTTGTATGAGCTATATAATCACAGAAAACATTTTACTGTATTTTGTTAGTTTTAAAAACAGCTTTTAAAAGTAAGTGGAGTGCATGCAACAAGGGTAAGTACACTAGGAGTCTGAGCTGTGTAAAACAAGTGTTTCAAAATTCACATAAAAATTAGTGAAAAAGAATGTGGTAACAAATCTGGTAGATGAGAGTATTAGTATATCCATTGTTATATCCATTAGTATATCAATGGATATACTAATATCCATGGATATTAGTATATCCATCGATAGGCCTTTGGCTTGTGAGGAAAAAAACAGTTGGTTTTTTTAATAATCCCCAACATTAAGCTACTGATATGATCAGGGAGAGCCACTTCACTTCTCTGAGATTCTGTCTTCTTCCTGCCTCTGTCCTTTCTATACAGATTGTAATTTCTTGGGATCGCTTCATAGGAGAGATGGGATACTGATCTCTGAGTCTCCACATATTATTAAATACAGATATTAATAGACTATAAAAGAACAGACTTTCTGATATTCACATTAGATTAACTCAAATTATTTATTAGCTTTTAATTATTTTTAAAACTAGATAAATTCTGTCAGAATGAAATTAGAGTTATAAAGAAAAGAGATCTCAAATCGAAAGCTATTCTCAGTTTCCTAAATCTAAATGTTTATTAAAACAACACTTTTTTTTCAGGTTAAGAAGAAATCTTCTTGATAGCTTCCTTGCAAAAAATATACTTTAGCCATCTAACATAATGCTTGATAATTTTGATAATTCCAAATAAGGCATCAAAAGCATAAAAAACACAGTTCTATAGGCAAAGCTTTCGTTGCAAATGTAAAGATGAAAATGGAGAAATTAATTTAAAAACAGACAATCCCCCCACATCTTTGTCTATTTGGTATGCACATTCATCTGGAACACTTGAAATATCAAAAATAATGCAGAAACTGTTTAGAATAAACTATGAGGTGACAACCTGAAAGTAACCAGATATTCTGAAATTCTCTCCTCTCAGTTTTACTCTAACTAACTAAAGGAGCACCTGTGACAGACAGTTAAAAGAAAATTTTTCCACAGTGGAATACAGTGATCTGAATTTCAGAAATGGCTTGCTTTGACACCGGCACTATTCATGTTATTGGTTACTTTTAAAAGAAAGCACTTAACAAATGCTGACCCTCTCCAACAGAAAGTAATATTTGGTGACATTGTGGGGAAAAAAAAAAAAAGAGAGAAAAAGAAAAAACAAGCTTAAAATTTCATTAAAATGTTTCAAAAACCAGAAAAGAAGAAGTTTCATATATGCTTGGAATAAACATTAGACTTAACACTGTTTGCAGACATCTGGCCTGACATACTAAATATACATTTAATTTAAAAATAAATGATGATAGAAATTTATACAGACTGACAATGAACTTATCCATAATAAAAAACATACCCACGTTTGCTGCATCAACAGTTTGTGGTGTCTCCGTTGACAATTTCTGAAGGGCCTGTTCACCATCTGTCTTCTCTGGTGAGCTGCTATGTCGAGACTGTTGTTGGTCTTCATCTTCAGCAACAAATGAAATTACACCTAAAACAAATAGATACCAGGTGTTATATTACATGGCATTAGCTTTATAAAACAGACTGCCAGACACGTAGAAGTATTTCCTCAGTTCAAAACTAACAAAAAACAAAGTAAAGCTTCCACTCCAGATGTCAGCCACTGAATTATATTTTACAATAATAAAAAAACCCTCTTAAGCAAGTCCGAGGAAATTTAGCATGTTTTCTCCCAAAAGCATTTCTTTTCTAAAGATCAGTAATAACAAACAAACACACTATTCAAAGATTATAAAATATGGTACGCAATCACAGTATGTTGCTTTCCAGCACAATTGCCTACACATTGTCTTAATTGTTTCTGTTATTTTTTAAAATTAGTGTCTCATTTTACTGCTATAACAAATGGAATAGTTAAAATATTCCTCTGATACATTTCTGTACTGTAATTAAGTATTTAGAGAAGATAAAATACACAGAGATTACAAAACAAGGATTTTTAAATCAGAGTGAAAAATCTCTCCAGTTAAAAATGTAGATTTCTATTTGATAATAGAAAATCTAATAAAAAAATTTAGTATGTACACGATTCATTTAAACAGCACTAATGTTATTCTGGAGAATTCCATATATCAGCTTTAAATAATCAATCTTTTTTTCTTGCATTATGTACCTCTGATTAAGAATTTTAAATCTACACAACATCTTGGAAATATTAGATATCATTGCTATTTTCTCTAGATTACTGTCCTTCAATATTTCAGTACATCCTGGAGAGTTCCAAAGCCCCCAAAAATATATCTTGCAGCTTTAATTCTTATGATAAACTTATTTGAGGAGGTGACATTTTATGATATTATACAGTAAGAAATTTTCCCATTTAAGATCATTAGAATATATGTGAGATGGTCTCCCAAAGGTAACTTACGCAACTGTATCTAATTAAGGGTTTGGAAAAGTTATTCATAGTGAAGCTTTTTTAATTTGAAATGGAGAATTAATAAAATTTTATGAGAGTCCCGAAACAATTTGATATGAAAATACCTAGATTCAAAAGTATTTTTTGTTTCTCCAGTTTTGAATGGGATAGATGTGTGGTAACAGACCATGTGGCAGAGAGGACGTGCTGTGGTCCCTGACTAGGTGAATTTAGCATTTTACTAGCAGGGATAGCTAAAACTAAATAGCAAGGCTCATGTGGAACCTGGAAAAGTGAGCAGCAGTGAGGGGGAGAAACGGTACCACACTGGTCCCAACAACTAGCTCAGGAAGCCATCGTGACTTTAGCAGCCAGGAGCTGATCAAGCTTCCTGTACACATACCAGTACATCCCAGTCTTATTTACTGTCCTTGAGGCTTAACTTTCTTCCCTTAATCACATACTTCTGCAGAAGGCTACACTAAACCTAGTTTAATTTCATTTCATAAGGGATCAGTCTTAATAAAATGGCCTCAGTGTCAGTTTTGATAATAATATTACGCTAGAAGGATGTTACTCTTAAAAGAAAAAAGGAAAAAAAAGAGGCAAATAAAACATAACGAAAGTCAAATGCTACCAGGAAGTCTTAGAAAAGTAAAATTTGTTCATTATATGCTCAAAGGTAGCTACATGGATTTGATGGGCGGGCTGTTTGGTGGATGAGGAATTGGCTGGGTGGTTGCACCCAGAAGGTACTGATCAGTGGCTAGATGTCCAGATGGAGATCAGTGATGAGGGGTGTACCTCAGGGGACTGTACTGGTATCAGTACTGTTTAATATCTTCATCAGTGATATAGACAGTGGAACCAAGTGCAACCTCAGCAAGTTTGCAGATAACACAAAGCTGAGTGGTTCAGTTGACATACCCGAGGAATGGGATGCCATCCACAGGGACCTGGATAAGCTTGAGAAGTGGGTCCATGTGAACCTCATGAGGGCCGGCACAGCCAAGTGCAGAGTCCTGCACCTCAGTTGGGGCAATCCCCAGTATCAATAGAGGCTGGAGGATGAATGGATAGAGAACAGCCCTGCAGAGACGGACTTGGAGGTACTGGTCGATGAAAAGCAGGACAATGCAACAACATGCGCTCACAGCCCAGAAAGCCAAACACATCCTGGGCTGCATCAAAAGAAGTGTTGCCAGCAGGTTGAGGGAGGTCATTTTTGATCATCTGCTCTCTGTGAGACCCCACCTGCAGAACTGCATCCAGCTCTGGAGTCCTCAGCACAGGAAAGACATGGACCTGTTGGAGTGAGTTCAGAGGAGGGGCACAAAAGTGATCAGAGGGCTGGAGCACCTCTCCGATTAGGACAGACTGAGAGAGTTGGGGTTGTTCAGCCTGGAGAAGAGAAGGGTCTGAGGAGACCTTATTGTGGCCTTTCAGTACTTCAAGGGAGCTTATAAGAAAGATGGGGACAAAGTTTTTAGTAGGGCCTGTTGTGATAGGACAATGGTTTTAAACTAAAAGAGAGTAGATTTGGACTAGATATAAGGAAGATATTTTTTACAGTGTGAGTGGTGAAACACTGGAACAGGTTGCCCAGAGAGGTGGTAGATGTCCGCCCCTGGAAACATTCAAGGTCAGGTTGGATGGGACTCTGAGCAATCTGATCTACTAGAAGATGTCCCTGCTCATTGCAGGGGAATCAGACTAGATGACCTTTAAAGGTCCCTTCCAACCCAAACTATTTTATGATTCTATGATTTGGTGATCAGGTGACCATTTCAACATGGCAAACACTGACAAATTGTTTCTGCTAAGAAAGATTACATTGAATCGTTACCTGGAAGTAAGGTTTATCACATTCACATTGCCACTGCCTCTCTGAGAGACAGCAACTGGGTAGCACAGGTATAACACACCAAAGTTCAAAACAAAACCAAGGAAATGGAGATGAGTGTGTACTCAAATCCAGTGAAAGGAACTATACAGTTTAAAATTTAAAAATATTAGAAGCTGAGACTTTCTTCCCTCTTTTAAGAAAAATCTATAAAAAATACAAATAAAATAATATAATAAAATAAATAAAACTAAACCAAAAAGCATGTAAAATAGATAATTTTCACAAATTCCTAAATTAATCACAATAGAGAAGCCAGAAATTGTGTTCAAATAAACAGGAGAGTTATTACAATTTCAGGAAATTATTGAATATTTAAACAAACAAAAAAAAACCACTTCAAAGACAAGGTAGATATGTAAGTTACAATACAAAAAATAAAACCATTATGGAAAGCTCAGGGGAATAAATTTTGAAGACTCAAGGTGCATAAATATTGATGTACAAGGACATATTTGATGGCTAATGGATCTTAAGGTGAATGGTAATTAATCTGTTTTTTGTCTCAGTAGATAATCATAGTATCATTTTGGTTTATTGCAGCATAACGTTAGAGAGAAGCTAAGTGCAAGAGAAAGACTTCACTTATTTCAAATACCATCCTAACCATCAATACACTGGATAGACGTCAACGATTACAACCAAATGGGCACAAAAATTTTCAAAACTATAGCTTTAAAGTTCATTTAAAATACTTGAGTAAATGCTGAAAAGCACTAAATTCATAAATTCTAAAGCATCCTTACAGTAGAGAATATTTTGTTTCACTTAATTTTAAAATTTAACTAATTTTTTTCCTTACAGTTCTTGATTCTAGTGACAATGGAGGGTTTACTTTACCAGTTGTCTCAATATCAGTGCGTGTCAGAATATTGTACTGTGCAAATGTGTGCATGAAAGAAAGAGTGATAGAACATGAGTGGTTACAGTTTAAAAACTTTTATTTCATCAGTAAGTAAGGGGATGTTAATACATACAGTAACTTTTTTGGCTCTGCAAAAAACGTGCTCTCAAAGGCATCAAAATAATTGGCTGAAGAACTCTGAATAATTAATTTTTACTTGCAGCAAATCTTGGAACGCTTGAAAAGTTCCAGAACTGTAAATTGCTAATGCTCAAGAATATTTCAAGTGCTAGTAAGAGAACTATGGTAACTAAAAACTACTTGAATTGCTAAACCATTGTGCTGATAATCCAGCAATTGCACAATCGAAATATCAGTGAAGAATTGCACTATAATTGCTGACACTCCATTTTCTTTCTTAATGGAAAACAGATCTCAAACATACAGAATTAGTAACAATGAGGTTAAAATCTTGATCAATAAGGATGACTGGATTGATGGAATGTATTCAGGTCTCTGCAAGACACTCAATTAAATCTGTCAAAGTATTTCAGTAAGAAGTAATCAGTTTTAATACAGATGGCATGCATTTTTAAATTCAGTTTATCTCCTAATCTTAAAATATTCATAAATTGTCTTTCATAATTTTCATGGGCACCAAAGTGCTGATACTGGCTCAAAGCTATTTGAATTTTTTTATTAGGGGGAAAAAAGAATATCATTGCTGGCAAGAATTGCAAATAACAAAAAAAAATTGTATTAATTTCAAGTCAAATATAGAATGCAGAGTCTTTAGGAGTGAGGATATTTAATACGCAGCATGGTCTACATGACTTGATTCTTTAATTTAAGACGAAATTTTTTCCTAGAAAGTACAATATTGTCCTAACCAGAATGTCCTTCTTGTTGGGAGTGAATGGTGCAATCCAGTGATCACTATGGGAAACTAAGGTAGCTGATGATACATAAAAACATGAATTTATACCAAAAAAAAAAAAAATAAGCAATCAAAAGGTATTTTGCAGGATGGGAAAAAGACTTCTTTACAATGAAGAGTAACAAAAAGTCCTTAGCATTATCTGAAGTAATAAAAACTACATTTGAAAGGTGCAGAAACATTGAATCAAATACGATGGATTTAAAATAAAAAATAAGCATGTATACATTTTTTCACAAGGTTCTGCTGAGCCTGGCCCCTATGTTACATAAAGGGCTTTGAAACAGGAAGTTTTAGTCTTTCAGCTGTGAACACTCTGTCACCTTACAGAACCCGCTGTATTATGTATAGGAAAATCTCTATGATGATATATGTAAATTCTAAAGACTTTCTGTCAATCCTACTACTTGGTGTATTGGAACTAAATTAATTGCTCCCTGCATCAATAAAAAGGAAGTAGACTAAACTCTAAGTCATACATAGGAGAAACGGGTGAGTGGCAAATCCCACTGTCAACTACCATTCATACACCATTTCCTGGCATTTAATAAAGATGTGAATTTATTTTATTTATAATTCTCACTGTCTGTTCTTAATGTGTCAATGAAAACATGATATGAAAGGGCACAGGAGTATGCAACTTTGCACTAGGAAAGGAAGGAAGGAAGGAAGGAAGGAAGGAAGGAAGGAAGGAAGGAAGGAAGGAAGGAAGGAAGGAATCTGC